>CACRSC010000071.1:133841-162870 GCA_902651635.1 Mastigamoeba balamuthi | reverse complement strand
CAGGGAGCAGAGGGCAGTCAGCCAGCAATGCCGACGCTGGACAGCGCGAGCATCCAGCACACGGGCGCCACTGTGAGGGGCTTCGCTCTGCTGTCCGGCGCATCCGACAATGGAGCTGCTGCTGGGCCCACTGCGAGGCCCCTGGCTCTTCTCGCGATGCCGCCGGGCCAGAGGCTGCCCGCGATACAACAGTCGGTGCTCGCTGCAAGAAGGACCGCGTCGGCCAACGGAGAGACCTCGGGGCCAGCTCGGAGGATGTGCGAGTGTATCGCGGTGGCCGCGGAGCAGGCGGGGAGGACAGTGGAGTGCCCCGTGAGCAGGCAGCTGTGGGCGACGCTGCGCACAGGGGTCCAGCAGGCAGTGGACGACACCGAGGACGAGGTGGGGGCGTGGGAGGCGATGGTGGAGACGTGGGGGGCTGTGGAGAGGGAGGCAGCGGGGAAGGTGTTTGGGGAGAGGCGGATGTGGAGTGCCATTGTGGTGGAGGCGGCGGAGGAGGCGACGGCAGAGGGGAGCAGGGAGAGCGTGAGGAAGCTGGTGCTGTCGCTCGAGTACGTGATTGGCTGTTGCAACGAGAGCCCCAGTGTGAGGCTGTGGGGACAGGTTCTCGCCGCATTCTCCAACACCAACTCCATTGCCCACTAAGTACCTTTGGGCCACTGTGGTTTTGTTGAAACGCTTTGTGGTTTCTTCTGTGCCGTTGCTCTTCGGACCAGATGTTGTGCAAGGAAGGACACGTGCTCAGTCTTTGACCCGCCAGTAGAAGCCCCTTGTTCGCGGCTTGGGGGCCTTGATACGGATGCAGAAACAAGTAGTGACATTCGTGGGGCGCTGGTCTGGACCTGAACACTATGAGGTCTCTACCGGCCATTCTTATACAATTGTTCATCATTCCTGACCAGAGTCTTGGATGATGTACAAAAAGAGGTGCTCGTGTGCGGTTCGCTGGTAGCTGTCTGTTTTTCATGACAGAGGGCGAGCAGGTAGATGTCCACTGGGTCGCCTGAATCCGATCCATCAAAGCATGTTGCTGATGCCAAGCATGGAATCCGAGCGGTATGTAGCAAACGCGGCATTTGTTCCTGGGACTCAGGGGGCCGTTGTGCCGGTGTGGACCCATAGGGTGCTGGTTCATAAGTGAAGCGTTTTACGCAGCTCCTGCTGCAGGATAACGGAAACTCGAGAGAGAAGAGAAGACAGGAGGAGTGGGAGCCGTGGGTCTGTGCGCTGATACAGATGCTGGCCCAGGCACCAGACGTCGCTAGGTCTGTGCTGAGCAACGAAATCACGGAGAGCACACTCGACAACAGCGGTTGCAGCACAATACTCGAGGCCATCGCCTACAGCAGCGCAGCAAGGGCCACCGTTCCCATACGCGAGGCCTTCTTTTTCTGCGGCCGGAACAGATGGAAGACCTCGAGACTGCTGGTGACACTGACAGCATACTCGAGCAGCCGAGGGATGATGGTGCTCTGAGACTTGACTGTTTCAGTGGTTCCGAATGTGGACCCTCGGAACGATAAAGAACAGAAGAGACACGGACGCGCTCTGCGGGTGGTCCTGGACCTCGCGCACTACAACTGCGAGCCCCCTCGCGGGACTGACGCTCACGTACCTTGAGACCACCGAGTGAGCAGCGCCCCCTGCGCCCCCTGCGCCCCGTGCCTGTCGTGGCTGGCGTGGCTCACGCGATGCCCTGTGCCAGGTCGCGGTGCGTGGTTCTCGTGCGTGTCCCGCGCTCGCCGGCACGCCCGCACAAGTGCAAGGGGGTCTACTACGTGCGCACCGAGTCGGGGAAGCGCGACGCCAGCACCCACGAGCTCGTGGGGATCCTCGTCGAGACCGGTCCGGCCCACCGCTGGGGTTGGCTTGTGCTCTGCCGCGGCTGACGTTCTGCTCGGTGGCTGCCACCAGGAGTGATCAGGAGCAACAAGCTGCCCGGGGCGACGGTCCTCAGCCTGGTGACCCTGACGAGGGTGTCTCTCGAGTGGGCCAAGGTCAGCGTGGCCGAGAGCCGCTCGGCAACTGCGGAGGACGCCCTGTGCCGCGAGATCACTGGCGGTGTCCCCTACGACGCGTTTCGCGAGGTGCTCACCAACGCTGTGGCGCACCGCGACTACACGATCAGCTCCAACATCCGCGTGTTCGTAACCCCGAAGAGGTCCGCACTGCACCGCCTCCGATTTGCACGCTCGCATCCTGACACCGCGGCCTACTGCACGTTCCCCAAGGGTCGTTGTCCGCTCGCCGGGGCTCCCCATCAACGGCAACGTCTCCACCATCGAGCGCGGGCTGCACATGCCCCGCAACCCGGCGATCTACCAGGTCATGACCGCGTTCAAACTCGTGACAAACTCGGGCCTCGGCCTCGTCCGTGCGAAGCGCGCGCTGGCCGAGCGCGGTCTGCCGCCGCCTCTGGTCGAGGTAGTGAGGGTCGAGCCAGGAGGCATCGGCGAGGTTGTTGTCACCCTCTTTGCCCAGCAGCCGCCGATTGTTTGAATCACGCGCACGTGGGTTGATTGATCTTCATTTCCACGTGCTGCCTGGGCAACGATGAGTGTGATGCTCTTGGCCGTTTTGGTGCCATAATGGGCGAATGAGGCACCACTTGCTCCAAGCCGCTCACATCGGCGGCTTTGTAACAACATTTGGGTATGGACTCCTCACACCTGACGGAGGCCCACCAGGGAATTACACACTCCGGCATCCGGTACGTGAAACAAGATGCAGCCTCGTGAATCCACTACGGTGCCATCTTGTTGGAATACAAAGGAGCATTCTTGTCAGGCTTTGAGGTGATGTGTGCCGAGAGGAGAGATGAGTTGCGATGTGTTGCGATGTGTATTCCTCGTAGCCTCTCACGCCGCCCGACAGGTCAGTCCCGCTCAGAGGGCCAGCAGCAGCAGGGCCGCGAGGGCGAGTGCCGAGGCAGCCACGCGGGCCCCCGAGTTGCGGATGTGCGCGTCGGAGCTGTCCTTGGCGGGCTTGCTGTGCGTGCTGGTCTTGCTGTGATCGGACTTGGGCGACGCCACACTGTGGGTGAAGCGGAGCAGCAGAGCAGAGCGGGTCAGAGTCGAGACTCCAAAGCGGAGGGGTCGGGATGGGAGGGGAGGGGAGAGGGAAGGGACGGACGAGCAGATGTCGTCGAAGTTGATGGCGGTGGCGGAGGCGTAGTGGGCCTTGACGGCGTCGAGGGGGCACCAGTGGGAGGCGCAGCCCTGGACGGCGGGGAAGTCGACGGGGGACTCGCTCTCGAGGAGCTGGAGGAGGTGCTTGCCCGAGGCGGGGCAGCGGGCGACGACAAAGGCGAGGTTGGCGGCCATGGTGCAGATGTCGGAGGTGCGCCAGAGGCGGGCGGCGCGCTGGGCGTAGGAGGCGGAGGCGAGGAGGGGGGCGGGGTCCCTGTGGAGGCCGAGGAGGGCCTTGAGGGGGAGGACGGTCTCTGCGTGGGCGAACATGAGGCGGGCGCGGGGGGTGCCGGGCTTGGCTGCGGCGGCGTCGGCGGCGTAGGCGAGGGCGCTCTGGAGGAGCGGGGCGGCGATGCGGTTGGCGAGGGCGACGCCGTGGCCGCGGACGTAGTACTTGTCCATGTCGGCGGCGTACTCAAAGGCCTGGGCGTCCTCGGCGTCGAACAGCGCGCACCAGCGGCCGTTGCCCAGCACCGTCTGCTCGTACGTGCACGTGTCCCACATCCGCGGCACCATGTTGCTCGACACCAGGTCCGCCGCCGGGATCCCCGTCAGCCCCTCCACCTTCTTGGCGATGCCCGGCACCGCCGCCTTGAGCCACGCCCCCATCTCGGACGACGCGCTCTTGTTCTCCTTCACATCGCTGATGAACCGCGGGCACGCGTTGAAGAACCGCAGCACCCTGTCCGCCTTCTTGCTCTCCGACACCGCCACCCACGGCCTCCGCGCCCACTCGCTCGCGTTCCCCACTGCTCCCCACGTGAACGCCGCCGCAGTCTGCGCTGTCCGGGGCACCTGTCGTCCGTCGCCACCCATCGCGTCAGCGCATGTGCTCGTCCGTGGAAGGTTCACGGAAGCGGGGGGGAGGAGAAAAGGCGGAGAGAGAGTGTGTGTGTGTGGCGCAAGTGCACGTCGCAACGCTTCTCGGTGTTTGTGCAAACTGGAATGAACAAGTGCACAAAATGCAGTGCGTTTTCCTCCGCTGACCGCAGCAACAGAACACAGACCCCGCAGGAACCCCGCAGCGCACGGACAAACACCCCCCGAGCGGGCGAGAGGCGAGGCGGAGGAAGCGGCGCACCCCGGTGCTCTGGGTGGTGACGGCGTTGGGGGTGTAGGGGAAGAGGAGGGCCCTGTAGTTCTCGGCAAAGCGCTTGCCGATGTCGTTGAGGTCGGCAGCGCCGCGCTCCGACAGCATGCCCTCCTGCTCCTGCGTGAACTCGGGCGTCCACTTCTTCATCCACTTGAACGCGCTCTTGATGTCGTACTTGTGCACAAAGTCGGCCAGCTCGCCCTGCTTCTCGATCTTGCCGCCCGTGGGGTAGCGCGACCCGTGCCGCGACACGTAGTACACCCCCGCCAGCGTGCACCCCGCCGGCACCGCCGCAGGCCTCCCCCCGCTGTACTGGTACGTCCGCACCGTCGCAAAGTACTTGCTCAGGTCCTCTCCCAGCGCCCCGCAGCTCAGCAGCACCAGCAGCTGCGCCGCCCCGAGCATCGTCGTTGTTGCACGCATCTCGCTGTTGTCTTGGCGACTTGGTCTTTCTTCTTGGTGGTCAAGCAATTAGAAATGGTGGTTTGCGTGCGTGGGCCCCGAGGTCGATACCACCCGTTTGTGCGTCAGCAGGCCCTGTTTTCGTGAATCCGCACCCGTCATGGCCCGCTCTGGCATCTTTTCCCACAAAAACCGCGCTGCTGTTCTTCAGAATTTCCGGTTGCAGCAATTATGATGCGGGCTTACGGACGATCCCTCCTAAACTGCACCAGCGGTACTACCGGCCGAACTCTGCACTTCGGAGATAGCTGAGGAACGCTACATAGAGCTCATACGGTTCGAGGTGTCGGCCTTGCACCCTCCTCTTTCTTGTTTTATTTTTCTGGTGATTAAAGAGGTAATGGCGCTTTGTCCAATTTCCAAACGTGCGAGAAAAGAAAAGAGGTAATCGAGCCGTCACGTTTTCCCCTCTGTACAGGATGCACCGCAGAGCAATCACTGAGGTGCTCTGCGCTGTTCACACAGAGCCAAACGCGTCGCCCCGCCCGGCTCTCTTTCCTATGGGGGGAAATTGTGGTCGCCCTGAGCAGCAAAAGAAAAAAAGATCAGGAGGCATGGCCGGCGTTCTGCGAGCATTCTGCACGGCTGTACCCCCCCGCCTTGAGTAATTGAATGCGACCGCTCGTCAGTGCGGCGGCTTTCTCAAAATCTGCGGTTGGCATGAATGAGAAGACCATTGAAGAATTGAGACCGGAAAATCACGAAGTCACAGTAGATGCGAGCGGTGGTCGTGATGCTCCTGGAGTTGCGCGCTCACGACCACGCTGTTCAGGGGAGCGCCTCACGCACCGCGATACCTCCCAAAAGGAGAGCGGTGCGGGCTCCTTTCTTCGCCCTCCTGCCGTCATTTCCCCCAGGAGAACACCTTGTTCGCTCTCTCTCTCTTTCAGCCACAGGCACAACTGTTGTTCCGCTCTTCAGAAGTAGGAGGCAGTGTCACCGCGATGGCCCTTCCTATCCAGCAAGTCATTGTTCCACATTGGTTTCGACAGATCGCAGAGAACATGAGCGTTCGTCCGTTTTTCACGAGGCGAGATGTGCTGCTTCTCGCCCACCGGATTCCGTTACTCTCCTTGCATTTGTGGGCAAAGCCAGTGCGGATTCAACCGCGTGCGGCAGTGGCGAGGATCTCCCGAGTTGGAAGGCGATGATGCGAAAGCTGACCGCGTTTTCCTGTGGTGCATTGTGTGCGAATTCTAAATTTAGGAGCTGAATTGGGGTACCCGTATAGTACACCAGATCGCTCTTCATTCTTCAATCTCACAGCGATCGAGATGTGGAACCGAGTGGCGCCCGTTCGCTCTCAGTCGCTGCTCGACCCCTGCGACGCGCTGTTCCGCGTGTATCCACCGCTGGGTGCCCACGGCCATCAAGCACTCGTCCTCCCGCTGGCGCAGCAGCACTCGCCCAGCAGATCCTGTCTCTGCGAGCTCCCCCCGGTGTCTGTGCCGGCCCCAGCGCATGCCCCCGTGAGGGCCTCGGCAGGGCAGCCCTCGCAGAGCCCCCTGCAGCAGCTGTTGCTGCCCGCAGTGCCCGCGGACTCGGAGGCGCTGAGGCAGCAGAGGAGCAACCCCTCAGTCGCATCGGGCATCGCTTTCTCGTACCCGTTGCGCTCAAGGACGTCGGCTCTAGGCCGACAGCTCCTGGAGATGCCCCGTGCATCCCTGGCCATCGGCGGATGCGACCAGGAGGAGGAACAAGGTATCACTCTCTGCTGAAATATCCGCAGGGCACAGTGAAGTCTCACAGACCGGGCTCAGCTGCTGGCCAAGAGCAGCAACGACGAAGGGCTGTGCATCACTGGAAAGCAGAGGCTGCCCAACGAGGGCAGCTCCGCGAATGAGTTTAAGTGCTGGTGGCCTACTCTGGCCTGCAGCTCACGTTCAAGACAAATGCACTCCAAATTTCACAGTCGTCTTCGTTCTCCTGGCAACAGTGTGAATAATCTCCTTTATCGCTGCCCCTCCTCGCGCAGACCTCTGTGAGAAACGAAGCCAGTGTTGAGGAGGTACCACAGTGTCTCGCCAGATTACTATTTTGCCCTGCCGCACTCCGTGAGAGAGCCCGATTGCAAAAGAGACATCACCAACAAGGAAAGGCTCGCTGAATTGCTGGACAGAATGTTCAAGCAGCTATGTTCTTAGAAGTCGGTCTCGGCAAACTCACCTACCTCACCTTGAGTGCCAGAGAAAAGATGCAGAGAGGTTAGTGCAGTTCGGACTTTTCCTGGTGCAAGGAATACTCCTAATCGGGAATGTGGCACTGTGCCTCGTGATTCCTCTGGGCTATCGGTCTGCCGCGTGCATTGTTCCGCCAAATTGCTACACGCTCATTGCGCACAGAGTAATGTGGAACAGAAACGGCCCTGTGCGCTCGCAGTCACTGCACGACTCATGCGACGCCGTCTGCCTCGGAATGCAGCCTGTTGACCGCTCTGTGTCGCCCGGTCGCAGCGCCTTCTTCCGCCCGCTGGCCCAGAAGAGCTCCCGCCACTCGTGCCTCAGTGCTCTTTCTGCTCTTCCGCCTGTTGTGTCCTCGCCAGCACCGGCACCAGCGAGACCCTGCAAGAGGCCCCAACAGCTGCTCTCCTCGGCTCCAGCAGATACGGAGAGGCCACCGAGGCGGAGCACTTCCATTCCCGTGGGCATCGCCCTCCTGTCCCCACTGCCTCCGAAGCCCTCGACGCTGGGCCAGCAGCTGTGGGCGACACCCCTCAGCCCTCTGGCCTCCGTAGGGGGCGGCGACCTGGCACGACCAGCCCAGCAGCCTCCAGCCTCCAGGCCGCCAACGATGGCCACACGGCCAACCGTGCTGGTGGTTCAGCAGGAGTGGGCGCAGGCCTCTCTCGGAGGGGCGCGCACCGCAGTGGTCACCACGGGCGCGGGGCATGACAGTCCCACGTTCTCATCTTCAGCCCCCAGGCCCTCGTGCACCAGCAGCGAGGACGTGCTCTCAGCGCAGCAGAGGAGGCTCACGGGATTCGTTGTGCTGTTGGGCTCTGCGCAGGGCTTCTGCTATGTCATCGCCGACGGCGTCGTGTTCACTCCGGACCCCGCGGGGGAGTTTTGGGGGTTCCGCGACGTGCCGCCCGGCGAGCACTCGATTGCTGCTGGCACCGAGTGGAGCGGGCCGCCGCTGAGCGCGAGCATCCTGGTCGATGCAGGGGGTGTCGTGGTTCTCCGACTGGAGGACGGGGCCCTCGTTCAGGACGCGCAGAGGGCCGTCGTCAACGCCATCGCGCGGGGCGTGATAACAGGGTCCCTCAGGATCGAACTCCTCCCATTCCCCGTCGCCACCAGGGCATCGGACCGCTGTGCCCGCCCGACCCGAGGGTCCGCGTCAGCTCCCGGGTCCCCAGACCCAGAGGAGATGTCTGCCAGATGACAGAATGCTCAGGCCCCCGAGAGTACAAGGAAATGTGTTTCCTGTGTTGTTGGATATCCAGGGGAACCATTCATACACCTTTGAAAGAGAGGAGAGCTAGAAACGAAAAATGTAGCATTGTGTGCACGTAGCACAGAAAGTTGCAGCAATGACCAATAGCTTATTGATGGTTCTTAGAAGACATGAGCACAGGGAATTTCATCTGAAGGGGCTCTGGGTCTGGTGCAGCCATAGCAGAGAGGCTCCTCTGCCAGAACAGAGAAAACCACGTCACTCCACGTCTCTACTTGGTCACTGATACAACACATGTCCTCCTTGGTCATGGAGTATGGTGGGCGGACGAGAACCCTGATCGTTTCAATGATACCTTGATATCCCGCCTCCACGAGGGCAGCACAGTTGTTCGCCACAGCATCAGCATGTCCCATGTTGAATGGCGGCCTCGACAGCTTGCGAACGAGATCGAGGTAAGGGGTGTAACATGTGCACTTCAAGGAGAGAGAGGGGCACTCTCTGCCCCAGTACTTCCAGAGTACCTCGAGGGCTTTGTGTTATATTCAATGCAAGAGCTCGAAATGATATTCTGTGGGTGCCATCGCAGTTTCGCGGTGTTGTAGGGCAGACCCATCAGCACATCGATGACATCTGCACTCTCAGTACCGCATGCCCTCTGGATGTCCAAACTAATTGAATCCTGTAATGCGACCTGCTCCTCTCCCAGAGACCACAGGGGCTGCGACAGCTCCCGCACGATGTCTGCGTGGCCACAGAACATTGCTGACCTGAGCATGGTATTCGTTGTGCTTGGCGTGCTTACTCCAGAGGCAGTGCGGTGCCTCTGCGAGCCTGCGCACCGCTGCGAGGCACCCCAACCTGCAGGCCTGCACCAGTGCTGCACCTCCATCAGCAACGTCCAGGGCGACGGGCATGAACGGCGCTGTCGAGCATGGCGAGGGCCTCCACGACCCCATGCGGCACGCAGCCCTGACCAGCGCAGTGACAGCCACTGCGCGAGGCCTGTGAGCACCGCACGGCAATGAGAAGTGGCGGCTGTGTGCCTCTGCTGGACCCCAGAACTCCATGCTGTCAAATACATGGCAGAGATCATGGATCCCACTACTAAATGCATCATAGCATGTGATAATGACCAAATTGTCAAAAAACTGAACGAGGGGGATCTCACCATGGTAGTAGACAGAGACGCAGTCCATGATTCATCTGACTACGGGAACTCACACGTGCTAACAGAGGCGAAATAGTCCTTCAACACATCCACAGCCACCAACTCAAAGGACAGGGAGAAGAAAGTGATGCCACTAAAGCCCATATAGCACAAGACAACCACAGATGGGACACGGAACTGGAAAGAGTCATCTGGCTGAATATGTGCTCACAGACCGACTCACACAATAGGCACTCACCCTCAATCGTTGCCACAACCCCGACCACCTGCTATGGGGATAGACCTCACCACTATTCATGAACTATCTGCTGAGACATCACACACACAACTGGACACACAGTGTTCAATATAGCCAGACACTACTGTCTTCACTGGTGTGAGACCCAAGAATCAACAGCAGGCATCAATCGGATCCCATCGGCCCTCCTCCACGAAAAAACCAGAAAGCAGGCACAATGCATGGGAGGGCTCCAATGGCACCAGGCCCTCATGGACACTTACTGAACACATAAAAACGCACGCATCGTGACCCCACGAAGAGTATGGGAAGAACTAGCACCATGCACCTGACTACACTGAAGCGATCCAAGGTGCCCCTTCTGCACGGCCAAAGCCAACTCACTAGCCCACCATCTGTGAACCTGCCCACAACAACTCCAGTGGCGAAAGAAACTCACCAACATCATAGGCACACATCCAATCCAGAAAATACAAAGATGCCACTACACAATAGCATACGGTGCCTGGACTGAGAACCAACAATCAGAACGACAACAACAAATACAAGAGGAATGGGTTGCCACTATGCAAGACTGGCTAGATGACATAAGCCACAAAGACAACAAAACGGCACATAAAGCGCATAAAAGACCTATACCAGGAGACACCCCCAAATCACCCTTCAACTGCCCAGATACCACCTGCCCAGCCAAACATTGCAAACCTACAGTAAAACCCACAGGCCTTTTATAGTAACTGAACCAGGAGACGCCAATATGCAATACATAGGCAAGTCCAAAGCACACAACCCGCCAATGCTGTCAAACCCACAATGTCGCCCACAACCACACTATAACCAGTATGTTCTACAGATACAAAGACAAAGTGATGAACCAAGAACAGGACGCGGTTCCGGAACCAGTCTTCCCAGAACCGCCCACAACACACACGCCCCCCCCCCAAACGCACCACCCACAACTGTTGATTTCTGAATCTTAAATGAATAGAAAATGGCCCCTTTTCCTACAGAGAGAAATGCATGTGACTGGAGAAGAGCTGTATTGTTGCATCCATTTGTGGCTGTGAGAGAGAAGACAGATGAATGTTGGTGGTTTGCGAGGGCTGTGCTCGGTATGAACGAATGAAAGGTACTCTGGGAATCGGACACATATCAGAGGGGCTCCTCCAAAAGAACAGAGCAAACCAAGCGGCTCCACCTTTCCTCTTTTCCACTGATACCGGCTAGGTCCTCCTTGGTCACAGAGTATGGTGGGCGAGCAAGAACCCTGATGGTATCCACGTTTCTGTTAGATCCTGCATTTTCAAGAGCAGCACAGTTGTTTGCAACAGCATCGGCATGTCCCATGTTATATGGCGGCCTTGACATCTCGACCACGAGGCCAGGAGAAGAGTAGTAGCACGCACTCTCCATGAAAAAGGAGCGGTAGTCATTGCCCCAGTACTTCCAGAGAACGGCAAGTGTTTCGGAGTGGTAATCGCTACATGCTTGATCAATGACATACGTTGGGTTCCAGATCTCTGTCGCCCCATTGTAGGGTGGCTGCATCAGCACTTCGACGACCTCCGTGTCTATGCTGCTGCACGCCTCCTGGATGTCAACACTGATGTCATCACGTGATGCCACCTGCTCCTCTCCCAGAGACCACGGGGGCTGCGACAGCTCCCGCACGATGTCTGCGTGGCCGTGGACCATTGCCCACTTGAGGGCCTGGCATTCGTTGTGCTTGGCGTGCTCGCTCCCGAGGCAGTACGGTGCCTCTGCGAGCCTGCGCACCGCTGCGAGGCACCCCGACATGCACGCCCCTGTCAATGCTGCGCCTCCGTCAGCGACGTCCAGGGCGACGGGCGTGAACGGCGCGCTGTCGAGCATGGCGAGGGCCTCGGCCGACCCCATGCGGCACGCAGCCCTGGCCAGCGCAGCGACAGCCACTGCGCGAGGCCTGTGAGCACCGCACAGCAATCAGAAGCGGCGGCTGCGTGCCTCTGCTGCCCGCGACCTCGTGCACAGCTGCGGTCGTGGCCGCTGTGCTCCCCGACACCACCGCAGCGAGCAGGGCGTGCAGCAGGGGCGAGTCCTGCAGCGCGTACTCCCTCGGGTTCTCCTCGGTCACCCAGATGTCCAACTTTACTCCCTTGTCTGCATGCGGGCAGAGCGCACTGTCAGACGAGAGCTCCTGCGGCTGCGGCAGAGGACAGCAGCGAGGAGCGAGGGGACGAGGGCAGGCAGGCGCACAGGGAGGCAGGGCAGCGACGACGGACGCGGCAGCAGCGAGAGCGACGGGGCAGCGGGAGAGGGCAGCGCAGGCGGCGAGGAGGAGGGCAGTGCTGGGCACCAGCGCACGGGCAGCGCACCAGCGGAGGGGCTGCCAGCGCACAAACAGCGCGCAGGTGGCGGGGCACAGGCGCTGGGGCACACACGCCCCCACCAGCAGCGGCAGGAGGTACTCGGAGACGTCGAGGGAGGTGTCGTCCTCGTTGAGTGGGCGGCAGCAGGGGGCGGCCAGTGCAGCGGGCAGCGCCAGCGCCAGAGGGCCCTTGTCGCTCTGGTACATGTCGCGCAGCACGTGGTTGCGCAGGAGCCATGCAGTGCACAGCTGGGCGTCGAGGTGGGCTGCAGCTGCAGGCCCTGCGGTGTCGCTGCCGCTGCTCGCACTCATCGCCTCTGTGGCTCTGTGCCGACGCCCTGCGGTCCCTACAACCGACAAAGACCGTTGCGTATTCCTGAACCCCTCTGACGTGGCCAGCGACCCTTGGGGGACCAACGAGCGTGTGTGACTCACCAGCAGCGCTGCTGAAAGACGAAACGGACTGCACCTTGTGTTAGTGATCCATACAGGAGGCGGCAGACACCCCAAGACAACAAGGCGAACGCGTTGGTCGGGCGGCAATGGCGACTGGTGGCAGCACGGGGTGCCCTGTGCCGCAGGCAAGCGCATCGCGGAAGGTCTTCGCGACGCTTGAGGGCTTCGTCCTGCGACCTGATCCTGCGTGAGCACCCCGCGATCGTTGCGAAAAACGTATGCGGCTCAACACACAGGCACAGGCACCCGATACCGGCGCTGCAGGGGGACGCGGCCGTCAAGCTCAGAGTTGTATCCGGCAAGTACATGTTCGAGTCGCCCCGGGCCACCCCGAGTGAGCAGCAGGGGGCGTGGGAGTGGAGGTTCTCGGTGGGCGTGGAGGTCTCCACCACATTGGAGTCCGACGTGAACTTCTACGTGATCGATCTCAACCGCCACGACTCGGTCGCTCAGAGCACCTGGCGTTTGTCGACGGCGGAGCGCTTGCACTTGGGCACAGAGTCCGTAGCGCTCGAGTCCAAGCCCGGCAAAGACGTGGTGGGTGTGCTCGATTTCACGGTCAGCAGCCGCGCCACGAGGTTCCCCAAGGTCTTCGCGCTGATCGTGGGGGTCGACAGCAGTGCGTGGACACACCAAAGCACAAACGCACTCACTGCAGAACAGTGGGAGTGGATGTGCCGTACCAAAACAATGTGACCCTGATGGCCAGGTGGGCGCAGCGGTACGGCTGCACATCGGCGGTGAAGCTACTCGGTGCCGATGCCACACGAGACACCATCATGGGCTGTTGGTACAAGATCGTTCAGGGGGCGGTCAAGGGAGACGTGCTACTTTTCTCGTTCAGCGGCCACGGGGTTAGAAAGACGTGGAAGGAAGTACGAAGAGACGACAACTCACTGAAGCTGAAAGATAGCCAAGACGAGACGAAGGTCACCGTGTGCCTCTGTTCTTTGTGCGTGCACTTCCTCTCCACCTTCTGACACTGCACAGTGACCACACAAAAAAGTTGCTGCCGATAGCTCTGCTTGCCCGACTCACGACCCAGGCCTTGAAGAAAGGTGCCTCAGCGGTCTTTGTGCTCGATTGCTGCTACGCGGGTTGTGACATGAGCAAACAAGAGGGGCAGGAGGTTAGTGACCGCAGTACAGACCGCAGTGCCGATTGCCAGAGGGTTGGCGATCTTTACGACTTTGTGGAAGAGGTTAACGGGCTGGCGGCTGGCTTCTCAGCAGAGGGTGCCAAGCGGTCCTCGGAGCAGGGCAGCACCAGTGAGATCCACGTGGGATCGATCATCGACACCCTGCGGGTTGGGACAGAGCAGAGGGCGTCGTCTTCCTCACTCACCTCCCACTCGGGCCAGTGGGTGGACATCGTGGCAGGGCAGGCATATGGAGCGGGCCTCACGGAGGCGACTAAGCAGCTGTCTGCACGTAACGTCGCGCTGGATGAGGCCACGCTGGAGGCACTACGAGGTCTCACAACCGAGAGGGTGGCAGCGGTTCTGGAGGAGGCCATTGCCCTGGACCCACACGGCATGTGCGACATCATGGACAGTGTCGCCGGTGGTCTGGACGCGAGCACGGCCAGATGGCAGCTGATGATGCGCGAGCTGTCCGATAGGGAGTGGGCCAACACACTCCTATCGGCTGTGCTCAAGGGGACATCTGATTCCGCCAGGTCCATTGTCCTCAGAGCTGGCGGTGATGTAGAGAGGCTGCGTGCTGAACTGAGCGGTCTTCCCTATGTGGAAAAGTTGGCTCTGCTGGACGGGAATGATGACGAGATCGACCGTGTGGCTGGGAGGCCGTGGGAGTGCATGATCAGAGAGATGCTGGCCCAGGAGCCCGAGGCAACCAGGACTGCACTGTGCAGAGAGATTGTGAGCAACGGAGTACCTGCCAGTCGCTACACCGAGCTGCTAGATCAGATCTCCCTGTGCAGCTCCATCGGCGTGATCTGCATGATCGTCAAGGCCTCTGGCAGCACAGCTCTGGTCACGTCTCTGTGCTCCCGAGCACAACTGCCGGCTTCACAGGTGGAGGAGATGCTGCAGTGTCCACGCAGAGTGCTCAGTGAACTGCACCCAGATCTGATTCCAGCGCTGCTCATGATCGCTGTCATCGAGGGTCTTGCTGTCGTGCCCACTGTTGCCAATAGCCTCGTCCAGGGGCATGATGACACAGAAGAGACGACAATGCTTGATGTCGGAGACCTTCGGGCGATGGCGTCTGCTGGCCTGGTGGATATCATTGACCAGGCAATAGATGCAGTTCCTCTTGCAGTTCACGATGCTGTGATCACGGTTCTGGCACCTGGAGCAGATCACAACGTTTCCATCCCGCTCAGAGAGGGGACTGAGACAAAGAACCAAGACAGAGGGATAAGCTGGGCATCTGTTCGCGACATCTGCAACATCGCAATCGCATCAGCTTGTGTTCGGTCCAACGACAGTGTCTGGAGCAATGTCAGGACGCGCCTACAGCAGGTGGGTGATCTGGGGATGTCTCGAGACAACGTGAGAGCAGAGCTGTTTGTGGAGGAGGTGCTTTCACTGCTTCCTGACAGCGAGCTCAACCGCATTCTCTTTGCCCAGGAATCTGTGCCTGGACAGCTGGTCGTGTGCCTTCTGGAGGGAATGCAGGCAGCCTGCCACAGTGTGATCTCTGAAGCCAGAGTGAATGCGCCACTGCTTGTTGGGTGTGCAGTTGTGTCCACCTGGGCAAGGAGCTGTGTGGTCGAGGGGGAGGCACAGGGCTACCATGCTCTGATGCACGAGGGCTCTCAGAGAACATGGTGCGCTGCCATTGGCGACATGGCAGCAGCCCCTGATGGGCTTGGGGCTGCCATCACAGAGCGAGTGCTGCACTTCTGTGGCACCTCCGAGGGACTGTATGGGAAGCTTGAGAATCACACGGCGACCCTCTCGAGCTCACAGTGGCTTGGGCTGCTGAGAGCCATCACCAAGGGCAACGAAACGATGTTGCAGGTCGTTGGCAGTGCGCTGGGTCGTATTTCTGGGCGCTATGTTGATACCGAGGAGATCAGCGATGCTGAAGGTGTGGGAATGGCAGAGCTTGTGCGCGAGGTCACTGGCACTGGGTACTCAAGGGTCATTGCAACTCTAGCTCAGGTAGTGCCCATTGCAATGTCCCAGGTGTTCATCGGGATGCTGGGACAGGAAGAACACTTTGAGGCAGGCGTTGCGAGGTATGTGCACTCAGCACTGGGCACGCTGAACAGTCGTGGGCTAATGTGTGTCCTGTCCCTGGGCCTCAATGTTCTGCCACATGTGATGCTCCCGCTCCTCTCTGCTGCTGTTGGAAGAGAGGTCTCGGCCACTGCTGCCACCGAGTGGGCTGGAAGGTGGGCAAAGAGCCACGATACAGCAGATGTGTCCAGTAGAGCACTCGAGGGCGATGTGTACAGGAACCACAGTGGGGGCGTGGGTGTGCTGTTCCTTTTGGCCTCATCGACAATCAATCAGTTTAGTGGCAGTATGTGGTCTCTTCCTGATCCCACCAAGTCCCCAGAGTCCCTGCGGCTTTGTGAGGATCATGTCAAGGAGAGCAAGCCGTATGGCGTGTTCACGGCGCTTCTCAACAACGCCATTATTGAATGCCTATTGGCGAACTGGAAGGGAGGAAGGGACATCACGTACCAAGAGATCAGGGACAGCTTGGAAAGAGAGCGTGCGGAGAGTCAAGAGCCTCTGCCCCAACAGGATGCCGTGTTCCGTCCCGCCCAATTCCTGCACGCCCCCTTCATGCGCAACTTCCTCATAATTTCTTCGAAGAAGAGCTCCAGGCCTCCAAGGGCCAGAACTGCCGGGTACAGCACGCCTCGGGGCAGCGACAACTGCGCAATAGGGGCCGAGGGAAGTTATCGCGGTGATGGCGACACGGTGCTCTCAATGTGGGACTCGCCCGTCTCCATCCGCCACGTTCTCCACGACTCTGCCATCTCGGGCGGGCTCCGCGATGCTCAGATTGCTGTGTGCCCGCACGCACCCTCAGGTGCAGAGGATTCCCTTCACAGGTCGGGGTCAGCTGAGGCAAGCATGGGTGGCCTCGACAGTGTCAACGTGTTCGCCACTGTCCGGACAGTCCTCGACGCCGTGGAGCGTGTGCTACGGGCAGAGATCGTTCCCGAGGACTGGCCAGGGCAGCCGCTCACCCCGCGCGACGAGCGTGAACAATGGGGAGGGACGGCAGACAGCAGCAGCAGCAGGGGTCTTCTGTGGAAGGTGGGTGGAACCCTCAGAGTGCACATGCGGGCACAGGGGTCGTCACAGCCTTTGTACAGTCGCAGTGCTGGTGGGCTGCTCTTTCCCGTGCTGAACAACCTGGGCGGTGGCGCTGGGCCAGTGTCGACGAGCAGAGCGTTTGACGTTGTGGCGCACACGTCGAGCCACGCCATCCTCGACGCCCTGCGCCCCGAGTGGGCTGAGGGCCTCAAGAGCTCCCCAGAGGGAGGTGTCCTGCACGAGGCATTTGCCGACCTCGTGACGATCCTGGCGCAGCTCTCGTCGCCCGCTGTGTGCGGCTCCGTGGTGACCCAGACCGGCTGCGACCTCAGAGCTGCCAACTTCGCGGGGCGCCTGCAGTCCTCCATGGCAGACACTCTCGGTGTTTGTGCGCTGCGCAGCGCCTGCAGCACCCTCACCGCCCTCGACGTGTGGGAAGCTGGCGGCAGGGCGAAGGAGACGACGAGAAGCAGCCGCGAGGTCTCTGCGATGATCACCAGTGCCGTGTACGGCGCCATCGCCACAGCCTTCTCGTCGCTGCTGCGGGCTGCGACGGCAAGCAGGGCAGGCCCGCGTGCGGTGGCGAGGGACCCCGCAGCGCTGTTGTATGCGCTGGGCAAGCAGGCGCTGTCCGTGCTGGTCACCTCCTGCGTGGAATCGAAGCACGACAAGGCCGACGGCGCCCCCACACTGCATCAGTTCTGCCAGAGGCTCGTGGTTCGCTGCCACTCCGCAGCGTGTCTTGGCCCCTGCCAAACTGACCAGACATCAATCACGTGCAGGACGCAACAGAGCAAAGTGCGAGCAAGGACAGCGCAGAGAGTGGAGCGTTCAGAGAGGCCCTGAGGCAGGAGCTTCAGAGACGCCACCTGCTCGCGAGTGAGCGCCTGCACGCCAGTCCTCTGTGCCGCCTGTCCCCCGAGAGGACTGTCCACACCAGTGAAACCCTCCGTGGCTTTCTGCTCCTCGACAACGGCGGCAGCGCGGTGCCCACGATACGCAAGCAAGCAGAGGACACAGCGGAGGTGGTCCACACGCTTCTGCTCAAGCATCAGAGCAACCCCGCAGCACACGCCATCGAGGGCACAGCTGCTGTGGATTCGGGGCCAGCGCGGAGGATTGTCGAGTGTGTGGCGAGGACTGGGGCACAGGCAAGCAGCGCTGTCGAGTGTCCTGTCAGCAGGATGCTGTGGGACACACTGTGCTCGGCCGCGGGCGAGGCCCTGGCAAGCACGGCAGACGAGCCGGCTGTGTGGAAGGCGTTCGTCGCAGCGGGAGAGGCAGTGCAGAGGAGGGCAGCGGGGAAGAGCTTCGCGGACAAGAGGATGTGGGGCACAATTGCGTTTGAGGCGCCGGAGGAGGACACGGGGGAGGGGTGCGAGGAGAGCATGAGGAAGTTTGAGCTGTCGCTCGAGTACGTTGTGGGGTGCTGCAGGGAGACCCCCAGCCTGAGGCTGTGGAGGCACGTCCTCGAGACCTGCGCAAACACAAACACAAACTGATCCTGGGGCCAATCATACCACCCCTTGTCTCACTTGGCCAGTCGCTAAATCCGGCAGTTCTCAGCATCACCTCAGCACTCAACAGATCAACTTACACTGAGAACGAAGTTCTCCTATGCTGTGGGCTAAGACACGTTCAGCGTCGATAGAGGTAACCATGCAGGCAATCGGACTACATGGGCTGAGGCGGCATCGGATCGGGAGTGCAGTAAGCTGTATTGTAGTGTCGCACATTGTGTCCTTTTTACACCCTCGGGTGCACACGAGCCAGTCCGCGAGGCTCCGCAGGCTCACAGCGGGGGCAGATCGGGGGGCAGCTGCATGCCCTGCGAGGCCCTCTCGACCAGCGCCATGGCCACGACGAAGGCCTGCTCGTGCAGGAGCCCGTGCTTGCCCGGGTCGCAGAGCTGCCAGATGCGGCTCAGCTGCTCCTTCTCGAGCTCGTACGCCGCCGTCGCCTTCTTCACCTCCTGGCCCGGGGCGCGGCCTCCCACCAGCGACAGCCCCGCGAAGGTCTGGCGGTGCCTGCGGACCTCGTCGTCGGCGATGCCGAGCAGCTCGACGCAGCGCTCGTAGTTGTTGGCGCTCTCGTAGGGGTTGGACTGCGACGGCGACACCTGGCTCTCCAGCGGGCCGTGCGCGCTGATCAGCGCCGGTATCTCCTTGGCCAGCGCCGTGTCCACCGCCTCCACAGCCGCCTCGTCCAGCTGCGGGAACGTGTAGAAGTCCTTTGTCCGCAGAATCGCCCCGAACTGGTTGGTGGACCCCCAGGGAGAGACCGCCAGCCAGTCAGCCACGGGTGCGCAGCGGACAAACGAGCCCGTCGCCTGCTCGCAGGCATCGCCGACCGCCTCGCACGAAAACGATGGAAACAAGCGGGGCAGTCGTGGCAATTGAATGTGCATACGATGCATGCAGTGCGTCACTCAACGAGTCAGAGTAGAGTGCGAGTGCTGTGCAGTTGCATGCCTGCAAGGAGGCGAGGGAGAGAGCGGGAGGAGGAGGAGGAGGGTACCTTGGCGGCGTCGGGGAAGTCGCCGGCCGAGAGCGAGTACTTGGTGAGGAGGCCGAAGATGGTCTTGTCGAGGTCGCGGATGAGGGCCTCCTGGTGCGAGGCGGTGGACCAGAAGGCGTAGCGGGGCATCTGGGCGCGCAGGTGCGAGAGGAGGTACGCGTAGACCTTGGCCATGCGCGCCCGCTTCACGAGCTCGTTGACCTTGCGCACGACCGACTGGCGCGGCACCGCGTGCAGGTCGCGCAGCAGGTCCATGCGCTCCGCGTCGAACAGGTCCTCGTTGATGGGCGTCTGGTACGGCTTGTTCCAGAACGACCCCACAAACACCCGTAGCACCTCGGGCGTCTTGAACACCTGCGTTATGGGCGAGGGGGGCCAGTCAGGGCACGGCAGCAGGAAACGCGCGTCCAGCTGGGTTGGCTGCGGCCCTCCTGAGGAGCTCTGTGTCGAAAGAGCGCCCACCATCCCCAGTGCAAAGCAAGCCCAGCCCACGACAGCAAGGAGCTACCACACGCAAGGCCGCTAGCATTCGCATGCACGTGCGAGGCTTTGTGCTCCAATTCACAACTGATAAGCACGCCGGATGCGCCCCGCGCCCTTGGCTCTGGGCTGGATTCGCCAAGCGGGGTTCGCGCATCCCCAGGGAGTCTGGGAGGGGCTGTGGGCGCACCTTGCCGAGGGACCACATGAGGGCGCCGTAGACGCGGATGAGCTGCTGGCTGGTGACGCCGTCGGCCTTGTTGAGCACGACGCGGATCTTGTCGTCCTGCCCGCGCAGCTTCTCGATCGTCCGCTTGAACTCGTCCGAGATGTCGAGCTTGTTGGCGTCGAAGAGCAGCACGATCATGTCCGCCCTGTGGGCGAACCACTCGACGACCCCCTCAAAGTCTGTGCGAGCGCGTCCGAGTCAGTTGATCGCCCAAAATCAATTGACCTGCGCCCCCCCCCCCCCTCGAGGGGCCCCCTGGGCGCACCGTAGGAGCGGTCGAGGCGCTGCTTCTCGCCGCTGAGGACGCCGGGGGTGTCGATGATGTTGAGGTCGTCGAGGACGGGGGCGCCGCAGGTGACGGCGGCGTGGAACTTGTTGAGGAACTCGTTGCCGAACTTGCCGAGCGTCTTGAAGGGCCCGTTTTGCACGACGAGCGCGTTGCCCGGGATGTTGGCGTCGTCCCTGCCGCCCGTGACGACGATGAACCTGTCCGTCGTGGGCTCGGGCCCGATGTGCGCCGAGGGGTAGTCGCGGCCGAGCAGGAACGAGATGAAGCTCGTCTTGCCCGTCGAGTACTGGCCCAGGAAGAGCACCATCGGCTTGGCCTCGAAGTCCGAGTCGCTCAGCAGCGGCACCCCGAACTCGTCCAGGCGGTACCTGCTCTCCAGCGGCCGTATGTGCTCGCGGTAGATCCGCTTGATCCCGTCCAACAGCGGCTGCTGCGACACCGCCGCCTCCTTGCGCCCCCACGGCCACAGCGAGCTCAGCCACGACCACGACCGCTGCCGCTGCTCCTCCGGCAGCGCCGGTGCCGACGGCTTCACCTCTGCGGGCGGTATTTTTCCGGCCCAAATCAATTGATTTGCGAATCTAGATATCGGAGTCAATTGATAGGCGGAGTCTGCACCCTTGCGCGGGCGCTTGCTGGGCCTGCGGGTCCTGGGGTCCTCGTCGGCCCTGGGCGCCGCGTCCGTGGGCGACGGTGCGCGTGCCCTGCGCTTCCTGCCGCCCGCCGCCTCCTCGAGCTCCCCCGCCTCTGCGCGCGCAGCCAGCGCCGGCGCCCAGCGCGCCCTGCACTCGACGAGGGCGAGGGCGGCGGCCACGGGGTCGGCGGGGGCCTCGGGGGCGCCGGGGGGGCCGAGGAGGGCGAGGAGCCCGCGGGCGTCGACGGCCGCTGCCAGGCGCCCCGCCAGCGCCGTGCCCTCGGCGGCGGGCAGGGCACCGGGCGAGGCCAGCAGGGCCCAGTCGTCCCGGGCGATGCGGGCCAGGTCGCGCGCCGCCTCGGGCGTCAGCTGCGCGGGACACTGCTGCTCCGCCATGAAGATATCCGCACAAATATTGCCCGCGAATCGGGCGATATTGTCCGAGCGGTTGGGAGATACGCGTATCTCCTTTGCACTGTGAGATATTTCCGGCTCTTCCGCTCTTCCCTCAGTTGAGTTTGTTTTTTAGTTGTGCCCCTCTGGGATGCCGTACCTCGACGAGGAGGCCCGCAAGGGCGCGGTGGAGCACAAGTACCACGCAGGCAAGCCCCCCAGCCCCCCGGGGGCGGCGTGAGGGCCTGCCTGCCCCTGTGTCTGCAGGAGGGGGGCTGTCTTTGCTGTGTTGACCTGTGCGTTGTTTCCACTGCTGACTGTGCGTGTCTGCGTGTCACCCCCCAGAGGACCACTCGCTGCTGTCCAAGTACGTGATGCAGCACTACTGGGAGGCGCTGGCGAAGCTGCTGCCGCGGTGGCTGGCCCCCAACGTGATCACCAGCATCGGCTTTGCCTTTGCGCTCTGGTCCTACCACCTCAGCGTCGTCCACATGCCCTTCTTCCGTCTGCCGGCTCCCTTCCCACCGCATCCCCCAACTCCCCCCCCCTGCTGACTCAGCCCACGCAGGGTACGGGGCCAACACGCCGGGGTGGGTCTTTGCCGCCATGGCCTTTGGCATCTTCATGTACCAGACCATGGGTGCGCCCCTCTCCCCCTCTCCTCCTCCTCTCCCCACTCGCCTGCGCCGCTGCTGCAGACCCTGCATGCTGTGCCGCGGGCCTCTGGCTTCCTTGCGGCTCGCTCGTCGCGAGCAGCGTCTCCTTGCCTCTGCCGTGGGCCGCCAGGGCACACAGGCACACAGGCACAGAAGGTCTCGGTGTTTCTGGATCCACTGGCCTCGCTGGCCCCGTCAGTGAGCCCTCTCTGGGGTCTCGGACAGGCCTCTGTGCTTCTGGGGTCCTTTGGTTGCTGCGGTGTCTCCGGCGCCAGGGAGCGCACGGCCCTCTGCTGACAGCCAGCGCTCCCTCGCGCAGACGCTCTCGACGGCAAGCAGGCGCGCCAGACGCGCTCTGGCTCCACCTTTGGCGAGCTCTACGACCACGCGGTGCGCTCCTCTCCGCGCGGGAGGGGGAGCGGGAGCGGGAGGCTCAGCAGGCAGGGCGGGCGCAGGTGGACGCGGTGGTCAACGTGGCCATCAACCTGACGCTGGCGGCGTCGATCCACACGGGGCTGGGCTGGGGCTCGTACCTGGCCGTCGTGGGCGCCTGCCTCGTGTTCTACTTCACCAGCTGGGCCGAGACCTACACCTACACGCTCAAGCTCGGCCTCATCAACGGCCCCGTCGACGGCATCGTCCTGGGCTGCGCCTTCTGCCTCGTCCCCGCAGCCTTCCCGGGCTTCTGGGCCGCCCGCTTCTACGGCCAGAGCGTCGGCTGGTGGAGCGTCGTCGCCGTCGTCTTCCCGGGCGCGCTGTTCTCGTGCCTCGGCGCCGTCGCCGAGGTCCGCGCCGTCCTGGCCGAGAAGAGGGACCTCCTGGGCCGCACGGGCCGCACGGCCGCCCTGGACCTCGTGCCCGCCGCCCTCCTCGTCGGCGGCTTCACGCTCTACGCCTTCCTGGCCCCGGAGCTCTTCGCCTCGCACCACAGGCTCTTCATCTGGACCTTTGGTTTCGCCAACGCCCGCATCGTCGTGCGTTCCTCGTGTCCCTTGTGTCCTCGCTGCCGTTTCAATTGACTCTTACCCCCGCTGCGCGTGCACAGTGGCGCGTGCTGCTGTGCTACATCACGGCGACGAGGTTCAGGCCGGCGGCGTCGTCCTCGCTGATCCCCCTGCCGTTTGCCATCGCCAACGCCTAGTGCGCCCCGCACTCACACACATACGCCCGCCGACTCTGAGCTGCGCTCACCTTGGTGTGTGTGCGCGGTCTCGCAGCTTCAAGTTTGTGCCAGACCTGTACTTCCTGGTCGCCTACTTCGTGTTCCTCTCGGGCTCGCTCCTGCACTTCCTCGTCAGCGTCGCCCTGGAGATGCGTGCCGCCACGGGCCAGCCGCTCCTCACTGTGCCCCCGCAGAAGAAGTCCGACTGAGGTCTCTTGGCCCTTCCTTCCCTCCCCCTCTCCAGCAACCTACGAAGCACCTTGTTATGCCCATCTGGCCCCTCCTTGCGCTGCGGCCCTCTGTTGGATTCTCGTTCTCCGCGAGATTCTCTCTGCGTGACAAACCGCAGTAGAAGCGCAACAAAGAACGATGGCAGACTCGCGCGGCACGCTCGAGGACGACAGGAAGCGCTTCGAGGCCCTGATGCCCAAGCGCGTCGTCGACGTGGCGCCCGGCCGCACCCTCACCTCGCCCGCCACGGCCGAGGATGTGCTGCGCCCGCCCTCGCCCCGCGTGCCATCCGGGTCTCACCCCGCGCTCACCCTCCGCAATCAGTTGATCTGGGGGCTCACCACCTCGTCGCCCGGCGAGCGCATCAAGGCCGCCCAGACCCTCCAGTCCCTCTCCCACGGTCCGCCTGCCTTCTCCCCCCAGGCCCTCGACCCTCTCTCCCCGATGACGTGTCGGCGCGCCTGCTGGCTGGGGGGGCAGAGCGGACGGCGCTGTGCAGCAGGAGGGGGCTCGTGGAGGCTGCGGTGGCCGTCGTGAGCGACGCCGCGGTCGAGCTGACCTCGCGCTGGGTGTGCTGCTGGGCCCTCGCCAACGTCGCCGGGGGCGACAGGCCCCACGCCCGCGCGGTCGTCGAGTCGGGCGGCCTCACGGCCTTCGTCTCTGCCGCCTCGTCGAGCGACGAGCAGCTCGCGCAGTCGGTCCGTCGCACACTCTCTCTTCTCTCTTCAGCCTGCGTTGTGCGCCCGCCCACCACCGGCGCGCGCAGGGCATCTGGGGCATCGGCAACGTGGCTGCCGAGTTCCAGCAGGAGACGCTGGCGAGCGGTGCCCTCGAGGCGGTGGTCGCCCGCGTCGGCTGGTCCAAGTGCAAGGCCACCCTCTTCAGCTCCGCCTGGGCCCTCGCCAACCTCGTCGGCCGCTCCCCCGCGTGCGCCGCTTCCTGCCCGCTCCCTCTGCCTGCTGACGCCGCGTGCCCTGCCCTCTGCGCCGCGCTGCGCTTGACAGGAGCGGGGGCGCCGAGGTGGCCGTGGCGTCTGTGGTGCCGGCAGTCGGCGCCCTGGCGTACATGCTGAGCGTGCCCGACCGCGACGTGGCGCTGCAGGCCGCGTGGGGCATGGCCGAGTTCGTCTCGGCAGAGAGCGGCAAGGACGCCCGCATCGCCGCCGTCGTCCGCTCGTACTGCATGCGCGCGCTCAGCCTGCTCCTCAGGTGCCGTGGCCTCAGAGCAGCCTCCGCGCCAGCCCCTCTTGTCTCGGCATCCACTGATGCTGCACCGCAGGGACGAGATCGTGTGCAGGCCTGTGCTGCTGATCCTCGGCAACGTGGCGCTGGGCAGCCCCCTGGAGGTGTCGGCCATCGTGGAGGCGCAGATACTGCCCGCCCTGGCCGAGCTGCTCACCAGCCGCAGCGAGTGTGCGCCCACCCCCCCGAGAGACGGCCGCGGACAACTGTGCGCTGCTCCTGACCGCGGGGTCGCCGGCGCCTGCAGGGGTGCGCAAGCACGCGGCGTGGGTCCTGGAGAACCTGCTGTGCGGGCCCGCGGACAACGTCAACGCGGTGGCGCGCACCAGGGCCTTCACGCAGCTCACGGAGATGGCGTTCAACCCCGACGAGTGCCGCTCGGTCCGCGTCTGCTGCGTGCGCGCGCTGAGCAACGCGGCGCTGAGCAGCCCCGCGCTGCCGCCCGACCTGGCCCAGCTGGTCCTCCCGGCGCTTGTGGCGGCGTGCGAGAGCCCCCCGAGCCCCGAGGTCCTCTCGAGCGTCGTGCCTGCGCTGCACGCCGTGTACAGGGCCGACAGCAAGGGCACCGCGAGGCCGCTGCTCGACCACTGGAAGGCCGCACACACGCTCCGGAGGGTCGCGCGGCGTGCCGACGACAGGAGGATAGCAGAGAGGGCCTCGAGGATCCTGCACGAGTTCTACAAGGCGGACGAGTCGAACGAGGTCGAGGACGTCACCGCCAGGATGGGCACCCTCTGACCCCTGAGACGTGCGGCAGTGCCCTGGCATCGTTGCCGTTGGCCCAGCCAGTCGTCAACAACGGTCTCACTCTCCGCTCTGAGCACCATCATGGCGTCTGCACATACCGAAGGGCGAGGACGTTCACGACAACGCGTCGCATGCGGCCTCCCCGAAAGCTCTCTGTTAAACGCCTTAGACGAAGGGAAATCTATCTAGTCCAGAGGGGCTCCGACCGCAGGGCCACGCGCGTCGTCGCCAGGGACGTCGCCCGCGTAGTTGTCGAGCACGACCATGTCGTCGTCGTCGTCCCCGTAGCTGTCGTCGCTGTCGTCGTCGTCGTCGCCAGCGTCGAAGGCGACGTCCCCGAGCATCTCCTCCATCTGGGCCATCTGGGCAAAGAGGCCCTGGCCCGGGGGCGCCTGCGGCTGCATCGCGACGGGCTGCAGCGGCGGGGCGTCGCCGTCCTGCGGCCCAGGCGGGTCCGCCTCGGCAGGCGTGTCGAGGGCTGCGAGGAGGGAGGTGCGCGAGAGCCAGCCGAACCGCAGGACCGCGAGTAGGAAGAGGGCGCCGGCCAGCGCGTCCCACGGCACCGCTGCGTCGCCCAGCGGCGAGGGCGGCGGCATGCCGTCCCAGAAGGGCGCCCCGACGCCCATGAACCGCGAGAGCAGTATGCGGAGCGGCACAATCCTCGGGCCTCCGTGGTACACCCACCGCACTGCCAGTGGGGTGGTGTCGCGTCAGCCTTGGCTCACCGATGACTCAGCGCAGGAATTTCCTGGATTTTCGGGTCCGCCGATGACTCAACGCAGGCATTTCCTGGAAATGCGGGCCTGGGGGAGACGGGGGGTCGCGCCTGTGGGGCCCGGAGTGCGCAGGAGGACCAGAGTGGGCAGGCCGAGTATCCGCGGGGCGAAGAGCGGGAGCTGGAAGGTGGCGAAGAGGCCCGAGACGTCGTACGAGACGACCTGGAGGTCGGGGAACAGGTAGGCGACCTGCGGCAGCACCGCCGCCATCGCGCGCGACTGCGCCGAGCGCGCCGAGACAAACGCCACCAGCACGTGCTCGCCGGGCGGCAGCGACGCCAGGAGGCCCTCGAGCTGCGCGCGGTCCATGGGCTGCACGCCGCCTGCCACGTCGGGCGTTCCGGGAAATGCCGGCGCCACGTCAGAGGGCAGGAATTGCNGAAATGCCGGCGCCACGTCAGAGGGGCAGGAATTGCGGTTGATGCGACGTTGTGGGGGGATGGGAGCGGACAGGACCCCACGAAGAAGGGGGGCTCCGCGAGCGCCAGCTGGGGCAGCGCGAGCCCGACGGAGAAGTTGGCCGGGGCGGAGGCCGGGATGGCCATGTCCTCGGTCTCGACGGCCGCCAGGAGCGCCACGAGCGCGAACTTGCCGACCAGAGCCCCCATCAGGGACGGGGAAATTGGTGTTGTGAATCTGCGAGATCTCACATACATGTAAATCTACCAGATACCGGGTCATTTTCAAAATCTCGCGCCAAATGCAGCACGACAATAAGCGTCCGCGCGCGCAGGACGCCGAGGCCGAGGAACCGTCGGAGAAGCGCTCCAAGACGCAGAGCGTGGTCGAGAGGCGCCTGGTCCCCCTGCACGAGGTGCCGGACGCGGGCCTCGAGGCCATCGCCCGCATCACGCACGACCCAGCCGTGTCGCGCTGGGTCGCCGACGGCCGCGCGTGGCCGCCCGCGCGCGCCCGCGAGCTCGCGGACTGGTCCCGCTCCGACAGGCGCGTACCCCCCACAGATATCCATATCCACCCCCGCGCGAATCCAGAAGAATCCAGAATCCAGATTCCAGAGCATATCGCGCTCGAATCCAGAAGAATCCAGGTTCCAGAACATATCAGGACTGAATACCGCGGATATCTTCCCTGTGCCTGAGCAGCGAGCGGGAGGCCTGGCGGCGGTCGTACTGGTCGTGGGGGCTGGAGGCTGCGGGGGAGTGGGTGGGCTTCGTGGGCCTGCGGCCGAGCAAGGACCGGGCGATGGCGGGGCAGCAGCTGCGGTTCTTCGTGGCCCGCGGGCAGCAGCGTCGGGGCCACGCGCGGTGGGCCGTCGCCCAGGCCCTGCAGCGCTACGCAGAGGGCGTCGCGCGGCCGGGCAGGCCCGTGCGGGTGTGGGCCACGGCCCGGATGGGCAACGAGGCCTCAGCGGGGCTGCTGCGGGCGCTGGGGTTCGCGCAGGTGGCGGACGCTGTCGTCTGCGGCGAGAGGGAGATGGCCTTTGTCAAGCTCCTCTCCGCCCCCTCGCTGCAGCTGCCCGCCACCACCAGCGAGAGGGCCTCTGCCGCGGCCCCCGGGCACTCCTCGCCCTCCGCAGGCTCAGTGGAGGAGCACAGCAGCAAGAGCGAGATGGCCTGTGCCAAGGACCTCTCCACTGCCTCGATGGAGGAGCCCAGCGGCAAGAAGGAGACCTGTGCCAAGGACCTCTCGGCCCAGCGCCCTGCGGCCCCCGGGCACTCCTCGCCCAGCACAGGCGCAGCGGAGGAGCCCAACAGCGCGGGCAGTGCAGACTCGGCGGGCTCTGCGGCCCACCCGTGCGACGCAGGCGGGCCAGCGCAGGCAGAGCAGCGGGCAGACCCGCGAGAGCCCTGCAGCGCTGCGGTGCCCCAGGAGCACCCCGTTGCTGCGCCTCCCCGCTCGGAGCAGCAGGAAGCCTGTGCGGGAGCCGTGGCGACCGGCGCCTGCCCAAAGGCTGCGGCGCAAGAAGGGGCCTGCGCGGGCACCAAGGACTCGGCTGGCGCGACGGGCGCAGTGGGTGCAGTGGACTCAGCGCCAGCCTCTGACAAGTAGCTCGGGACTGTCCTCGGATGGCTTGTAACACTCTGCCCTCTGCGCCCCAACCAGCAATCAATCGGACTGCTGTCTGCTGCTGCATTGCCAGGGCTTGTGCGCCAGAGCTCTCTGTCGTTCGCTGCTCTCGCGCTTGGAGGAGACGATCGCTGTCTCACTGGCCCTCGATCGCGTAGCAGTAGGCCTCGAAGTCCACGAGGGCCACCCCGTCCCGCTGCAGCGCGCTGCGTATCTGCTCCGCGAGCCGCTGCCTCTCGCCCTCGTCCTCCCTCTTCTTCCTCACGCTGCGCGGCGGCGGGGGGCACGTTGAGCGCTGGAACGGCCGCCCACAGGGGGAGCAGCGATCGAGTCAATTGAGAGCGCACGCCTCTGCGAGCACGAGGGCCACAGTGCGCCACTGGCGGGGCTCGAGCGTGGGCACCGCGTGGTGCACCCAGAACGTGTGCACGAGCCTCGCCACGTCGGCGGCCAGCGTCGTGGCGTCGATGCCGTGCCGCGCCTCGAGCTCGCTGAGCGCGGCCAGCACGCGCTCGCGCAGCGCCGCCAGCCGCTGGTCGTGCACGCCCTCCTCGGGGTCCCCGACGCCCGCGGCCACCTCGGGGCGCACGGGCTCTGCGACGCCCCCGCGGCCCTCGGCCAGCGCCATCCGCGTCGTGGGCGACTGCCAGCGCGACAGCCACATGCACATCACCGCGAACTCGGGCAGCGCCCCCTCCTCGCGGGCGGGGCGACGACGCCGCTGCTGCTGCCGCTGCTGCCTGGCGGCCGTCTTGGCCTCTGCGTCGCTGTCGCTGCCGCTCTCGTCCGACGTGGTGGCGCGGGAGGAGGGCGCCGTGCCGTCGTCGTCGTCGTCTGCGTCGCTGGAGGAGTCGTCGAGGTCGCAGCCAGCGAGGAGGTCGCGGCCGATGAGCAGCGTGCCGTCCTCGCTGGGCACCCAGCCCTCCACCGCCACGGCCCTCCTCCTGGCCTCCGCCGCCGCCTCCGCTGCAGCCGCAGTCGCAGTCGCAGGGGCAGGGGCAGGGGCAGGCCTGTCCCCAGCGCTGCCCTGCCCGGCCTCAGCCTCTGGGTCA
>CACRSC010000071.1:105267-121595 GCA_902651635.1 Mastigamoeba balamuthi | reverse complement strand
TGAAGCAGCACAAGTACAGCTTTTTCAAAAGTGTTACTTCTGCACCTTTTTAGAATTGTCGCTTTCGCGACACTTATGAAATGCCATGTTCATTATATTTGGAACTGTCGCTTTCGCGACACTTTGAAAGTATTACTTAACCTTTTTGAAAGTGTTGTGAAAGTGGCACTTTGTGAAGCAGCACAAGTACAGCTTTTTCAAAAGTGTTACTTCTCCACCTTTTTGGAATTGTAGCTTTCGCGACACTTTTGAAATGGTATATTCATGGTATTTGGAACTGTGACTTTAGTCTCTTTTATGAAAGTATCACATTTTACTGAATACTAATGGAATGTTACGTTTTTATCATTGGAAGGTCATGCTCAGATATGTTTCACAGTGAAATTAACATATTTTATCACAGTATCATTTATGTCAATTCTCTTGTTTATTGATTTTCATTTAAAGTACTTTTTGACTTTTCCAAGCTGTTCATTTACTACATTTCGAAGTGTGTACTTACAATACGTGTTTAGTGTGAACTAAATTACGTAATTGTGTTCACTACAATATGGGAAGCAGAAGAGGCTATGTTCATTACTGCCTCTTAAAGTGGCTTATGTTAATTTTTAATTTTCTTTTCTTTGATAAAAATATTCAACAAATGATTTTACTTGAAAGAGGCTGGTTAAAGAGCAGACAGAACAAAGTCTGGCAGAGGTACAATTTTCCAGAAATACTATTAAATAAATTTGTGCAAATCAAGGCCAAACAGAAAATAACAAGAAGAGCAAAGAGAGTAAGATGAGTGAGTCTAGTATAGAGTGAAGACTACTTAAGTAGCTCAGAGACACAGATCAGACAGTGTTTGTTTATCTTACATTTTTCTCATAAGTTTTTCAGACAAATTCAGAGCTCTACAGAAGATAGATCACCTGTCAAGCAATTCCAGTCCTTTGCCAAGAAATTTCCTCCAGCAAAGACCAAGACTTTTCGAACCTGATCTGCCAAGATAATGTCTCTGTGCCAACAAACAGGTCAGAACACTTAATACTCAAAAAGAAGCACTAAGCCTAAGATAAAATTGCAATGCCTCTTCTCATCTCTTATTCACATATGTCAACTGAAAGCAACAATAGTTCACTGACCCACAAATTGTGGTTGAATATTGCAGTTCATATGTTTAGATTGCTCTATTTTAGTCTTAATTTACCAATTTATAAACATATTTTATTAGTTATCTGTTCATTATTTTTCAACCATACTTTGACTTAGTTTTTCACAATTTTTTGAAATGTCATTTTAAAACGACTTTTTACTCTTGCTTTTTTTCAAAATGTCGTTTTAAAACGACTTTTTCACTTTTTAGTGTTTTTCATGAAACTGGTAAAATGGTACGTTTGGCTGCAAATACATATTGGGCATGTGCCCACTGTTTTAGTTCTGTGGGGGGTATGCCTATGATGCTGGTGAGTTTGGTGCACCACAGGCTCTGCTGAGGGCAAGTCCACAGATGGTGGGCTAGAGAGTCGACCTTAGCAGTACAGAACGGGCATCGGGGATCACTCCAGTGTAGTCGGGTGCGGGGGATCAAATCTTTCCACACCCATTGGGGGGTTACGTCTTGCGCATTTTTGTGAGTGCAATAGGTACCCATGATGGCTTGGTGCCAGCACAGGCCTTCCATGTGCTGGGCTTGTTTTCTGGTATTTTCGTGGAGGAGTACTGGTGGGACCTTCGTGATTCCTGCTGCTGCCTCTTGGGTTTCACAGTGGTGGAGGCAGTGTCGCCGTGCGATGTTGAACACTGTATGAAAGTTGTGTGTTGGTTTAGGGGATGTCCCTGTAGTGAGTTCTTGGATTGAGGCGAGGTCGATACCCCAAAGGGGATGGCCTGGATCGTGGCATCTGTCTTGGATAAGTACTTGTTGTGTGAGTTTGTCTGCCATAGCGTTTAGTTGGATGACTCTCTGCAGCTCTGTGCCCCATCTCTGATTATCCCGTTCTATGCGGGCTTTTGTGGCGTCACTTTCCTCTCCTCGTCTGTCCAGTTGGATGATGGGGCCATAATTTCCGCCACGTATTCGACTGCTCATAGCTCTGGTGTCCAGGAGGCACATGCTCCCTTGACTTGTATGGCTTCATTCATGTCTGGGTGTCCATTCACTACTATGGCCATCGCCATCTTTCCTGAGCTCAGGTCATAGGAACCGTCAGTAGCTATTAGTAGCCAGTCTTGCCATGTTCCCGCTGTAGTATTTGATAGAAAGTCCCATTGGAGCTCCAGATTGGTATTAAAACGGTACCTTATCCTGCTGAGATTTACTAGTCGGCATGTGGGCTCCTCTTGGTGGTTGCATACCAGGTGGCGCGCTAGTCCTTCTGCTTTTTTCCAATTTGTTTGCCACCTGCGGCTCCCTGCTATGTGTATGAAGGATTAGTTCATCACCGGGCCTATCTCTGCCAGGGTCCCCATGGGATTATTGATATGATATCGGTCTCTGGCATGACTCCATCTGGTGTTAGGGCATTAAGCCATTCCAGTGCTTCCTGTGCACGTTTGCTCTGAATGACATTGGCCATGTTACGGAGCCCTAGCCCTCCTTTTCGAGTAGATGTGAATACGTGTCATCTACTGATCATGTTTGTGGCCCTACTGCTGCATTTTCAAGGGAATGCGACAGTAACTCCAGTAATTTATTATTCTGTGCCAAGGTACTGGCATGATATTGCACCATTCCGTTTATTACCACATTAGCCTTGCTCAGTTCTCAGTGTCAGGGGTTCTTCGTTTCTAGCGAAAGTGGCACATTTCTTTGGGTTGATGTGTAACCCTGCCGCCTGCATGTCCATTACATATTGAAGTAGGTGTTCCAGCATCGAGGGTGTGTGGGCTAGCAGGACCATGTCGTCTGTATAGGCAAGCACCCCTCGCTTGGGTCCATGGATATCTAGGGCTTCCGGGTGTGTCTTAATTTGGTATAGTGATGCCAAGGGGGGACTGCACCTCCTAGGCAAAGGAATAGCATTTTCCCACTCACCCTCTCGTCACCACATGAATACCACTCAATACATCATTACTTCTTCCTTCTCCCTTGAGTCTCTCACCCTCACAAGGGGCCTCCTGCTCCCACTCCACGCATTACTGGGCATCAGTGCACGCACACCTAGGCGATGGAGGTGGGTGATGCAGAGAGATAGCTCCAGAAGGAGGAATGGAACCGCTGTGCTGCTGAGAGAGCTCGCCATAAGTCTGAGCTACAGAAGGCACAGCATGACATTGAGGAGGAGTTGGCCAGTCTGAGGAAGAAGCTGGTGGATTCCGACTACGAGACCTCCTGGACAGACTCGGAAGACGACAACGAGGCAGCAGCCAAGGGGGCACCTACGGGCCCCGAGGGGACGACGTCCGTTTTTCCCGTCGGAAATGGTGAATTTTCGGGTCCCGATGATGGAAATTCTCACGCACCGACAAACCCCGACAACGGAATTACGGACGTCAGCTGGTCATTGTGAATGACGGTGACTCTGATAGCAAGGACAGCAGCTCAGGGGACGAGGATGACCATGGGGACGTATCCCAAGAGGATGATGACAGCAGCTCCCACAACAGTTGTCAGGGCTGTTGCAAGGGCATGACGAGGGACCACGACCTCAGACACGACCCTGTTGTGCACCAGGCAGAGGCCTATGTGCAGGTAATGATGCGGGCACAGGCAGTCTGGTCCATCGACGACATTCTGCAGGGCATCGCAATTCCATTCACAGTTTTCGATCAGGAGGCACTCTTCGAGTACATGCAGGTTGTTGGCAAGAAGCTGGCTACGGCTGCCAAGATGAATGTTGCTATCAAGGCTTTCTCGATGCAAGCATTGTTCTCGGAGGAAATTGTCAATGCTACAAAGGCCACGGGGGCTACTGATCAGAAACTGGTCACCGACGACATCAAGGACCATTTTCGTACAGCCTGTCTCAATGTTTTGGTGATGCTGAGGACTGAGGGAGACTCCATCTTCGACAACATCAATGACTTCAGGTTTGTTATACACCAGAAGCTCGTAGAGGTTGTCATCTCCAAGGTCAATGGCAAGACCATCGTCTCTGTCATCCACAAGCACATCAAGAAAATAGCATTGCGGTGCACGGCTGTGGGCTGGGGCAATTACACTGAGGCTCTCTCAAGAACGACACGAGAAGTGCTCGTAAGGCACTGTGGGAAACTCTGGGCTACGGGTATATTGCAACTCGGGTACACATGGTTTTTGATCGATCCTATGGCCTGCAGTGGGAGGACTCTACGTTCGAGGAGCTGAGCACAGAAATACTCCAGTTCGCAAGGCACATCACAGAGAATGCATGGTGGGGGTTTCTTCCTGATAACCTGCCGCATACTTCGTCTTCACAGCAGTTCGCACCAGGTTTGCATACGTTGGTTGCCACTCTAGGGTGGACAAGGCCCTGAATATCGTTCGCCAGTCACCAGCACCTAAGGGCCTAAGGGAGAGCGATACTGGCCCCAAGCCTACTTGCCAGCGAGAGCCCTTGTTCTACAACTGCCGGACATACGGGCACATTGCTGGCAATTGCCCATCTCCACCCATATGACTACACTCAAGGCATGGGAACGTCGGGAGGAGAAGTCACCATCATGGCTCGCTGTCAGCACTGCACCGAGCCAGGAGCCCATGACCATGAAATGCTACAGGTGTGGGGTACGGGACACATGGCCAAGACCTGTCTGTTCCCTGGCATCAAGCAGCAGGTACACGAGAGATGGGTCGCCAAGAAGAGGGGCATGACGGGTTCTGTTATGGGGGCTCAGGCCAAGCCGTGGAATGAGAGGCCGAAAACGGGCTTCAAGGCTGGGGTTCCCATCACAGAGAGCTGTCTCACTGCTGTGCAGGTGACACCTGCTGGGGAGGCTCAGATCATCAGAGGATGCACGCATTTCCCTCTGCCAGGCGACCACGGGCAAGGACATGGACCTCGATGGATGCATTGACTTCACCTCAGTTGACATTTGGTTCTGCTCTGCTGGGTTCGAAGGGAGAGTCGACATCCATGGTCTGCATACATCCAGAGAAGGACTCTGCCGAGAACACTCTTCCCATGCAGTCTTTGGCCAAGGTAAAACATGACCGTATCCTTTTCTTGCACACAATCACCAAGGGAGAGGGCGAGGGCAAGGAGGTACTGTTCCATGTTGATACAGGCTCGGAATTCAACTTCGCAGAGACCAGACTCCTTGATCTGCTCCAGGTACCACATCAGAAACTGCCACCTGAGTTTGAGGAACACATACGGGTCACCAGGGTCAACGGGATGTTGGTTAAGCACACAGGCACTGGGGTTCAGATCCATACAATCTTCGATCCAACTGAGGGTCCTGTTACTATTCCTGTCATCGAGATCGCAAATGGTACAATTGGCTCGGACGAAATCCTGCTGGGTCTGCACGATTGCTGCCGCTATGACTACATGACCCTTGACGATGGTCAGATGAACGTGGTCCAGGTGGATCGACGTTACGTTTACAAGGAGCCAGGGGGACATCGTTTTTCCCTAGCCAAACGTCAAGGGGCTCACAGAAATCATGGTAGCTGAAGACCCAGTTTGTCCTTCACCTACACCAGCTGCAGCGCCACTACCACTACATGAACGGGTGGTATTGAGGGACAAAATCACATGCGACCCGCAAAAGGTCATCGAGGCGAAGGACATTCTCGCACGGTACGATATGAACGTCCTGAACGGCCTCAATAGGATCGGGATGACTGGGGTCAGGGTCTGCACAATCGAGCAGCTTCCTGACTCAAAGCCCTTCATTATCCAGTGCAACGTTAGTGATTCACGGAAGCTTGTTCATCTTGCGGAGTACAAGGCCAAGATGATCGACACAGGGCTCTGGGAGGTTATTGCACGGCAGGACGTTCACTTTGCATCCCCCACGGTGTTTGTACCCAAACCAGATGGGACCTGACGCGTCTGTGGGGATTACTGGTTGATTAACCGCATCACTCATGACGACTTCTACGTCAACGCACTCATCAATGACGAACTGCACAAACTGGTCTATGATTACTTCTGCAGACCTCGAGATGGCCTACCACCAAATTCCCCTCGATGCAGCCACGGCGAATTTGCTGGTGCTGGCCCTTCCTGATGGTTCTTTTGTATGTCCGCGGTTTATGCCTTTTGGCATCAAACAGGCAAGTGCAACGTTTCAGAGGGCCATCAATTCGGTTTTGGCACCACTGGCCCACACCTCCAGCTTCATGGACAACGTGAACGCAGGAGGCCCATCGTGGGGTGAAAGTAAGGCACAGGTGACAGCCCTTTTCGACACTCTTGTCAAGCACAGCGTGAAGGTGAAGCCCGCTCCCACCCCATTCCAGACTCGGTCATCATTATTGATCCCGATGCCTGCAAATATGCCTTGGGAGCCACGATTTTCCAACAAGCCCCTGGGGAGTCTAGCTGGGGCATTCTGGCATTCGTCTCAGAGGTACTGCGGCCTGCTGATCGACGAAACCTCTTAATGCCTGAGAAGGAGGCATTGTCAAGGGACACCTGAGGGCACGGGAACTCGGTTTGGTTTATGAACGACATGTCATCTACCGTCCCGACAACAGCAACCTGCATTGGATGGCTGACTCTAGCAACTGTCGTATTCAGAACTGATCAGTCATCCTGAACGAGATGCCCTACAGCATCCACTACCAGCTCAGAAAAACTAACTTTGGTGGCGATTTCTCTTCAAGGGCCCAGTAGCACCAGGTTATTGACGACCCAGTCACTATTCGCCAATACCTTGATGTTCACGTCCGAGACACACGCATGATGGCTGTTCTGGGACACGACCTGTCTGACCTCCAGTGGGACAGACTTCACGAAATGCTACTCACCCTACCACACAAGATGGTTGAGGGCATTCTCTGCCTCTCGGTGAAACCTGACGATGACCTCAGCCACTTTGTGCAAACATGCCTGACGTGCCAGAAGGTCAGACCTGCAACCTCACATGCTGATTCGATGGGAACGGTGCCTGGCAGTGCACCCTACGAGTCCATCATCATGGACTACCTCGGCCCACTTCAGGAGGCGAAGGGGTTCAAGTATGTCTTGATCGTTAAGGACCGTTTCTTGCATGATCATCTCGAGGCTGTCCGTTCTACTGATGCACAGAAATCAGTCGACGTGCTCTGGAATCAGTGGGTCTGCATGAGGGGCTCAGCCTACAGGCTTATGACTTCTGATGGTGGATCTTCCTTCCAGTCGAGTCGCATTCAGGCCCTTAACGACCAGATTAATGCAGAGCATCACATTTCGGCAGCATATCACCCTGAGGGACACAGGGCTGTGGAGGTTGCAGTGTGTACTACAGTACAGGTTCTGTGGGCCCTACTCTTGGACCATTCCCTGGACTGGCCTGACGTTCTACCAGCTGCTATGTTCGCCCTGAACAACAGCTATGTGCACTCCATCAGGGCCATACCCTTCGAGGTTATTCACGGTTTTGCTAGTTGTACTCCCCTCTACCTGGCTATTCACAAGGACGACAATGCCGGGAGCCCGGACATGAACCCCCAGTTGCTCCACGACCAGCTCCTGTTATGGCAACATGACACATTCACACGTATTGCCTCTCTTCAGTGGGCTGCATTCGAGAAGGCCCATAGGCTGTACCTGGCCAAGAAACGGGGCAGATCACACTCTGACATTGGCAACTACGTTCTCCTCAACAAGGACCGTGACCACAAGTTTGACATTAACGTTAGGGGTCCGTGCCATGTCATCAAGAAGCTCGACCACCATTGCTACACCATTGAGAACCTGCTGCAGGTACCCATACTCGGGCCCATGTTAACACGATGCACTTGTTTCATACGAGAGCCCTTACCAAGGCGCAACTCAAGGCAGAGGCATCGTGCACACATGACGAGATGGCCCTGAACACAGTCCTGCATCATCATCACGTTACTGGTAAGCTCAAGCTTTGTGTTCATTGGCTGGGCTGCCAGACTTCGGGGACGACAACCCATGCTGTTTCTGACCCCCCCACTCTGACCCCCCTGTTCCCTGCCATTTTTGTGAGCAATCCAAAGTGAGTGCTCCCCACCATGGGGGCACCGGGTCTTCTTGTGTTGGTAACTGAATGAATGGGCGAGAAGATATATCTGCAGATACTTCTCTGGACAATCGGGGGAAAGATCTGAGAAAACAATTCCACGAGAATTGTGTGATGGTGATTGCCTTGGCGGTCTCAGGCCCTCTGGTGTGCTCCCCCCTCAGTCCAGTGTGAATCGTCATGTTATGCAATTGTCTTTCCATCTGAGATAGGCGCCAGCCTGGCTGGGCTACAGAGGTTAAAATCTCAAGAAGAGCACTTCACCACAGATGGAGGACAACGAACCCATTCCAGTGTGGGACGTGCATGAGCACGTCCATGAGTTGGAGACAGCATGCCGGAGAGGCCACACAGAGAGCTTTGCTCTTCACTCAAGGATGGAATTTGTTTGAAAAGAAGGGGGCGCATCTGTGGGAGTTTGAAAAGCCAGTGTTTGGTCACTGGGGAGCAATCCCAGATCCAGCTCTTCAGGAAGATGCCATGATGTTTCACATCACAGAATCGATATTCTCAGACAGCATTATTCAAGCACTGGGAGACTGCAACCATATATCTCTATCCCGTTCAGTTCTCTACAAGGTTCTGTCTCTTTGGATCCTGCTGCAATTCTGGGAACGCTCTTCAGTCCGAGGACAAACTTGATATCCTTTCAAGGCTGCATTCAAGAACGAAAAGTGCTTTCTGAAAGAGAAACTCGGAATTGACCAGGTCATGAAGCTCAACCGTTGGAGGGCTTTGTCCAAGAGAATGCTCTGGAAGAAAGAGTTCACTGCTGGTTGTCTGACCAATGCACTGAGCTCTCGAGGAGAGGTTGGTGGACAGGCTATGCTGGACGAGAAACTTAGGAAATACTATGGACGGGGATCACCATGCTCATTGCTTGTTCCTGACAAAGAGGACCACATCAGGCATTGGGTATCAGAGCTGATGACTCACTTGGAGACCAGCACTCTACCCTTTGTGTTGGGGATGTTTCCCTTCATCAAGTGTGTAAGAAGGGGGGAAAAACAGAAAACAGCAGAGGTAGTACACTGGGCAGAAAAACAACCTGCAGATGATGATGGTGCAATTCCGATTCTAACTTCGGATGCACGGTACCTAACAACAGGAACATACCGGCAACTCAAAAACACACATCATCCCATTCTTGCTTCTGTTAATCCCATGTGGTGGCCACAGTTTGCTGCCAAACTACGACCTGAAGTAACCCGTGATGATGAGTGGGCTGCATTGCACAATTCTCGTACAAAGGAGTTCTTTGTACATAACTGGCAAGGAGACTCTGATGTTGGCAAGAAATTCCTTGTTACTAATGCATTGGTGGAAACTGGAAGAAAACTTCCCAAGGCTGGGAAAGTGATTGGATGGGACGAGTTCAATACTACATTCAACTACGCAGACTCATTCAATGATGCTATGGCAGAACACTACTGGCCATTCATTCGGCGGAAGTGGAAGTATACTGTGAACGACCTCGAGAAGTCAATTGTATTTATTGACATATATCATTTGTGGCTGGAACTTCATCCTACATATCAGACAACAGCAGATTTGACCAGTTCCATGTAACCTTGCACTTGATCTCTATGCTCATGCCCTTTGACTGTAATAATATTATTGTTAAATGACGTCATTTTGTGTGGTAAGTTTTACGTAGAAATTTTTGGCAGGGGTCAGAGTCGGGGGGTCAGAAACAGCACGTTCATGGATTTCCTATGACAACAACAAGAACGTTGACCAGGTCATCACGTACATACAGGCACATCCCCACCTGCGGACCTAGACTATCAATTGACTTCTGCAAGGTCTCCCCCTGCTCGACCTTTGAAGTAGAGCAGTGATGCCAAGGGGGGACTGCACCCCCAAGGCAAAGGAATAGCATTTTCCCACTCACCCTCTCATCACCACATGAATACCACTCAACATCATCACTTCTTCCTTCTTCCTTGAGTCTTTCACCCTCACAAGGGGCCTTCTGCCCCCACTTCACGCATTACTGGGCATCAATAGGTGGGGATTAATGGCCAGGTTGAATAGTGTGCAAGACAGTGGATCTCCCTGTCGTACCCTGTGGTTAATGTTTACCCATTCGGTGGGGCCATGAGCCATGTGAGATCAGGCCACTGTGATTGAGTACAGGGCCATTATATTCCGTGCCAGGGTGCGACATTGTAATACTGTAGCATGGCCTTGATATGGTCTTGGTGAATAGAGTCATATGCCTTCTTTAGGTGAATATAAATTCCTACTACCTTCTGATGCTGTCTGGTGGCTTTCTCTAGTCATTGGTGAAGTGCCCATATGTTGTATGTGGTCGAGTGGCCATCACGGAAGCCTTCCTGGGCATTGGCCCAGATGCTGTGGTCTTCAAGTGCATTGTACATTCTCTTGTTGATGATTGTGGTAAAGATCTTATACCCTACTTCACATAATGTGATGGGGCAGTAGTTGCCAGGTTGTGTTCGATCACCTTCCTTGAATATAGGCATGATTTCACCTCTGGTCCATGTCAGCAGGACTGGTATTTTTCCTGTTCATATGTCGTTCAGGTTCTTTAGCCATTGGTCCTGCCAGGTGGCTGGGAATTCAATGACATATTCCACCTTGAACCTGGTGGGTCCGGGGACTGAACTGCTTTTTTTGCTCCTGTGGCCTCTCTGAGTTCTTTCTCTGTGATTGGGTTGTTCATTGCAGTAGCTGTCTTCTCCAGCAGCATGGAATGTGGTTTATCCCACCATGAGGGGCGGTGGGCTGGCGAGGTGTCTTGGTTGAAATGTTCATTGATCCAATGGCGCACAGACTCACGTGCTTCCTCTGGGGTGGTGGTGCGGGTGCCGTCGTGTTTTGTATAGCTTAATGGGAGCCCGGGGCCCCGTGGTAGTGTACTTGAGGAATCTCTTTGGGTTAACACATCCTTCTGCCATGGAGCCTTTAATGTATTCTCTAATGTGGTCTGCCTCTGTTCGGGTCCGATTCCAGTTAATGCATCAGAGGATCCATTTTGTGGTGCCTTGCCAGGTTTTTTAGGCATGTCCGTGGTTTGGTTTATACTGTAGGAGGGGATAACCTCTGTTTCTATACGTTTGATGCTACTGGGTGTCGGGGCATCAAGTCTGTCCCCTTCCTCGGCATTCCTTATTTCGCGGTATATATCATAGGCGCTCATGGCTTTTGACCTTCCTCTGTCTGGTTTGGGTCCCAGAACTTGCAGTGCTGCTTCCACGGCCCTGTTTTGCGTTTCAGCAATGTTCACATTCTCCTGTAGTGGATTCAAAGCAGGATGTCTTGCCATTTCCTAATCTGTGCTGCTCTGGTTTCCAGGGATGCGGTTTTCGTCCAGGAGTTTATCTGCTGTGGGGGGGTCCACCTCCACCATGGCATGTCTTCCATCAGAGTGATGGAGCAGTACACTGGTGAGTGGTTGGAGAGGTCCTCAGTGTGTTACCCACACCTCCGGCACTGATGCATGGTAGCAGGTGTCGTGGGCTAATAATGTAGTCCAGCCAGTTGCTGGTGTTGTGGGGGCCTCGATGTGTAGCTAGTGCCGCACCTTGGTGTTTGACGACATCTGTCATTTTGTGCTCCCATAGGTATTGGGACATTCTCATTTCTGCATTGGAGTGTGCATCACACAGGTGGTCCATCCAGGTGTTAAGGTCGCCAACCAGTATGCTATCTATGGATTTCATTGTCTGTTCTGTAATAGTGTGCCACAATTCTGCCTGAGCCGGGGAACCTCAGGCCGGGCTGTATGCATTAATGATGTTTAGCAATGAGACAAGGATCTCATCACCAGGATCAACGAAGGAGCAGAGGCTGTACCAGCAGGGTCAGTATCCAAGCTCGAGGGGATGGTGTTCGAGTTGCCAGCAGAGGTCGAGGTTGAGGCTCAGCCGAGGGAGCAGACAGACGAGAGAAACGAGTGGCCAAGGGCTGTAGAACCCCAGAGGACGACCACTAACGGGAGACTGAAGCCTTGCATCAAGGTGGAAGTCGAGGATGGTTCGGGGAAGCTTGTGTGCATGTTGGATACGCAGGCCGATATCAGCGAGATGAATACGGTCACAGCTCAGCGTCTAGGACTCAGGATCGAGCAGGGACCCGCAGTCACGTTGCTAGGGCACAATGGATCGTCTAAAACGACAGAGCAGAAGACCCACATGAAGGTACGGTTCACCAGGGACGCACCAGAACAGGAAATCTTCTTGTACATCGTTGAGGGAGCACCAGAGGGCAACTACGCGATCATCGGGGTCAGGGATCTTCAGGGCTACACGATCACTCTACTAGAGCCACCCCAGGTGCATTGGCACGGTATGGTATCCCAACGGAGGCATCCATCGAGGAGGACGTCGGAGGGGATAACGGGGGAGAAGCTACGGTGTATACAGTGGGAGTCCAGTCATACGAGGTCTGTCGCGAAGTGGGATGCCCACCAGTGTTGCTAGGTATGGCACTCACGGGGGTGGAGAGGAGGGACTTCATCGAGACAGAAGCCTTATGCATCTGTCTTCATTTCGGTTGTCAGGAGTGAGCCTGCGGACTTTGGGGCGGAATTCGATATCGAGCTACTTCCAGGGGCTCGCCCAGTGAAGAGCACACCGAGTATGCTGCCCAAGGAGGACAGGGACTTCGTTCACGCCGAAATCGTGAAGTACCTTGAGATACCAATCATATCTGCCGAGACGGACTCAGAGTGGGCTTCTAGAGTGACGGTATCACACTGCACGAATGGAGACAAGCATCTGTGCTTCAACTACATCAAGATGAACCACTGGATCAAGAAGCTCGCATACCCAAGCAAGAACACGGAGCTGCTATTGCAGGAATTCGCACACAAAATGTACTATGGAGACGCAGACCTGAAGACATCATACAACCAGGCAGCTGCAACGAAGAGAGCAGGGGAGATAATGGCTTTCGTCACCGAGAAGGGTCATTTCGAGGCTCTGAGACTCATGTTCGGTGTGGCAACGGGACCTGCATGGTTCCAGAGGACAATCGATAGGTGGAGTCTACCTGCAAAGCCAATTCAGCTGTTCATCGACAATGCGTGCCATGGGGTGCAAACATATTCAGAGTTCAAGGACGTTTGGGGCAGGTTTCTAGGGTTGTGCCAGGAGACCAATGTGGAACTCAGTGCATCCAAGTGTTTCTTCGGGGGATCGTACATGCATTGTGTTGGCTGGGATGTGGGACAGGAGGGACTTCAAACTGATCCAGAGAGGTTGGAGCCACTGAGGACAATGCAGGCACCACGAGACAGAATGACTCTCAGGTCGTTCTTGGGGTTGTGCCAGTGGCTCTCGGTGTTTGTTCCAGCAATTGCAGATCAGGTGGCACCCCTGTGGGACCTTCCGACGGCCAAGTCGTTTTCCTGGGAGGAGGAGCACGAGAGGGCATTCAGGAACGTCCGAGATGCGATTCTGAACGCTCCAGTTCTGTACGCCTGGAGGATTGCTGATTGTGAGAACGGATTTCTCGGCAGCGGCAATCGCAGGGGTACTACTGATGTGGGACATGGTCAACAGGGTGTTGAGGCCAGTGGCGTTTTTCTCAATGAAACTCACGAAGTGCGAGACAAACTATCCAAACATCGAGGGAGAGACATTGGCAGTGGTCTGGATGACGTCACATGCGAGATCCAGGGCCTGTGACACAAGGAACTATCCTCCAGTCACTACAGTCAAGGACTACATGAAAAAGGCGAAGGGGAGGCAGGGTAGGGGAATGAAGGGAATGTTACTGTGCTTTTCCCCTGGGGCAACAAGCTGTGCACATACATTAAGGACAAGGGCCTGAGGATCAAGTTGAAGGACGAGATCACGGCAGCATCGAGGGCCATTTCGTGATTCCAGGCCATACTGAGCCAGCCCTCAAGTGTTGAAGGGGGGAAGTGTAGTGCTGGCTAGCCTCATAACGGCCAAACAGTACTATGCAAAGCCAAAGTCAGTTACATGCGAGGTGAGTGATTTGAGTGTTTGGTATTACAGAAAGGACAAATAAAATGTCAGTTCCCTTTTTTCGCCCATTGTGAGACGAGAGCTGCAAGGCCTTGTTGGAGTCTCTGCGGGCTCTTAGGGCAGGGAGGTCAAATACACCACACCAGGAGCAGCTCAGGAAGGAGCTGCAGCTGGAACATCAGCAGCAGCATACCGATGATAAGTACTACTGGTAAGCCAACAAGAAGAATATGTGGGAGCAGCAGGCATGATTGCACAGTAGTCACCATTGCTGCTGCAGCCCAAGCCCCCTCCAGCAGCAGTGTGGGAAGCAGTGCCTCTGAGAAGAAGCTCACCTCGAGCTTCTCCTCAGAGGAAGAGGAATACCATAAAGCCTGGGCAGAAAGGTGCACTTTCACTTCCTGCACCCCTTCCCATCCTGCTCTGTCTACTGAATTTTTAAGATTTTTTGTGTTTAAGGGTTTTTCTCCTCCAACTGTGCACTTTTGCACATAATGCATATAATGTGCATAATGCGCAAGTATTATGCAAGTATTGCACAAGTGTTGCGCATAATGCACATTATGTGCATCTCTCATACTTTTTACAGTGGCTGGCTGAGGCTTTGAAAAAAGCCCAGGCCAAGCCATCCAAAAAGTACAGGGAGGAGGTCTCTCCTCACTGTGCCCTTGACATGATCACGAACCCTATGCAGCATGACTGTGCTGCTGCCAGGGTAGTCACATGAAAGGCAGATGCAGCAGCTAAGATGGCTGCTGCAGTTGAGATATGCCCTTCCTCTCCTTCCCTCTTCTGCCCCTTTCACTGCCCTTCCCCTTTGTAAAACTAACTTAATTGTATTGCATGACGGGGCCCCTGAGGCCTCTGCTCGTGAGCAGGAGCAGCAGGAGCAGGACAACCAGGACATCAACTGGCACATCATTAGCACCTGCAGCAGATGGCTCCTGAGGATGTGTGGTACCTCTCTGCTCAGCAGAAGAGATGCTGGACAGTGCTGCTGAAGTGGTACTGTTCAAACAAATAACCGATTTTAGAATTGATATAAATTGCATTTGGTTGATTTTATTGATTTTTGTACTTTTTTAGCAATATTACTATTCATTTTATTCAATTTAATTGTTTAATCTTTTAAATCACATAGTAATTAATGTGCATGAAGTGCATTTAATTGATTTTATTAATGATTGTTTCACTATGCATATATTGTGCATGGTGTGTATATTATGATACATGTGCAATAATGCATGTATCACTCACTACATGCAAATCATGTGCAATATGTGCATAAAGCTCATATTGTGCATTATGCTTAACATGTAATAAATAATTGTGCTAAAATAGCACAATTCAGCACTAAATCTAGTGCTGAATTTCAGTGCTATATGTACTAATTTAGCACTTCAGTGCATAAAACTCAGCAATATCCAAATGTTCATTCATTGCTCATAAATGCCTGTTCCAGAAGAAATCATACAGAGTAATGAAGAAAATCATTAATTTCAGAGCTTCTTTTTAGCTTTCATGGAATTCTGCAGCCTGATCCAGATGGACAATGCAGAGCACGTCAAGCAACGTAGCGGTGCATCGCGGACCCTGCTGCAGTGGTGCGTAGCACAATGAATGAACTAATGCAGCATAGCGGAGGGTCCGCCGCATGTCGCTACACATGGTTTTGCTATGTGCCACTACACATGATGCCGCTACACGCCACTACGCAGTGCTACTGGAGTGGCACGTAGCGGCATCATGTGTAGCAGCACGTAGCAGAACCATGCGTAGTGGCATGTGGCGGACCCTTCACTACACCGCGTAGTTCATTCATTGCGCTACGCACCGCTGCAGCAGGGTCCGCTACGCGCTGCTACGTATAGAGGCACTATATGCCGCTACACATAAATACGCTATGCACTGCTACATAACAATTGATTTCAGTGTAGCTTTCAGTAGGTGAGAGCTATCAAATTAACTGCCATCAAAAGGGCAGGCAGGTCATGTTTTCGCTTTTGGGGGAGAGGAGCCCAGCCAGGGCAGCAGAAAACGTTCAAGTGAGAGAGGAGTAGAGAGACAGATCACTGAGGACCAGCAGGTGTCTGGGAAGAGGGCGACTCAGGACCAGCAGGTGCCTCAGAGGCCTGGGAGGCACCTGTGCCTCCAAGCATGTCGTTGAGGGTGTCAAGTACAGGGTCAGGGCACTGCATCCTCCTGGGCCTCTTGGCCTTTGGTGCTCCAGACTTTGTGCCCTTGAAGCTGGTCCTTCCA
>CACRSC010000071.1:58877-77066 GCA_902651635.1 Mastigamoeba balamuthi | reverse complement strand
CCTCCCGCAGCACGTTCGTGCTCCACAGTCGTTTCATACGTTGTGTTATGATAAAATGTGGAACCCATTCCTGACCGTCTTACTGGTGTCAAAGTCGCTATTACTGTTGCTCAGAGAGCTGGTAGTCTGGACAGTTCTGAGTACACACAAAAGGAGCAGGTGGCAACCACAACCATCAGGGGAGATGGATATTAAGTACGAGGATGACGAGGGGGAGGGAACGATCGGCTCCTACATGTTCGTGGCGTTCTCGTGCCTGACGAGCTTCGTGCTCAGCCTCGCCCTGTGGCCCGCCGACCAGGATCAGGTCAAGGAAGGAGGCGCACTGGTCCACGCTCATGAACCCCTCGTGGGCCGCCTTCCGCGCCTAAGCCATCATTGGGCTCAAGTGCTGGCAGTAGCACCAAAGAAGGAGGGCCACGGACAATCCGACATTCCTTTTAAAGACGTATGTATGCATTGTCAAACATCCGATTAGAATACGGTTTAATTTTATGTGTACTTATTGCCAAATGTGGTCTATCGTTATTCTTTTCGCAGGCAGCTGCTACGTATCTCCTTCGGTCATCTGACAGTTCTTTTGTGTACGTTCTCCCCGCAGGCTAGTCAATGCTCGCTGCACTCCTGATTGCCACAGCTGCTGCTGCTTCTGTGGCCATGGCCCAGCACGACGGCCCGCTGTCGCACCGCATCGTCAATGGAGGCGTCGTGGGCTCGGCCTCCAAGTACCCCTGGATGGCCTGTTCGTCCTCCATTATGTAGTCTCGTTCTTACGTCTGTCTTGGTTCCACTCGGACAGCACTATTGCGCGTGTCGTCGACGGGTGGCTACTACGTCTCGTGCGGTGGCGCTCTGATCGCTCCGACGTGGGTGCTCACTGCGGGCCACTGCGTCGATCCGGGGAAGAAGCAACTGGGGCAGAGATTCCGCCGGGGCCACACCGTCGGTGTTGCGTCCCTGACACCCACCGACCTCAGCACTGCCAAGACCAGTACCGTCTCTCGCGTGTTCGCGCATCCCGACTTCGATAGTTACGACCTCTTAAGTGCGTAGCCTTCTGTCGGTGGTCGACTCGGGGGCGGGAGCCGCATCTGAGTATTTGCTGTATCTAATCGGGCGGAAACAGACGACATCGCTCTCCTGAAGCTGGAGACCCCAATCACGGATGTGCAGACGGCTACTGTTGCACCCAGCGACTACCCAGACCTCGAGTGCGTTGCTACCACAACCGGGTGTTTTATTTTGAGACGGGAAAGTTGTGCAAAAGGACCGTCTCGGTATATCTAACTCGGACTCTGTGACAATCGCTCGGCAGAGCGGGAACCAAAGTGTGGTCCATCGGGTGGGGTACCCTCTTCAGCAACGGTGAGAGTCCTCACACTCTGAGGGAGGTGAAACTGCCGATCATCGCCAGAGACCGCTGCAGGTGGCTCTACAACTACACCGACATTCCCGACTCGGGTGAAACTCAAATTTCTTATCCGAAAAAAGGAAGCCAGCTGACTTCCTATCTCCAAAGCAATTTGCACCATGTACAACGAGGGAGGCAGAGATAGCTGCCAGGGAGACAGCGGGGGCCCCCTTGTCCACATCTCCAAGGATGGCAGCATAGTGCAGGTTGGTCTCACGAGCTGGGGCAGCGGATGTGGGGCTATCGGAAGCCCTGCCGTCTGGACACGGGTCAGCGTGTTCCACAAGTGGATATCCGAGACCATAGCACGCGTCGACAATGGAACCAAGGTCTGCAGTTGTCCGACAAAGTACGTTTCAACCATCCTGGACTCTTTTTGAACAGTTGACAGACACCTCGGCAACGGGCACTGCAACATGCTGTGCTACACGGCCGATTGCAACTGGGATGAAGGCGACTGCTTCAACGAGACCTGCAGTGCTGGATGCACGATTGACAAGCTGTCCAACGACGAGTGCGACGTCGAGTGCGCCTCGGAGGCGTGCTCCAATGACAACAGCCATTGCCAGCAGAAGGACTTGTGCGCCGACCAGTGTTTCAAGAGCATGATAAACAACAGCGTCTGCGAAAGGGCCTGCAATACCGTACACTCACATCAAGCACACTGCTCTTACATTGCCACAGGCTAGCTGCCAGAATGATGGTGACGACTGCCTGGTACAGTTCTGCGATCCAAAATGCCCCGATTCAAAAATCAATAACTCAGTGTGCAACCTCGCGTGCAACACTGTGCGTTCTCTCAACGTTACGTTCTCTGACACTTAGCTGCACAGTCTAAATGCAGCTATGATGGCGGGGACTGTGTTGTTGATAGTAAGAGCTGTGCTCCTCATTGCATCAAGTTGGATGTCGGCAACGGGTGGTGCAACATCGCATGCAACGTGTCGCAGTGCAACTTCGATGGTGGTGACTGCGCAAATCTCTCAAACTGCCACGAGCCGAGCGCGCTCATCGGAAATGGTTTCTGCGACTCCGGTTTTAATACGGTGAGTCTGCTTGATTCATCTTTCTCTGATTGAATGAGATAGAGTGACTGTAACCACGACAATGGAGATTGCGAGTTTTGTGCTCCTCATTGCAGATTATCATTGATTCATAACAGGGTCTGTGACCCCGCCTGCAACAATGTATCAATTCCAGCGTTTCTGCAACGCTCATCGCTGTATACAGGCTATGTGCAACTACGATGGGGGAATGTGTGTCAAACTCATTGGTACTGATTTCTGCTCGACGAATTGCAATAAGTCGCAGATTGGCAATTGGGTGTGTGACGAGGCCTGCTTCAACAAAGAGTGTGGCTGGGACGAGGACGATTGTATCTGGGATACCTGCGATTCGAATTATCGGTGTTTGTTCGACTGGATTGGTGATGGAACATGCGATATGGCCTGTGCAACTGTGCACATTTCATTACTTCACTAGCTCTAAGCATAACTTACCCAGGTTGCATGCAAATTCGATGGTGGAGACTGCTTCGACATTAACAAAAATAGATGTGCACCAGGCTGTTATCCCCACTTTCACTGGAACAACAGTATCTGCGAGCCGGAGTGCCTAAACAGGGCATGTAACTACGATTATCTTGACTGTCAGCACTTGTTTGGATGCGCACCATTTTGCCAGAATTCTTGGATCGAGGACGGCGAGTGTGATCAAGGTCAGAACACAATTTCCGTTTTTTTCTGACTTCGTCACAGAGTGCAACACAACGGGGTGCTCATGGGATGGTGGCGACTGCTTTGGCAAATATGCCAGCAGTGGAGAGACGATATCCTCTTCAATATATCTTTCCAGCTCCAAAAGTAAACACTCTTACAGCAGCAGTCTTGAAGACACGAAATCTGGAGCAGTCGGTCTAATGGCTACATTCTCTCTTTCTCTCATCGCTGTTCTATCCCACTGAGAACGGCAGCTATAATGAATTTCCTTTTGTCTCAAGAGTTTCCCACGGACAACCCGTAAAATGGAAAAAAAAAGACAAAAAGTCGCATTTGGAACACGAAAACACAGGCCTGTGACGCTCAGGCCCTCTGAAAAAAAAATTGAAACCCAAAAAATGGAAAATGAAAAGCCAAAAACACGAAAAAAAATTGAAAAAAAACGAAGAGAAAATGTGAAATAATCGCATGCGATACAAAAAGGTTTATAATGTAGAAAGAGCGGAAAAAAAGAAGGGAAATGAATAAGGTAAAGCAACGAAGAGCATTGCAGAAATAAAATGAAGTAATGGAAAAAGCAAACAGACCAAAATAAAAAAATAAAAACAAAAAAGCCTAAGTGAAAGAAGCTTGAACAATGCACGGGAGCAAAGAGAGGTGAAAAACCAGTAATATATTTTATTGTAATACCTGTGTGTGAAGTGTGAGCCATGTTTCGAACTGTGAAGGGCGAATAAATTCAACAGCAGTAGAAAGAATAGACATGGAGTAGAATGGGAGCTTGCAGCGCACTAGAGCATTAAGACGGCCCTGACGTGTTAGGGGGGAATGACCCGCAGCTGGGAAGCTCATGATGATGGAGTGGCTGATAACTTTGAACTCGCTGAGATTCTGAACATCCCAGATGGTATTGGCATAAGCAGCCATCATGTCCTGGGGATCTATCTGCTGCTGGTTCGAGTGATCACGGTGAATGCGCTGAACCACACAGAAGGCAGGATGCTGCTCGATGCTGGCATAGAACACTGCCAGCTGACAACCATGGAGAAGTAGAACATCTCCGGGGTTAGAAGAGACGAGCTGGAAAGAGGACTTGTGGGAGTGGACGCTGACAGGACAAGACAGACGGAAGACAGGATTCATAGGAGGGATGGAGGCAGGCACAGAATGCAGGAAGCTAGTGTCGAAGATGAGGTCGCCTTGCACATTCTGTGAATTATTAACATGAGTCATACATAGAAAGAGGAAGAGAAACATCATATGAGAGAAAACAACAAATCAAATTTTATCATATGTGATAAAAGAGTGAAGAAGAAAAAGAAAGCAAGGGGAAGAGTGCATAAAGAACAAATAATTGCATGTGATAAAACAAACAAAAGTAAAACATAAAGGCACTGTGGGGTTGACGAAAGTCGCGATGCGAATATTGGGGTGGTTGAGGAGATTGTGCCACCACTCTGCAGTGGGAGCAGAGAACTGGGGCTGGCCTATTGTGAGGAAGGAGCGAATATCCTTCTCGACAAACCAGCTCCACTCTGGAGCATGGCACAGAACAGCGAGGCCTGAAGGGAATGAAGAGAATATGGGATGGGCAGTCTGGGACCACGGTGTGTTCCAGTTGCAATGGCAGTAGATGTAAACAGGGAAAGTGACTTCGTTGTCAGTGGTGACCTCGTACACATGGAAGCCAAATAGGTCGGCGAGAGACGAGTAGTTGATGAGACAGGACTCGAAGTAGTTGGTGAGCATGAAGCAATGCTTGAGGTCGGAGACCTGGACCCTGAAGCTTCTCAAGAACTCTCTGTTGGCCCAAGAGGAAGTGAAGACCTCGGGGACCTCTGGGAGGGACATCACGTTGTTTGCCTTGAAGTAGTTGGAGGGGCTGCTGAAGCACTGGTCGAGGTCATTGTGAGTATGGCCAGGCTGCTGGAAGAACAGGAAGACCTCGTCGACGAAACCGCAGTGCACAAGCATACCGAGAATACCCAACATGACGTTGTTCTTGTTCTGGTTGACAGGGTTGTTGAGGATGAGGGTGAGGCTTCTGGGTTGGTAGGTGGGGTTTAACCGCAGGTGCTCAATGATGTGAAGCAGCAGGGTAGTGCCGATGAGGTCCTGGTTCTTGGGCCACAGGCCAGACATGGAGAGGAGGTAGCGGACCTGGTTGAAGGTGTAGTCGAGCACGCCCATTATGAGAAGACCAGGCCTTGGGCAGTTGTCCCAGTTGTTGTAGTTGCAGTGAAGGCAGGGAAGGTTAGGAGCAGTCATGCCATTGATGATGATGCACCACCTGTTGGTGGCGTCGGACCTGCACGCATTACACTCTTGGACAACAAATGTTCTCTCGTGGGTAAAGTCAGAATGGTGCTGTGACTGGCTCGTGCGTAGTGACAGCAGCTCCTCGGGAGTGAGGGCATGATTGCAGACCTGGTCCCAGTACACAGCACAGATGGAACAGACCCTGTGCTCCCCCTTGCGCTTGATGCACCTGAGCCAGGGGAAGTTGGTGAGCCAGATGTAGTAGAACAGCTTCAGGCTGGGCAGGGCACTGTTGCCATGGTCCTTGCTCAAGAGATCGGAGACCAGTTCGAGCCAGAAGCTGCAGCGAGACCAGCCGAGGTGCAGGTTCACTGTAGTATGGCCCTTTGGCTGATCTGCATCAGGAAGGAACTCTCCCATCGGAACTACAATGGTGGACAGGTAGGCACGGACAATGGACGATTTCAGGGCAACAGACATGCTCTCAATGGGGCTTTTGCATAAAGTTAGTTTTATCGCATGCGATAAAGCAAACCGCGGTACAGAGTAAAAGTGTAGGAACACCATCTTGCAATTGAGACTGGTGGCCAATACAAAAGCCTTGCGACACAGAAACAGGTGGCACTTCTCATCAGTGGGGTACAATGTGATTCCGTGTTCCTCGCACTTGAGCTCAGCATGTTGGTGAAGGACGGTGACAGTATCTCTCTGGCTCATGGGGAGCCAGTAGTGCCAAAGGTCGACAACTGCCCTGGGTGACAAATCCAGAAGGCAAGAGAGTGAACAGCAATCACAGAAGTACATTGCAATGAGCTCTTCTATAAGAGCAGCAGCATTGAGCTTCCTACCCTCTCTGGCACTCAGGTAGTTGCTCAACTCCTCGACGACCTGTGGGGCCGATAGAGACGTGGTCTTCAAGCCCTTGGTCAACTGGAGCTGCCTGGCCATCGTCAGATTTGAGCAAAACTGAAGAGAAGCTGGATGTGAATTAGTTTTATCGCGTGCAATAACAATGAAAATGAGCGAACCCATGAAGGCGGTGTCGACGGAAGAGGAGCACTCGAAGAAATCGGAGGCAGTCAGGAAGGAGCGATGCTCAGTGAGCTGTTGTTCAGCTTGGTCGTACTCTGTGCTATGCACAGCAAGGGAAGGTGGCATCAGGAGGAGCTGGGATTGGAAGGCAACTATGGGAGTCGCAGCAGCAGTTATAGCACAGTGGAACAGCGGGGAGCTCGAGGGAAGGTTGTGGAGAGAGCATGGATCAGGGAGATTGGAAAGAGCTAGAAATATAATTGAGTTATAGTTTGTAACTATAGCTTAATATTGTACCATTACTGGCCATGCAGAGGGCACTCTGTAATAAAGTGTTAATATGTGTTTTTATCACACGCGATAAAAACATGAAGAGTATAGAGGCAGAGGTATATAGAAGAATAGTATAGAGAAAGAACAGAGTAAACTAAAGGAAATAAGAAATAGTCAAGAAAATAATGTAGTTAATACCAAGGAGTGGTGAAAAATAATTAAACATGGTATTATATCGCGCGTGATAAAACGAAGTGCTATGTGATGACGTCATAGATTTTAAAAGATATTACCGGAAAAAACAAATCAAGCTAAAAAGATTCATTTTATAACAAAACGGGGATAGAGGAAGGAGGAGCTCACCAACCACTGAGAAGGACTCAGCTCAATCGCTGGTAGAGGTACGTGTGCTATCTCTGCCTTTTTTATAAAGTGGTTAAATATCCCAGTACTGAGATATTTCGATGACGTAAAACATGACGTCATCGATTACATCAACAGTAGTAGCTTTTTTATCGTGCACGATAAAAACATAAACAGAGAGGAGGTAGTACCTATCATGTGAAAATGAAGCATAAAGTAGTGAGAGTACATTAAACAACAATAGCAAATTGTATTACAAATGTTTGTGTTTTGGAATTAGTCCTATGCTCCTCCATTTAATTGCGTGTGATAAAATTGCTCATAGGTAAAAAGGTGAGCAGAGATGGGGAGGAGGCCGTTGTCAACGTTCTGGATAAGAAGGAGGAGAAGAAGAAGAAGAAAGATGAGCAGAAGAGAAGGGAGGATGACAGAAAGCAGGAAACGGCAAAGAGTGTCACGAAGAGCAAGGCGAAAATCACCGATGCGGAGAACGACTACCTCAAGAGACTGCTGCCCCTCCTGTTTCCCGACACACTGTAGACGAGCAGTATGTAATGCCTACTAATTGCCCATTCTAACAATGCACAGCAGAGGAGATACTGCACGATGGTATCGAGGTCAAGGGAGAGGTGAGGGGAATCGCTCCTCAGCTTGGGCTGCCCAAGATCTCGATCGACCACTGCCTCGGAAACATTCCGAAAATCCCAGAAGGTGGAGCGTCCATGTGGGCCATTATGTGCTGGACTCAGCTCCAATCCGGTATACTACTTTTTTCAATGCTTTTTGGATAGCATTTTATTATTAAAATACTGACATTTCTATGTTATTAACATGTTTTTTTAAATAAATTACACGAAAATAGTGACTAAATTGACGTTTTTTCAGTGTTTTTAAACATTTGTATAACAAAACACTAAAACTCTGAAATATAGGGGTTTTGAGGGACACGGATGCAACTCGAGTGCGGGCATTGTCGAAGGAGATAGCCTTGAGAGGCTGGCAGAGGTTCAGTGGGAGAATTGTTTGCATTGAGAGAGCAGAGGGAAACCACTCTGCCCTACGCAAAGCAGTGAGGCCATACACCGCTGGGCCAACATCGGCTGTGGACCTGACAGGACCAGAGTACAACGATGTCATCCTCATCTGCATTGATGAGAACACCAGGCGGGAGGTCGCTCTGTTGCCAGAAATGTAAGTATATAATTTTATCGCATGCAATAAAACTAACATGATGTAGGAGAAAGATAATGGGAGACAAGGTCATTGTCAAGATCATTCTGGCTGACGTCAGGCTTACGGATCCACAGCAGAACATGCTCTCATGTGGGCATCATGCCGAGGATCACTTCTTCACGTACCTCAAGTGGAGCCTGGACATCATTAGGGACATGACACAGAGCGTGAGCAAGGAGTCAATCATGAAGGCCGGAGTCAAGCAGGCACAAGCAGGTGAGAAGCAGAAGAAGATGAAGGAGTCCATGCTGGACACCAAGAAGATCAAGGCGACATCAAAGCTCAATGTCACAGCAATCGAGAGCAAGGAAGTGGTGAGTGTTATTGTTATTAGTCCTACACTTAAACTCAATCTGTATTTGCTACAGCTGTTCAGCAAGTTCTTCGAGTCCCAGAACAACTGCAAGAAGGTCGCACTAATTGCGAGCAAGCTGATGACCTGGAAGCCAGAGGACATGCAGAAGCTGTTCCACGAGATCAGCAAGATCAAGGGAATTGACAAGATTCCTTCCAGTGCATTGGAGATGACGACCTTGTGGTCTCTCTTGGTTGACAATGTACTGCACTTCATAAGGTTTTATCGCACGTGATAAAATCACTACTAACTAATTTGCAGGTGTGCTGCCACTGAGAAGCTCACTCGCGACCAGTGCCGCCAACTGTTCCAGTTGATCCAAGACTTGTACCACATCTACTCGCTGGTCAAGGACTTGATCTCAGCATTGGACTCCAACGACAAGGAGCAGCACTCGTTCTCAAAGACGCAGCTCAGGGTACTGAAGAACACAGTGCGCTCTGGTTGGTTGTCAGACTACGTCGACTGTCCTGCCTCGGACTTCGAACTCGCGATGGGGCCAGTGACAGCAGCCATCATGTGGGGAAAGCTGACCAAGGAATCAGAGATCAATGCTGCATCGAAGAACATGGAGAAGAACTCCATCCTGTCCGAGAAGCCAGTCATGGTTAACTGGAACGAGCTCGTCTATCCTGCCAAGGTACAGCTGCAGTACTGTACCTCAGTATTGACTGTTTCTCTGTTTTGTTTCGTGCAGGTATACAAGGATGTGTCTTTGGAGTTCTCCAGGTGCATGGATCGCTGCTGCACGAACTTCTTCCTCTGAGACTGCTGGACACAGTGTTACGGGCTGTACAAGTCCTTCCGTCCCAACATCATGCTCGTCGACATGAGCACACTGCAGTCCCCCGACGACCTGAGGGACTACATACCGAAACTCAATCCACTTGGTACTCAACATTATTATACACACAGCATCACTCACAGTCTTTTATCATAGTGTGCATTGTTGCTGTCGTTTACCCATGTGACTACGAGCTCCCGATGACACTGCCATTTCTGCCCCCCCAGAATCCAAAGTCCCAGATGGCACCTCGCTGGTTCCCGACAGCAGTCATTCCCCTGATTCCGATGGGAGAACACGTGTGGGACCAGACCCCCAACAGGCATAAACACTACAACCTCGTCGTCAACTTCCTCTTGAGCAAGGCCCGTGATAAGTTCATATCCTTGCTCAAGTCGACCTTTCTCACGCTAAAGTCCGATCCCCTGGAGCTGCTGCATGGGAGCTCGAAGCCGACCATAGACTACATGACCATCCACAACCTGCTGCACTTCATGTCAATTGCCATGCTGGAGCTTACCAGGGACAATTGATGCATCGATACCTGATGAAGATCAGCTTCGAGCACAGTCTACTTGAGATCGGAGCTCCTTTCAGCCTTGCTCCTCTCCGCTGGGCATTGCGCTCGAGGGTTTGCTACCACAGGACGCGTAATCTGCCTGCCAACGACACCTATGCCATCCTGTCAACGGTGCTTGGGTCTTGTTACTTATCGCATGTGATAAAAGTTCTTTTATGTATTTCTCTTCTTTCTCTCCCTTACATCATTAAGTCAAACTTATGTTTTATCGCATGTGATTAATTCTGTTCTTTGCTTTTTCTCTTACTGTTTCCCGTAGGTCAACCTGAGGCTGCTCCACTTGTTCTCAGTGTCCCACAACAACCTCGTCGACTTCAAGAAGCCAGACACTGATGAATGGGTCCCTTCCTCCCTGCAGGACGCAGAGTCTTCCATGCCCCAGATAATGGGTACTTACCTTCATTATCTTCTCTTTTTTACCTAGACTCAGATCCTTCATTCTCAGAGGGGTCGTCTGCCGATGACCATCTGGCAGCTGTCACTGCTCCAGCTGCCGCTGCTGCCCAGCCTACTTTCGAACCACATCGTCTCCCTCAGAGCGTCCTCAATCAGATGTGGGATGGTGATTCCTTCGAATCCAGCATGTCTGCAGAGAACACTGCTCCGTCATCTCCTCTGGCTCCTCCGTCTCCGCCAGCACCCCATCACTCATCTTGCATTTGTCTATCTTGTTTTCCTCTTACTTCATCTTATATTATTCCAAGCATTCATCCCCCCCGCTGGCATGAAGGAAGTCATGACCTCTGACAATGGCCGTCTGACCAGCAACCTCATCAGCAAACCCCAGACCTTCGATGGAGGTATTTCCCCATTCTCATTTTCTTTCTTCTAATCATACGCAGGTTTCTCCCGGCCTGCCGAATCTGCCTTTTCATCTTCCTTGCCAGCGTCTCAGCCCCCCGCTGCTCCAGAGAGTTCGTGTTCTCTTTTTTTCTTCTCTTCCTTCTTATTTCTCAAACTCTCGTTCTTCCTCATTCTCCTGCAATCCACAGTCCCTGTCTCTGCTGCATCTGCCGTCTCGAGTAGCTCGCTGAGGATGAAGAAGAAACTGTCTGCCTCTCCTCGTGTCACTACCGCTGCTGCCTCAGCCACCTCCCCTGCTGCCGAACACCAGGAACCCCAGGGTCCGTCATACCCTGGCACTCCCATTACATTTGTTCGTTCAGCTGTATCATCAGCAACTCCAATTCCCTTCAGTATTTTTTCTTTTTTATCGTCCGCGATTACTTTCCTCCCAATAACATCATACTCGTCCCTCAATAGAGAACAAGAGCGGATCTGCCACCCAGGCCCCGGACATGGTTGCAGAAGCTGCTGCTGCCGTGTCTGATTCCGGTGGCAACCCTGCCGTTGACAGAGTCAAGTCAGTCTCTATGAACGAGTCCAAGGCCAGTGACTCCGACAAAGACGAGCCTGCAGCAGCAGCTGTGGTGACCAACAACATTTCCATCACCAAAGGCAAGAGCTCATCCGCGACCAAGAAGCAGAAGCCCAAGGCCTCGACCGCATCCGCAGTCATCAGCCCGACCCCACACTCGCACGCCAAGCTCGAGACCAGTTCTCCCACAAAACCACGGACTTGGCCTAACCTGACCTTGCAGCAGCTCCGTGCACTCAATGGTTCTTTGCTTTTTTATTATGTTAACTTACCTTTTATTCAGAGGAAAAACGGAAGTCAAACTTCAACCCGTTTGACCTCAGTGACAACTCATCTGTTTCTTCTTCAGCTGACAAGGACCCCGAGGAGCATGCAGACAAGAACAAGGACTCGGAGAAGCCTGATAAGCCTGAGAAGCCTGGCGAGACTAAGAAGACTGGCGAGATGGAAATGGAGAAGTCTGACGAGATAAAGAAGCCCGAGAAGCCTGAGCCTGCCAGTTCATCAAGGTCTGCCAAGAGGGGTTCCCGCACTATGACTACACGGAGGTCCTCAAGGGCAAAGGCTGCTGATGAGATGGAGAAGGTCGTCAAGAACACTGACAAACCTGAACAAGAAATGGAGGTCGACAAGCCCTCCAGGGGCAGGGCTACCCGTTTGATGAGGAAGCGTACCACCGCAGCCGCCGCAGCCATAGAGGAGCATGCAACCTCACTCTCTCCTCCTGCCAAGGGACGCACCTCTCCTCCTGGCAAGAGAGCCAGGCATTGAGATGCTTCAGCCCCTCTTCGTGGTCTGCTCATTTGAGGTTTACTGCCCTTTCCTCTCCCTTAACAGGAAAACAAAGTGATCATCTGGTTTTGCCTGTTCACCTTTATCATTTTCGTTTTGTCTCTGCATGTTTTTGGCTTTTCATTTTCCATTTTTTGGGTTTCAATTTTTTTTTCAGAGGGCCTGAGCGTCACAGGCCTGTGTTTTCGTGTTCCAAATACGACTTTTTGTCTTTTTTTTTCCATTTTATGGGTTGTCCGTGGAAAACTCTTGAGACAAAAGGAAATTCATTATAGCTGCCGTTTGAGTTGCAACAACATTGATGAGCATCCACTTTACTGTGTTTGTGAGTGATGTTCAATGTCATTATGTAAAAAGTGATAAGTTCTTCTCTGTCTTGGCAGTTAATTAGCAGGGTTGTGCAAGCAATTTTCACACGATTATTCATGAAGTTGTTAGGAAAAATTTGGCCGGGCACCACACATTTTTATTTCACGAAAATGGTCCATGAAGATTCTATCACGCAGGCACTCTGGCTGCCAACTTGTGAACTTGTGGCTAACTGCGACTGGACCACTCTGGCATGATGCCTGTACCCTCACGAGTGTCTGCCAGGGCCGACAGTGCAGTTCTTCAGGATCTGGCCCAAGTGAAAAAAGAAAAACTCGAGCTTCCAGACATCACAACAAATTTCATGAAAAGAGAAGGTTTGTGAGGAAAAATCTGAGAAATATTTGGGTGGCGAAACTCCGGTCTACCAGCTCTAAAAAAGAACTGTATGGTACTAATTATATTTTGATGCCAGAGATATGATCTGAGGATCAATTCTGGTATTGTATTATTGCTGCTGTTGTTTATTATCCAAAGCCCGGCAACATAATCCAGATAATCATCCCCTCTAACCCACATTAGAATGATCCCACTGCTTGCCCGCCTTCCTGTTTTCTTTCTTCACTTTGCAGCACTGCCTCAGCTCCATCTGGCCAATTTGACAACTTCTCATTCCTGTTTCGAAATACTCTGGCGCATATCTCTTATGTGGATACTGATTCGTGTTCAGATCAATTGTGCTATGCAATGGCGGAGATATAAAAGGATGATTTATTTGAGGCTCATCCAACCTCAAAGAACGTGCTGGTGGAGCTATGGGGTTACTTCCCCAAGGAGCGCAACGACTTCGTGGAGAGGTTCCACGCCACCAAGCCCTCGGCGGCAATAATTGAGGTACAGAAGTGTACTATCAATTCGAAGCTCCAATTTTGGTGTATATGTCTTTGCAGCCAAACGTACCATTTTACCAGTTTTATGAAAAACACCAAAAAGTGAAAAAGTTGTTTATAAATGACAATTGAAAAATGAAAAAACTAAGTCAGTGTAAATAACTCATAATGAACATATAAAAATGAAAACAATTCCCATTTTCGTGAATTCCAATAACGCGCAAATCGATAAGCAATTGATTCCTGTTTTCGAGAATTCCAAATTTGACGTCATTATCGCGAAAGCGACACTTTTTCAACTGTCGCGAAAGCGACACATGAAAAAGTCGTTTTAAAACGACATTTTTTTGTACTTAGTTTTTTTCAGTGAAACTGGTAAAATGGTACGTTTGGCTGCAAAGACATATCCCACAGGCCGAGGTGGGCAGGCTGAGTGTACTGAAGACCCACGAACTCAAGGGCACGAATGAGAAGGCAGACCTGAGTCACAGGCGTGAGCAGGAGGCACACTGGCGCGAGCAGGAGGCACACTGGTGCGAGCAGGAGGCAGCCAGGCATGCTGAACGAATGCGCACACAGGATGAGCTGATGGCCTGGACTCGCTTTACTGCGGCCCTGTTGGCACCAGTGCCGATCCCGTCAATCCGCGAACCGCAGAGGGTGTCTGGTAGCATCGCTGTTGCCAGGAAATTCGTATGGGGCTCACCTACACCTAAGCAACATCGCCTATGACCCTCACAGATTGAGAGTGGGCATAGATCATCCGACGTAGTAGAAAGAGACACAGCACTGCAGACATGAGACCTCAAATGAAGCTTATGCGCGAGAGCCTTTGTTGGGCAGAGTCGTCTAGTGTTGTGGCCTCAGGACAGCTGCTCCCTCACTAGTTGGCGGTACCTGCGCCTTCTGGTGGGGGCATTACAAGCACTGCCCTCCACCTCACGCAGGATCGCTGGAACTGTGCCACGATGTTTGTCGCACAGCTGCTGAAACTCTGAGCAGACCAGCAGCTTGTCCACCACAGCCTCGACAAACACAGGGACAAAGCTGTCGTACCTCGACTTGCTCAGATCCAGAAAACAAAGTGCGCTCTCACCCTGCTGCTGCTGGCCCGTTTCGTTGGCGTTGGGAGCAGAGGGCATGAGGACGGGAGGGACCCTTTCCAGGGGCACACTTCGCCTCGAGACTGCATGTGGCGAAGCCCAGGATGCACCAGACCTTGTAGCGCCCCGTGTTGGCGTCATAGTGCGCGGGCACCATCATCCGGTTGTCCACCAGCAGGTCCTCGTCCTCGCAGATGTCCCCCAGCCACCTCCGCGCCGCGGCCTCGGGGGCGTCGGACACGCGGTCCTCTGGGCGTGGGAACCCGAGCTCGTGCATCACCACCTGCACTCTGCCGTCAGCGCCCGCTCGCCGCAGTGTCGCCAGAGGCGTGTGCGTACGTCGTGGAGGCCCTGGAAGAGCTCGACCATCTGCTCCAGCTCGGCCACCAGGGGCTTGTCCACTGGGCCCGCCTCCCTCAGCCTCCGCATGCCCGCCAGCTCCTCCACAGTGACTGCAGCGAGGGACGCACGAGTGAGGCGAATGAGCGACAGAGTGAGTGCGCATCAGCAAGGGAGCAGCAAGCCCGCGGACCCGGAAAGTGCGAGCGCAGCACGCCGAGGACGAACTGGTACGAGTGCGCGCGCCTGAGGTAGTACTCAGCGAGGGGCTCCACGCTCAGCACCGGGGCCACCACAACACCCCGGATGAAAACGCCTCCGCTTCTGGGGTGACTCAGGAGCTGCTTCCTCAGCAAGCACCCTGTAGACTTCGCCGACGCCCTCGCGGCCACCGCCCCCAGGGCCGCTGCCTGCGCTGACATCGCCCGCCACCTGGAGAGCGGTCCCTCCGTCCGCCCCTCCCTGGCCCCGCTCGCTGCCCCCATCCTCGTGCGCTGCTCTCTCACAACACACAGTACACAGGCGTTTACCAGCACAGATCTTCCCTGAACAAACTCAATGCACACGTGAATGGGTATTGAGAACAGCTCTCATTCTAAGACTGAGACCTGATATAACAGAGCGGTTCCTCAGCAAGCACCCTGTAGACTTCAGGCATCCACGGTATCGCCAGTTCGGCCACAAGACCAACAACGTCCTCCTTGGTCACAGAGTAGGGAGCTCGGACCAGAGCCCTGATGACGCGCAAGCGGCCGTATTCGCATGCCCATGCAAATGGCAGGCAATTGCCTGCAACCGCCTCTGCGTGGCCCATGTTGTATGGCGGCTTGGAGAGGAGTTCCACCACACGGTCATTGCCCTCGCAGCACGCCTTGTACAGAATGAACGGAGAGTACTTGCTTCCCAGGAACCTCCAGAGCGCCTCGATGGTTTTCACGCAGTGGTCGTGGCACGCTGCTCCGATGCACAGATCCACAGCGCGCGGGTCTGATGCCGCGTTGTACGGCGGCCGCAGCAGCACGTCGATGAGAGCGCAGCTGTTGTGCCTGCCGGCAACACGTAGAGCAGAGGAGATACCCGTTCGTTCGTCGCCGGTGCCCAGAGACCACGGCGGCTGCGCCAGCTCCCGCACGATGTCTGGGAAATTGCCACGGACGGCTGCCACCAGGGCGCGGGAGTGGTTGTGCGTGGCGTGAGCTCTCCCGAGGCTGTACGGGGGCTGCGCCAGCCTGCGCACAGCGTCGACATTGCCCGAGCAGCAGGCCTGTGCCAGCGCGACACTGCCCTCTGCGATGTCCATGGCGAGGGGCGCGAACGGGGCGGTCTCGAGAACAGCGAGGACGTGCACCGACCCCGTGGAGCACGCAGCACGGAGCAGCGTAGCGCAGATGGCTGTGCGAGGGCAGTGAGCGCCAGAGGGGCAGCAGGCTGGGGAGAGCGCGATGGCTGCGTGCCTCTGCTGCTCGCGATCTGCTGCACAGCTGCCGCCATGGCCGCTGTGCTCCCCGAGGTCAGCGCCGACATCATCGCCTGCGACTCGGGCAGGTTGCGCTGTTCGAGCTCGCGCTTTGCAGCGATGTCTGAGAAGAGCGCACTGTCACAAGAGGGCACTGAGGGCACTGAGGGCACACTCGGGAGACGCACAGGGAGGCACGGCAGCGACGACAGCCGAGGCAGCACCGATAGCAGCGGGGCAGCGGGAGAGGGCAGCGCAGGCGGCGAGGAGGAGGGCAGAGCTGGGCAGCAGAGCACGGGCAGCGCACCAGCAGAGGGGCTGCCAGCGCACAAACAGCGCGCAGGTGGCGGGGCACAGGCGCCGGGGCGCACACGCCCTCAGCAGCTCGCGCAGAAGATAGTCGGAGCTCGTAAGGTGGCCGTTGGAGTTCTCAGGGCAGCAGCAGGGGTAGGCCAGTGCAGCGGGCAGCGCCAGCGCCAGAGCGCCCACGTCGCTGTCGTGCACGCGGCGCAGCACGTGGTTGCGCAGGAGCCACGCCGTGCGCAGCTGGGCGTCGAGATGGGCTGCAGCTGCAGGCCCTGCGGTGTCGCTGCCGCTGCTCGCACTCATCGCCTCTGTGGCTCTGTGCCGACGCCCTGCGGTCCCTACAGCCCAACAAAACCGTTGGGGATTCCTGAACCCATCTGACGTGGCCGACCCTTGGGACGCCAACGGACGCCAAGGCACGGCAGGACTGCTGCTGGTGACGTGTCGACGAAAAGGAATGCACCTCTGGAGGTTCACACCGCACAGTCTTCCTTACCGACCTTACTGGTGAGGCACAGCCGAGAGTATTGTCGCACCGCCGTCGCAGAGCCACGCGAGCGCCGCGAATGGAACAACCAGTCCCTGGTGTGGGCAAGTACATGAACCTCAAGAAGATTGAGGTGAAGTTCAAGTGCGCGCATCCCCAGCATACAGCTCGTCGCCATCGCACACACACCCAACTCAACTGGGCAACCTCACACAGGCAGAGTGGCGCCCCAGCGGCACCTCAAGGTCAAGCTGCGCTTCGTGGTGACGGACAAGGAGCCGAACGAGGCGACGGACGAGGTGAAGCCCCTGTTCGAACTCGAGTTGCCCGTGATGGAGGTCCTGAGCCCCGCCGAGGGCGGCGACTATGTGCGAAATCCGGTCAGCTGGGACCCGAACCGGCTTGTGGTGGGCCTGGAGTACAAGCCCGATTGGAATGTGACTGTCTCTCTGGTCAGCATCTCGGAGATGCGGCCGTCCGTCAGCATCTGCAAGGCCACGTTTCGTATGGAGCAAGTGCAACCCGACATAAATTCGCTGCCTATGTTGGCCGAGGATGAAACAGAGCAGGCAGAGCTCATGTTCCTCTGGCGGAGCCGCCGTCAGAGGCCAGCGAAGGTCACAGCGCTGCTGGTGGGGGTGAACAGTGAGCATGACACACAGCAACACACCACACTCACTGGCACCACAGACTACCAGAACCCGGATATCCCCTCCCTCAAGGGAGCATGCAACGACCTGGACCTCATGAAGCACTGGGCCAGCTACTACGGGTGCGCCGATGAGGACATCAAGGTCCTCAAGAACGAGGAGGCTACGGGCAGAGCGATCTTGACGCACCTCCAGACAATGTGCAGCGAGGCCGCGAGGGGGGACGTGCTGCTGTTCCACTTCTCTGGCCACGGCGGCGCCCGATACGAGTACGTGAACCGCAAGGGCAAATGGAAAGTCGACCCCAGGCAGGACGCCCACAATTCTCACCTTCACTCGTTTCTGTGCCCCCAGTGCGCCCCCTGCCGTCACACACTTTGATTGCCGATGATGCCTGACGCGCACTCTCAGTGACCACAGCGGCCTTGGCAGGAGAACAATGTCGACAGTCAACATCGCAGCCATGTTCGC
>CACRSC010000071.1:29689-58310 GCA_902651635.1 Mastigamoeba balamuthi | reverse complement strand
AGGCCACTCTGCCTCGGCTCCATCGTCGACACGATGCGAGTCGGGACGGAATACGTGGATGGGTGGGTGGACATCCTGAGTGGGGCGCAGGCATTCGGGCCCGGCATCGTCGACGCTGCCAAGCGGTCATCCGCATCCGCACGGGACGTTTCGCTGGACGATGTCACGCTGCACGCACTGCGGAGTCTCACAGACGAGAGGCTGGCAGCGGTGCTGGGGGAGGCCATCGACCTGGACCCACGCGGCATGTGCGACGTCGTGGACAGCGTCGACGGGGGGCTGGACACGAGCATCTCCAGAAGGCAGCTGATGATGCGAGAGCTATCCGACAGCGAGTGGGCCAACACACTCCTTGCTGCTGTGTCCCAGGGGACTTCAGAGGCTGCCAAGTCGCTTGTCCTCGGTGCTGCTGGCGACAAGGAGCGACTGCACGCTGTGCTGCATGGCCTCTCCTATGAGGAGAAGTTGGCTCTGCTGGAAGGGCAAGACAGCGAGATCGATCGCACGACTGGCAGGCCGTGGGTGCGCATGATCGGTGAAATGCTGGCTCAGGAGCCAGAGATCGCCAGGACTGCTCTGTGCAGAGAGATTGTGAGGAACGGGGTGCCAGGCAGCCGTTACAGTGCGCTGCTTGATCAGATCTCCCTGCGCAGCTCCATCGATGCGATCGGCATGGTCATAGATGCCTCTGGCAGCACAGTATTGGCCGCGTCTCTGTGCCAGCACGCTCAGCTTCAGGAGTTGCAGCAGGTGCAGGAGATGCTGCAGAACCCACACAGTGTTCTCCGCGGACTGCCCCCAGGGGTGATTCCCGCACTGCTCAGGATCGCTGTTGTCGAGGGCTCTTCTGTCGTACCCGCAGTGGCCTGCAGACGCGCTAGTAAGGGCCCGATGCACGCTGGTAGCTCGGAGACAAAGGGGTTCAGCGTGGGTGATCTTCGGGCGATTGCATCTGCTGGTCTTGCGGACATCATCGACTGTGCGATTGCTGCTGTCCCTCAGATCGTTCATGAAGCCGTGCTCGGGACTCTGGCACCAGGGTCATCGCCGATTGCTCAGTACGTGAACTCTGACATCGCCACAGACGTCTCCCAAGGCAAGGGAAAGAACTGGGCCTCGGTTCGCGACATCTGCAACGTGGCACTCGCAGTCGCATTATCCCAGTCCAACGACCACATGTGGGAGAGCGCCCATGCACTGCTGATCGATAAAGCCAGGGCGCTCGGAAAGAAGCAGGGCGAACAGAATCCGGCACTGTTTTTGGAGGACGTGCTCTCGCTGCTCCCTGATGCCGAGCTGAACACAGTTCTCTTTGCCAGCGAGCAAGGGAGTGTTGCTGGGCGACTCGTGGAGGAGATGCGCGATGCCTGCCACGCCGTCATCGCACGCGCAATCCAGAACGCCCCGTTGCACGTTGGGTGTGCCGTGGTTGCGGAGTGGGCCAGGAGGGACTCGCCCGTGGATGAGGCCCGGGAATATCATTCCTTGATGTTCGAGGGAGCGCAGCGGTCATGGTGCTCGGCCATCGGGCGCATGACATCAGTCCCTGATGGCCTCGGGAGCGCAATCGAAGTGCGGGTTCAGGAGTTCTGCGGCGAACCCCTCAGGGCGAAGATCAAGAGTCGCACAGCGGCCCTGTCGAACCTGCGGTGGCTGGGGCTGATGGCAAGCATCGCACAGGGCGGTGCCGCGCTCACACAGGTCGTCGGCGATGTGTTGGGTGCCGTTGTGGAGCGGCGGGTGGACACGGAGGAGATCAGCGATGCTGTGGGGGAGGGCATGGCAGAGCTCGTGCGTCAAGTCACAGACGCGGGGTACTCGAGGGTCGTTGCTGAGATGGCGTACCGTGATCCCACCACCACAACCGATGCTCTTCTAGCCGCATGGGGGGCAGTTGGAAACGCCAATGACGCTGCTGCTCAGTACGCGCACATCGCGCTGGACATGATGAACAGCCGAGGACTGGTGGCCGCGCTGTCCCGTGGGGTGAAGGTACTGCCGGGCGTGGTCCTCCCGCTTCTCTCTGCTGCTGCGGGAAGAGATGTGTCTGCTGCTGCTGCACTCGACTGGGCCGAGAGAACAGCCAAGGGGCAGGACGGCACAGCGGTATCCAGCAGAGCGATGGCGGGCGACGTGCACAGAAAAACACAAGGCTTTGGAGTACTGTTCATATTGGCCTCCTCCCACGGCGACCAGCTGTCCAGAGAGCAGAGTGAACAGATCTGGGACAAGGACGACGTGAATTACGAGTTGAAATACTGGGGCGTCTTCACGAGAGCGCTCAACTCGGTGCTTTTATTCTATACCTGGGACAGTGAGTACACTGGAAAAGATGTAACCTACAACATGATCAAGGACAGTATGGAGAGTCGGCGTCTAGCAGACGCAACGCTTATGGCACAGAAACCCATGTTTGAGCCGTCAGCTTTCCTCGACAAGGGATTCATGCGCAGTGTCCTCAGGTGGGGGACTGATTGTACGACGGGTGCCGTGCAAAAGATACCCTCCAATGCGGCAGCTGCACCCGCGCCATCTGCAGGGAGCACAGCAAGTGCCACAAGCAATTCCAAGGACACTCGAGGATTCGGGACAGATCGCCCTGTGGTCTTCAGGTTTAGTGCCGCCAGGCCCTCCAGTGGTGTGCTCACACTGTGGGACTCGCCCGTCTCCATCCGCGAAGTGCTCCACGACTCCACAAAGAGGGGCGGATCACTCTATGGCGATGCGCATTGCTGTTCTCTCGTCTGCAGAAACAAACGAGGGAGCGCACAGGTCGCAACAGGGTGAGGGGGGCCTTCGGGTCCTTGAGTACTCGAATGCGTTTGCTGTTGTCCGCCAGGTCCTCGACGCCGTGGAGCGGGTGCTGCGCTCAGACGAAAACTCCGAAGACTGGCCAGGGCAGCCGCTGTCCCCGCAAGACAGGCTTGGAGAGTGGATTGGGACAGAGAGCAGCAACAGAGGTCTTCTGTGGAAGGTGGGCAGCACCCTCATGGTGGACACGAGGGCGCAGGTAACGCGACAGCCCGTGTACAGTCGCACTGCTGGAGGTCTGCTCTTCCCCGTGTTCCACACGAGAGATGGCGCTGCTGAAGTGTCGACGAGCAGGGCGTTTGACGTGGTGGCGCACACAGCGAGCTACGCCATCCTCGACGCCCTGCGCCCCGAGTGGGCAGAGGGCCTCAAGAGCTCCCCAGAGGGCGGTGTCCTGCACGAGGCTTTTGCCGACATCGTGACAATCCTGACGCAGCTCTCATCACCTGTTGTGTGCGGCTCCGTGGTGGCCCAGACGCGCTGCGACCCCAGAGCTGCCAACGTCGCGAGGCGCCTGCAGTCCTCCATGGCAGATGCTCTCGGGGTGTGCGCGATGCGCAGCGCCTGCAGCACCCTGACCGCCCTCGACGTGTGGGACGCCGACGGCAGGGCGAGGGAGACGACGAGAAGCAGCCGCGAGGTCTCTGCGATGATCACCAGTGCCGTGTATAGTGCAGTTGCCACAGCGTTCTCGTCGATGCTGTGGGCACCGACCCACGAGACAGGTGCACGCAGAATGGAGGCAGACCCCGCAGTGCTTCTGTCTGCTCTGTGCAAGAAGGCACTATCTGTGCTGGTCACGGCGTGCTTGGCATCGAAGCAGGACAAGGCTGCTGGCGCACCCACACTGCTTCAGTTCTGCAAGAAACTCACGGTTCAATTTACTTGCTTGGCATGTCTACTTCCACTGGACTGACCAGGCATCTACAGGATCAGAAGTGTTCCAGCAGGAGTGAGGACAGAGGAATCGATGAGAGTGGGGCACTCAGAGAGGCCCTGAAGCAGGAGCTGCAGAAACGCCACCTGATCGCGAGTGAGTGCCTGTCCGCCAGTCCTCTGTGCCGCCTGTCCCCCGACTGGACTGTCCACACCAGTGCAACCCTATGTGGCTTTCTGCTTCTCGACAACGGCGGCAGTGCGAATCCCGAGAGGCAGGCAGCTCTGGACCCACCCGAGATGACCAACGTGCAACTGTTCCAGCAGCGCAACAGCCCCGTCGCACCTGTGGACGAGAACAGAATCATTGCGGCATCAGAGCCTGCACAGAGGATGGTAGAGTGGTGGCGAGGACTGGGGCACAGGCGAGCAGCACTGTCGAGTGTCCTGTCAGCAGGACGCTGTGGTACCCACTGTGCGAGGGTGCTGGCAAGGCCCTGGCAAGCACGGCAGACGAGCTGGCTGTGTGGAAGGCGTTCGTCGCAGCGGGAGAGGCAGTGCAGAGGAGGGCAGCGGGGAAGAGCTTCGCGGACCAGAGGATGTGGGGCGCAATCGCGTTTGAGGAGCCGGAGGAGGACACTGGGGAGGGGTGCGAGGAGAGCATGAGGAAGTTCGAGCTGTCGCTCGAGTACGTGGTGGAGTGCTGCAGGGAGACCCCCAGCCTTAAGCTGTGGAGGCACGTCCTCGAGGTGATCAACTCCAACGACAACTGAATGAGGTGGGTTTTCGATATGAGACACCAAGCAACTGAATGGAATTGCAGAGCACCCATTTCAGCCTTGTTGTTGCTTCACTGTTCGTCCTCCAACTGTTTCTCGACACTATAAAGTCTGCTGTGCCCCTGACCACCGCCCGTGAGAACGAGTTCCACACTGAAGAACCATTGTGACCCCATTCAGCATTGCCACTTGCCCCATGTCCTCAGTACCACTGCACATGATCTGTTGTGTGGTACCAAGTGCATTCGCAGGGACGGAACGGAAGCTGCTGCCATCGACCTCCTCAGGATCTCTGCGACTTCGCCGCGGTGCCTGTCACACAGCTCCTGGAACTCTGCACGGTCCAGCAGCTTGTCCACCACGACTTCATCAAACACAGGCATATAACTGTCGAACCTCGTTTTGCTCAGGGGAGCAGAAGGCATGAGGACGGGACCCGAGCCAGGGGCATACATCGCCTCGAGCCCAGAAAGCACCAGACCTTGTAGCGCCCTGTGTTGGCATCATAGTGCGCGGGCACCATCATCTGGTTGTCCACCAGCAGGTCCTCGTCCTCGCAGATGTCCCCCAGCCACCTCCGCGCCGCGGCCTCGGGGGCGTCGGACACGCGGTCCTCTGGGCGCGGGAACCCGAGCTCGTGCATCACCACCTGCACTCTGCCGTCAGCGCCCTCTCGCCGCAGTGCCATCAGAGGCATGTGCGCAGGTCGTAGAGGCACTGGAAGAGCTCTAACATCTGCTCCAGCTCGGCCATGATGAGCTGGTCCACAGGGCCCGCCTTCCTCAGCCTCCGCATGCCCACCAGATCCTCCTCTGCACCGAGGGGCGCCCGAGTGAGGCGAAAGAGCAACAGAGTGTGTGAGTATCAGCAAGGGAGCAGCATGCTCACGGACCCGTGAAGTGCGAGCGCACGAGGACGTACTCGAGGGGCTCCACACTCAGCACCGGGGCCACCACAACGCCCCGCAAGAAAAGGCCTCCACGATGGCCGCATTGAACAGTTTCCTGAGCACCTCGCGGTACCTGTCCGGCATCAAGAGCCTCGCTGCCTCGGGTGCATCGTGTGGCCGCAGCAGGGTATCGAGGGCCCCGAGGGCCCACAGGCAGTGGTCGTACCACCGGACCCCTCGCCCAGTCGCAGCCTCAGTGCCCCCACCTGAACACGCGCCACGAGCTCTCCCATCAAGTCGCAGTCACTGACGCGGACCCGCACGGCCTTGAGCAGCGCAGCGAGGCGGAGCTCAGGCGACAGGATAACCAAATCAATTGTGTGAAGAGCAGTGCGTTGTGAGCGGGTCTCTGCAGTGTGTTCCGCTGTGGACCGATTCACTTCAGCAGAGAGGAGGGGAGTGTGGCAATGGGGCTGCGAATGGGAATGGGAGGGTTCAGCATCCCCCTTGTGTGCTGTGTGCTGTGAGAGCAGCACACGAGGATGGGGGCAACGATCGGGGCGAGGGAGGGGAGGACGCAGGGACCGCCGCCACGCAGGCAGCGGCCCTGGGGGCAGTGGCTGCGAGGGCGTCGGCGATGGCAGCGAGGAGGGGCTGCTGGCTGGTGGCGGCGAGCAGCAGCGCTGTGTGAGGGAGGCGCACGTGACGAGAGGACAACGGGAGGAGATATTATCAGGGGGCTGAGAAACTCTGGAGAATGAGAAACTCTGGAGAAATATCTCAGTCTGGGTACAGTGAGGTGCCTGAGAAGCACCCACGAAATTAATATCTGTGCCTGAGAAGGGCCGAGGAACGCGGGAAATGTGCGTGGAAGGACTCAGGGACGCGGAAATTGTGCGTGGAAGGATGCAGGAATGCGGGAATTGTGCTTGAGAAGTTCCCGCGACAGAAATATCTACGGCAAGCGTCCCAAGCACACAGCCGCTGCCTCGTGCCAACTCGCGGCCCCAACGCCCATGGCGCCCACAGCAGCTCCCGCGCCCACGTCAGCACAGCCACAGTGCCACACAGCCCTAGTCGCGTGCCTCGGAGGCTCCCCCAAGGTCGCAGGCAGCTGCGCTGCCCCACTTGCACGGCGACTTCGCCGCGGGCGAGGCGAGGAGGGTGGGTGGCTGTGCAGCTCAATGACAAAAGGCGGCTCTGGTGGTGGCAGGACGACGTCGGCACAGGCGTTCTTGTGGAGCTCGCGCTGCTGCCAGCGGTCCTCGGCTCCTCTGACCACCTGCTCCTTGTCGCCCACGGACACCCCTGTGAACAACGCTGGCCTGTTCACTGCTGTGGTGAGTGGGCGAGCACAGGGCTGTGGTGCTCATGCCAGCATTGCTACTCGTTGGTGTTGTTGTACCAGTGAACTTAGGTTGCTGTGCCCAAATGAAATTTCGTCTTGTTGGTGCGAGAGCTTCAAGCATGATGCAAAAATGGTGTGAACGCAGACCAGGCAACATGCGGATGGAGGCCCAGCAGGCATCAGGGCCTCTGGAAGTCGCCGGTGCTGCCTGAGAACACCGAGATCCAGTGCCTGTATTGGGGGCTGGGGACAGGGCCGCAACAGTGTGGTAGTTCTTCTTGAGGCTGCCACAGACAGCCCTGCAGAGCAGGAAGAGCAGCTGGTCTCTGCCAGGTAACCTGAGGCCGATGTGCTCGTAGTAGCCCTCCCTCGTTGTGACACCCATGATGCCCCAGATGGCTGCCTGCATGCCTTGATGATGTGCTTGGCCGGCTGCCCGTTGCGTGACAAATTCTGAGAAGGTGAAACACTCAGTTTTCTTGACGGATTCCGATTCTCCACATTGGAAACGTCATTTAATGTATGAGAATCTGGTTCCTATTCTTGATTTTTACTGGCGATTTTTCTTTGTTTATATGAATGTGTGTTTGGTGGGAACTACTACTGTCTTTGTCTTCAGGGGCCTCTCTGAGCGACTGTGTGGCCACAAAATGACCATTCCCACATCAGGAAATGTCAGTTTGTGCCATTTGTTCCGTGATCCCTCCCAGGTCTTTGCTGTGGGGTTTGTTTCTAAGTCCTCTGGCATCTCAAGCACAAAAGTCACTGTATGGCTAACATCCTCTACAACAGAGGCCAACTCTCCAACATCCTGAATTAACAGGGGATATGCAGGATCTGTATCAAGTTCCACACGCCGCACCAGACGTTTGCCATGAGCAGCAGCAGCATCACAGGGACCAGATCCATGGTTAGAGGGAAAGAAGTGAGCCTCGAACTGAACACCCTGATTTCGAAGCTTGTCTGCCAAGAGTGAAAGATGAATAAAGGCAGCAGCATTCTTGAAATGCTTACTACCTCCATCTGAGAATAGATGGATCTCCTTTAACCCCTGGAGCTCTGGTAGATCGAACAGAACTCGGTGTGCAGCAATTCGAGATGCAGAGTCATTTGACTGGTCCACTGGCAAGAACAGATGAACGTAGGTCCGAGTAACCTCGCCCACTCTTTCTTTTGAAGCTGAGTAGATAGTCGCAATAAAGTCCTGATAGCAGTTAGAAAACAATAAATCTAAAGAGTACCTGGGTTTCAAGTTTCTGAGTTTCGAACTTGGAGTAGTCCTCTACAATTAGAGCGATACTATTGTCTCCTCTTTCCATCTGGTGCAGAAACTTATGATACTCTTGCCACTCTGCAACTCGAGCAGCAATGTGCAACTGGAGGTCTCCTGTAAGATACTTGTGCTCCTGTATAATAGTGAGATGATAATCAGTTTCATAAAGTTACCTCTGGAGTCAGGTCATGTTTTCCAGAGAGTTCAGACCACTTATTGCAGAGAGCACAGAACATGGGCTCTTTCTCATAGTGGATCTATCTTTGTTAGAAATAATTAAAAAAAGAAGCCTACTGAACAGTCTTGAAGAAGACGATGAACAACAGACTGACTGAGTGGCTCGAGATTCTCAATCTCAGGGTGAAAGTCCTCATCCTCTTCAGCTTGAGGAGCAGCATCCCTCTCTTCTTTATCCTCCCAGGTAGTAAGAAAGTGTCGATATAACTCCATCTGAGTGCATGTTTGCCTGGCCCAGTTGTGACCACTGGTTATAGGCAACAGCTCATCAAGAATCTATAAATATGTAAGATGTAATAACTGAGAATTAACATACTGCAGATGCCTTTTCAAGGCGCTCTTCAGAGATTCGAGTTTGCTCTATTCCTGGAGTGTAGGAAATACTGAATATTGCCTTTTCTTTCTCTTGCCTTGCTCTCCAGGTTGCAGTCCGTCCCAGACCCAGGAGCTCTGCCTCAGAATATGAGAGTCCTTCAGTAAAAAGAGCCCGGAGAGATCGACGAAGTGGGCTGTTGTGAGGAAGCAATCCACCATCTTCTGGAGCAGCTAGCAACTGCTTTGTAACTTCCCAAATGTGCTTCTGTAATTGCATAAATATTGATTTGCTATAAATACATACCAGTACAGGTGAAGACAGAGACAGTTCCTTTGACAATGATGAGTGTGAGGCTTTTGCCCTCTTAGAAGGTGATTCTATGACCTCTGCAGCATCAGTCTTTTCTTCCTCCTTTGGAGCCCACTTTCCTCGTGGTTTTCTGGATTTACAGTTTAAAGTTGTAAGTATAAGTACAAAAGTCATTGAATACAGTTTGGGGAGTTTGTCCTTGAAGATGTTCTCTTTTTCCTCTTTTTTCTCTTTGAAGGGTTTTTCTTGATGAGAATCAACTGAGGACCGGGCAAAAGCCATGCTTTCCCGCTTTGCTTACTCTTCCCATCTGTTTTCACTTCTGTTAGCACTGCGGAGAAAGTGAAATAACATCTTATCAAATCCGATTAAAAATGTAATCTGATACATTTGCTACAAACACGAGAGAGAAAAAACTATCTGATTAGATTTATTAAAAAGATACAAAAATCGCACCAAATATTAAAAGATGCCCCCACAAAGACCTCTTACTGGCGGGACAAACCTGATGGATGGCAGTGCCACCCACCTGGCGAGGTGGGCAGGCGTAGCAGGAAGGTGGTGTGAGGTGCTTTCTGGGGCTGAGAGGTTCTCTGGTGTGTGTGAGTCTTCCTTCAGCTTTGGAGGTAAAGTTATGAAAGATACACATATCTTTTTCTCACAGAAAAGTCATCTCTCCAAGAACCCCGATTCCTGGTAGATGACTCATACAAAAGTTGGAGTAAACATCACTAGCAACCAAATGGACATGAGAAACCAGGGTGTTTCATCTTCTCAGAATTTGTCACGCGCCTGTCATACTCAGCAGCAATCTGCTCGACGGCCTTGCACAGTGGCCAGTAGATGTGCTCGACAACGAACACATACACATGAGCAGCTACAGCGATGTCGTGATGGCAATGAAGCTCTTCTTGGGCAGCGTCCCATCGACCACGGGCAGCGGCATCAGCAGCTCTGGGTACTGCTTGCCGATACACAGAACACTCCTGTCGAAGCTCTCCTCCATGTATGTCCTCACGATGTCAATCCAGCCTGACACTGAGAGAACCAGGCAGGACAACCCCAGGTCCGGCACCACGTTCTTGGTCCACTTCTCAGCATTGCCAGAGAACATCTGCAGATGACACCTCAGTCGCGAAGAAGTCCTGTCCCACTGCGCTGGGGTGCAGGAACAAGAACCATGGGATAAAGCACATGATACACCACAACTTCACTGTGGCCATGCTATGCTGTCCAAGGTGGAGCTGGCCTGGCAGTGCTTGTAGAACCACAGGAAAGCCACCCACGTGCCCTTGCTGTACTTGGTGTTGAGGATCTTGCATGAGAGCTTGTCTGTCCAGTCATTGCATGCTGAGGGGATCTAGTGCACACCTGTGAGGCGAATGAGGCAGACAAGCAGTCACGTGGTCAGCTCCCAAGCTGCATCTGCCAGCTGCGCCATGCAGCCCCCGCCCTTTGCAAGATAGTGCATTGCAATGATGTGCCCAGCCATACGCACAAGGTCCTGTGCGGGCATGTCTGCCCTGGCCTGCTGTGCCAGCACTGCTAAGGTGCCCATGCAGAGCTTGCTGGCCTGCGCTGCTGAGAGCTCTATGCGCAGGGGTGTGGAATCAAGGGCCAGGCCGAGGGCTTCGATGTGCGGGGCTTGAGGGCAGGCCTTGTCAACCATCATGACGAGCCCGAACGTGAGAAGGATCGCCCACACAGCCTCCCAGTGCTGCATGGGGCCCAGGTCATCACCGAGGAAGAGGACAAAGTCGTTGATGTACATGATCAGTGGGCAGCCCAGCACCACCCCAGGATGGTGATGATCACTGCAGTCATTCATGTGAACCAGTGCAGTCAGAGTGCATTCCAAACATGACACAGTGCCAGTAGTAGATGATGCTGTTGAGTGTGAAGCACAGCCACGGGGCATCGGCCTCGGGCACTGCAATGTGGTGGTACCCAGAGTGCACATCAATCTTGCCAAACAGCTCGTGCTTGAGCATCATGCGGCAGATGTCATTGAGTGAGAAAGAAGTGAACCTTGCCCAAGCCATCACACTTGTTGGTAGTGCACTTAGTGGGGCAGCCTCAGGGTCCAATAGTGTGGTGGAGCACACCAGCATACTGGCCACCCATGAGCTTGTCATCTGCTGGCCGAAGTGGAAGTGCCCAACGAAGTTGGCATCAGTGGTCCACTTCTACTTGGAGTGTGAGTGCAGGTCCATGAGGGCCCCCGGGATACCCTTGTCAAAGAAGAAAGAGGATGGGTCAGGAGCAGAACAGGGGCCCGGGGAAACAGATGTGAGGAACAGATATGAGGTTGTGCAGTGAGTGGTAAGTGTAAGAAGAGTTAAGATTGATGATATCACAGTGAATATTTCTTTGAAATCCAGGATATCATAGTTCAGGTTCAACAGAGGTGACTTAGAGTAAAAACAAAGAAGAAAGAAAACAAGTGCTGCTTTATTGCAATTAGCACTAAATGCAAATTATTCATCACTCCAATTGCAACATAGAACAAAAATAGATAGATGTGATGGAACTGCATTGCCAAATTGGTGCTTCATCCGCTACTAGTGCAAATATATATACTAAATAGTTCTACTAGCAATGTATAGCACAGGGTTAAATGGCTATATTACTGAATTTGGGTCACATGCACTATTAGAGATGTAGTGCTATTTTGCGCTAAATTTAGCACAAAATTAGCGATTAAATCACTAAAGTAGCACTGAAAAATCATTGCTTAAGATGTAGCACTACATGTGCAATCGTTGCAGCAATTATCAAATTTAAAAAGTGAGAGCTCAAAGGCCTTGTTGGAGTCTCTGCGGGCTCTTGGGGCAGGAAGTCAAATATCGCCACATACAGAATGAATGCAGAATTCCTGCTTCCAAAGAAACTCCATGCAGCCCCCAGTGATTTCCCTGCAGTTATGGTGGAAAGCTTCTCTGCACAATGATACTTGAACAACAAATCAGCACAAATGGATCGGGAAAATGCTCTTTTCCATCTTAAGGATATCAGTGAATATCCTGGCAATTCCCTGTTTGTTCAAAAGGTGTTCGTGTTCTCTTCTTCAAGGCTGAGTGCTCGGGCCCTCAACAAAAACTGGCGGAACGGCCCATTTGACTGCACTGGCAGCTGATAGCAGAGAGGCTCCTCTGCAAGAACCGAAGACACTCTCTCGTACTGCATTTCTTCAAATTCGCCCGTTGCAGCAAGATCCTCCTTGGTCACAGAGTATGGTGGGTGGACAAGAGCCCTGATGGCCCCAATCCGTTGTGCTTGACACGCCATCACAAAAGCACTGCAATCATGTGCCACCGCATCAGCATGTCCGAGATTGAATGGGGGCCTTGATAGCTTGACCACCAGATCGCGAGAATTCGAATTTGGGGCGTTGCACACGTATCCCAGGAAATAGGAGCGGTTGTTGCTGCCCCAGTACTTCCACACCACAGCGAGCGTTTCCATGCAGCCATCTTTGCAGGCTGTCCAGATGGCGCTATGAAACACCAGGTAGTCTGACGCTCCGTTGTAGGGTGGCTGCATCAGCACTTCGACAAGATCTGCGCCACGGCAAGCCAATTGGACGCAGTAGCTAATGGAATTGTGTGATGCCACCTGCGCCGCGCCAAGAGACCACGGAGGCTGTCCCAGCTCCCGCACGACAGCTGCATTGCCACACGCCAACGCGATCTTCAGGACCCTGCAGAAGCCGTACTTGGCGTGCCTACTCCCGAGGCTGAACGGTGCTTCTGCGAGCCTGCGCACCACGGATGCGCACCCTGACAAGCACGCACCCTCCAGCACAGAGTTTCCTTCAACAGTGCTCATAGCGAAGGGCTCGAACGGGGCGCTGCTGAACAGGGTGAGAGCCTCCAATGACCTCATTCGGCACGCTGCCCTGGCCAGCGCAACGAAATACACAGAATCAGCAGAGTAACGGAACGGGAAGGCCGCTTCAGACTCCTCTGTGCCCCTAGGTGCCAGCGCAGCGAGCAGGGCATGCTGCAAGCTGGGGAACCTTGACAGCAACCTTTGATCGCAGCAGAAGCCGTGCAGGAAGCTCTCCTCCTCATCTGGCCGCAGCGTGTGTGCACTCAGCTGTCAGACGGGACCGCCTACAGAGCGGGGAGGCGCACAGGGAGGCATAGCAGCGACGAGGGCCGAGGCAGCAGCGAGAGCGGCGGGGCAGCGGGAGAGGGCAGCGCAGGAGGCGAGGAGGAGGGCAGAGCTGGGCACCAGCGCACGGGCAGCGCACCAGCAGAGGGGCTGCCAGCGCACAAACAGCGCACAGGTGGCGGGGCACAGGCGCTGGGGCACACACGCCCCCACCAGCTCCCGCAGGAGGTACTCGGAGCACAGCGAGGGCAGCCGGAGGTCGCAGTTGTCGTTGCGGATGGCATGGGCAGCGCAGCAGCAGGGGGCGGCCAGTGCAGCGGGCAGCGCCAGCGCCAGAGGGCCCTTGTCGCTGTCGTCCACGCAGGGCAGCACGTGGTTGCGCAGGAGCCATGCCGTGCGCAGCTGGGCGTCGAGGTGGGCTGCAGCTGCAGGCCCTGCGGTGTCGCTGCCGCTGCTCGCACTCATCGCCTCTGTGGCTCTGTGCCGACGCCCTGCGGTCCCTACAACCGACAAAAAAGACCGTTGCGTGTTCCTGAACTCCTCTGACGTGGCCGACCCTTGGGGGACCAACGAGCACCTGTGACTCACCAGGAGTGCGGCTGGTGAGATTCATTCGAAATGGAATGCACCTTTTTCTTTCACAACTACTGGGCCATACAACCAACAGACACAACAGAAGCCTTCCATTGAGAGAGGGGAGAGAGGTCGAGAAGAAGTGGGCGCTCGGCAGAAATGGCTGGGGAGATGAGCCCGATTCAAGTGGTGGCAGGCTCCGACCAGCCCCACGTCACGCTCTCCCGCTTCTTCCTCCAGCCTCGGTATTGACCTCACTGCGCTCAACTCTAACAACAAACTCCGCACACAGCGAACAGCTAGTCAACGAGGGCGTCACGCTGAAAATCCGCTTCCTTGGGTACCTGTTCGAGTCGCCGAGGGCTGAATGGAGTCAGAGGCACAAGACCTGGTTTTTTCCGGGCTTCTCTGTGGGCTTGGAGGTCAACAGTCCGCTGGTGGGTGTCGAGTTCATTGTGAACGACGCCGATAGCCAAATCTATCTCGCTGCAGTCATTGTCGATCAAGGTGAAATGCACTTCGGAAAGCAGATAGTCAAGTTTGTTGGTACACACTCAGGGGAATGGGCACTTGCGTACACTGTGTCCCGTCGGGCAACACGGTTCCCCAGAGTCTCTGCGCTGCTCGTGGGGGTTGACAGTACGCACCTCTCGGCCCTGCACACCAGCAGGCAGAATAAACAGCATACTCACGGCAACATCAGAGCTGAAGAACGATGACAGTTCGCTGGGCGACTCCGCTCTCAACGACGTGGAGTTGATGGAGTATTGGGCCACCGCGTACGACTGCTGCGAGAGGGACATCACGAAGCTGGAGAATGGTAAGGCAACGCGTGAGGCCATCGAAAGAGGCTGGGAAAAGATGACTGAAACGGCAGTCAAGGGAGACGTGCTGCTATTCTATTTCGCTGGCCACGGAAGTCGCAGGAGATTGGATGGGCCGGACCTCACTCTCGTCGAGGACATCGTCCAGTGGTCCAAGGCACCGCACGGCACCGTCTACAACACGTGTCTGTGTTCTTAGTGCGCTCTTGCTCATTCTTTTGATGTCTGATATTCTTGTGTAGCGACTTCGATGAGGTAGGTGCTATGCCGACAGACCAGATCGCCATAAAAGCCATCCCAGCGTTGCTCAGGGGTGCCACTGTGAACCTCGTGCTCGACTGCTGTGACTCGGGCGGCGTGAACATTGACTACCAGAGGGATGCCGATGTGGGTCTGGCTGAGGACAAGCTTGCCACGGTCGTCAGTGACATCAACCGGCTGGTGGCAGGCAGCTCGCGAGACAGTGCTACAAAGACACTCAGGCAGGGTGCCAGAGGGTCACTCTCCCTCGGCTCGATCGCCAGCACACTACGAGTCGGAGCAGTGCAGCAAAGCGTCTCGCGCATGCTAGGTGCTGGCGGGACCGGAATGTGGGTCGACGTCCTGACGGGAGCACAGGCGTTCGGGCCGGGAATCGTGGACGCTGCCAAGCAGTCGTCCGTATCTGCGCGGGACGTTTCACGGGATAAGTCAGTGCTGGAAGCATTAGCCGGTCTCACAGACGAGAGGCTGGCAGCGGTGCTGGGGGAGGCCATCGACTTGGATCCATGCGGCATGTGCGACGTTGTGGATAGCATCGCTGGGGGGCTGGAGGCAAGCACTGCCAGAAGGCAGCTAATGATGCGCGAGCTGTCTGACAGCGAGTGGGTCAACACACTCCTTGCTGCTGTGCCCAAAGGGACTTCAGAGGCTGCCAGGTCACTTGTACTCAGCGCTGCTGGCGACCAGGAGAGGCTGCGTGCGGCACTGTGTGGACTCCCCTATGTGAAGAAGTTGGCTCTGCTGGAAGGGCAAGACAGCGAGATTGACCGCACGACTGGCCGGCCGTGGGTACGCATGATCGGCGAAATGCTGGCACAGGAGCCCGAGGCCACCAGAACCGCGCTGTTGTGGCGTATTTGACCTCCCTGCCCCAAGAGCCCGCAGAGACTCCAACAATGCCTTGGAGCTCTCTCGTCTCACTATGGGCGAAAAAAGGGGACTGACAATTTATTCGTCCTTTCTGTAATACCAAACACTCAAATCACTCACCTCGCATGTAACTGACTTTGGCTTTGCATAGTACTATTTGACCGTTCTGAGGCCAGCCAGCACTACACTTCCCCCCTTCAACACTTGAGGGCTGGCTCAGTATGGCCTGGAATCACAAAATGGCCCTCGATGCTGCCTGGATCTCGTCCTTCAACTTCATTCTCAGGTCCTTGTCCTTGATGTACGTGCACAACTTATTGCCCCAGGGGAAAAGCACAGGAACATTCCCTTCATCCACATACCCCTGCCTCCCCTTAGCCTTTTGCATGTAGTCCTTGACTGTTGTGACTGGAGGATCATTCCTCGTGTCACAGGCCCTGGATCTCGCATGTGACGTCATCCAGACCACTGCCAACGCCTCTTCCTTGATCTTTGAATACTTGGTCTCGCACTTCGTGAGTTTCCTCGAGAAAAACGCCACTGGCCTCAACACCCTGTTGATCATGTCCTGCATCAGTAGTACCCCTGCGATTACCACTGCCGAGAAGTCCGTTCTCACAATCAGCAATCCTCCAGGCACAGGCTGGTACAGAACTGGAGCGTTCAGAATTGCATCTCGGACGTTCCTGAATGCCCTCTCGTGCTCCTCCTCCCAGGAAAACGACTTGGCCTTTGTAAGGTCCCACAGGGGTGTTACCTGGTCCGCCATTGCTGGAACAAACACCAAGAACCACAGGCACAACCCCAAGAACGACCTGAGAGTCATTCTGTCTCGTGGTGCCTGCATTGTCCTCAGTGGCTCCAACCTCTCTGGATCAGTCTGAAGTCCCTCCTGTCCCACAACCCGACCAACACAACGCATGTACGTTCCCCCGAAGAAACACTTGGATGCACTGAGTCCCACATTCGTCTCCTTGCACAACCCTAGAAACCTGCCCCAAACGTCCTTGAACTCTGCATACGTTTGCGCCCCATGGCACGCATTGTCGATGAACAGCTGAATTGGCTTTGCGGGTAGACTCCACCTATCGATTGTCCTCTGGAACCATGCAGGTCCCGTTGACACACCGAACATGAGTCTCAGAGCCTCGAAATGACCCTCCTCGGTGACAAAAGCCATTATCTCCCCTGCTCTCTTCGTTGCAGCTGCCTGGTTGTATGCTGTCTTCAGGTCTGCGTCTCCATAGTACGTTTTGTGTGCGAATTCCTGCAGTAGCAGCTCCATGTTCTTGCTTGGGTATGCGAGCTTCTTGATCCAGTGGTTCATCTTGATGTAGTTGAAGCACAGACGCTTGTCTCCATTCGTGCGGTGTGATACCGTGACCCTAGAAGCCCACTCTGAGTCCGTCTCGGCAGAGATGATTGGTATCTCAAGGTACTTCACGATTTCGGCGTGAACGAAGTCCCTGTCCTCCTTGGGCAGCATACTCGGTGTGCTCTTCACTGGGTGAGCCCCTGGAAGTAGCTCGATGTCGAATTCCGCCCCAAAGTCCGCAGGCTCACTCCTGACGACCGAAACGAAGACAGATGCATACGGCTTCAGCACTGTCTCGATGAAGTCCCTCCTCTCCTCCCCCGTGAGTGCCATACCTAGCAACACTGGTGGGCATCCCACCTCGCGACAGACCTCGTATGACTGGACTCCCACAGCATACACCGTAGCCTCTCCCCCGTTATCCCCTCCGACGTCCTCCTCGATGGATGCCTCCGTTGGGATACCGTGCCAATGCACCTGGGGTGGCTCTAGTAGAGTGATCGTGTAGCCCTGAAGATCCCTGACCCCGATGATCGCGTAGTCGCCCTCTGGTGCTCCCTCAACGACGTACAAGAAGATGTCCCGTTCAGGTGCGTCCCTGGTGAACCGTACCTTCATGTGGGTCTTCTGCTCTGTCGTTTTAGACGATCCATCGTGCCCTAGCAACGTGACTGCGGGTCCCTGCTCGATCCTGAGTCCTAGACGCTGAGCTGTGACCGTATTCATCTCGCTGATATCGGCCTGCGTATCCAACATGCACACAAGCTTCCCCGAACCACCCTCGACTTCCACCTCGATGCAAGGCTTCAGTCTCCCGTTGGTGGTCGTCCTCTGGGGTTCCACAGCCCTTGGCACTCGTTTCTCTCGTCTGTCTGCTCCCTCGGCTGAGCCTCGACCTCGACCTCTGCTGGCAACTCGAACACCGTCCCCTCGAGCTTGGCTACTGGCCCTGCTGGTACAGCCTCTGCTCCTTCGTTGATCCTGGTGATGAGATCCTTGCCTGCCGTTGTCGTCGTGAGCATTTTCTCGACCATCTCGAATTCACGCTGCGGGGTGCTTTCGGCGTTCCTCAACGCAACACACAGCTCACTCACCATGTGAACAGCTCCACGATGTGTTTCCTGGTCCTCTGTGCTCTCCTGGTCGTTGTCCTCCTCGTTGGGCTCTGGCCTGGTCGACGAAACCTCGTGCACACTGGCTACTGACGTCCGACTCGCTGTCTTGAGCTTCGGGCAGTCCCTGCACTTGTGGCCCTCCCCCTTGCACGCATAGCAGATGATTGGCTTCCTCCCTGAACCCCTGAGCTCGTTCCTGGAGCCGTTGGCCGTTGGATTCCGTTCCCTTGGGCAGTCCCGCCGGATGTGACCCTCCTGACCGCACCCAAAGCACACAAGCTTCCTTGGCTGCGCCTTGTGGCTTCTGTCCTCAGTCTCCTGCGGTGCTGTCCATGCCCTGGTCGTTGCCTGACATGTCCCCGACATAACCTGCGTTCCAGTTCTCGGTTTCATCGTTGGGAACACGATTTCCGTCGTTGGAGGTTCGCTGACGACTGTTACGACCGCTGGCTTCGTTGGTGTCGGTGGTACTGAGCTCCTGCGAATAGCCTGGTCCTGCCTCCTTGCTACTCGTATGGCCAGAACACACAGCCCGTGCAGTGACATCGGTGTATCACTCTGCTCGTCCTCGAGAGCCTCTCGAAACCACGTCGTCCGAATAGCCTTGTAGTACAGCCTGCAGCTGTGCTTGTCATTCAGATCAAGTGCCTCCGCGTACTGCTCGAACTTGATGTTGAACTCCGTGATGGAAGGTGCTAACAGTCCACTGGTTGGCTCGACCCACCACAGTTTCCTGATAATCTCGTCCCTCCCGTGCCCAGTTTCTGGCTGAAACGCTGCGAACAAGTACCTGCACACGTCCCCAAACAGCCTAGGAAACCCTGTGTCGTCTCCCTCGTTGATCCCGAGCTGGGCCAGCTTGCCCTGGTCGTTGCTGACGATGGCCTCTGCCAGCCTCGAAATCGAATGTGATACGACCCGTCCGACGTCTCCAAAATCCCTCCTCCCATAGGCACGCATCGTGTCCTCGCAGCTCTGCTTCCACTCAATGATCCTCTCGATTTCTGTCGATTCCAGTCTCGGGAGTATTTTCTCGACCGGATTTACGACCTCTGCGAGAAGGCTGCTCAGCTGTGCGACGTTGAGCTGTAGCGTCGTGTCCATCCCTGCTGCATCCCTTGGTACCTGTACGTGATGTCCCCTCGACCCCAGCACCTCGACCTCCACGTCCCTCATTGGTGTCTCGCTGTCCGACGACTCAGTCCCGCACCTGTCGTGGTCCTCGCCTGCAGACCTCTCCTCAGCCCCAGAGACTCGTTCTCCGTTGCTTCTCCTCTCTCTTGGTCCTGCTGCGACCTCCTCGACCCCCTGGTACTCGTCCTCATCGTCCGACATCCTTGTCACCCTCCTCCTCATTTTTCCCGTGCTCCTTGGTCGACTCGGCTAGACTGGACACAACAATGTTGGCCTAGTGGATCCACTGTGGTGTATTTGACCTCCCTGCCCCAAGAGCCCGCAGAGACTCCAACAATGCCTTGGAGCTCTCTCGTCTCACTATGGGCGAAAAAAGGGGACTGACAATTTATTCGTCCTTTCTGTAATACCAAACACTCAAATCACTCACCTCGCATGTAACTGACTTTGGCTTTACATAGTACTATTTGACCGTTCTGAGGCCAGCCAGCACTACACTGTGCAGAGAGATTGTGAGGAACAGGGTGCCCGCCAGCCGCTACAGCGAGCTGCTCAATCAGATAACCCTGCGCAGCTCCATCGACGTGATCTGCATGATCATCGAGGCCTCTGGCAGTGAAGAGCTTGGCACGTCTCTGTGCCAGCACGCGCAACTGCAGGATCAGCAGGCGCAGGAGATGCTGCAGAACCCACGCAGAGTTCTCTGTGGACTGCCCCCTGAGATGGTTCCCACACTCCTCAGGATCGCTGTTACCGAGGGTTCTTCTGTCGTACCTGCTGTGTCCCGCAGACTTGTCAGTCAGAAACCTGATAGTATCAGTGCGCCTGCCCTGGAAAACACCCAGTTCAACGTGGGTGATATCCGGACGATTGCATCTGCTGGCCTGGTTGACATCCTCGACTGTGCGATTGCTGCTGTCCCTGGGGTTGTCGTCGATGCCGTGCTCGAGGTCCTCGCACCTGGGGTGCACCTCTCTGCCAAGGAAAAAGCGGACGGACAGAGAAAGGAGTGGGCATCAGTGCGCGGAATCTTCAACGTTGCGCTGGCAATAGCGTTTGCTCAGTCAAACAGCGGGGTTTGGAGCATTGCAAAGGGACTGCTGCAGGACAGAGCGACAAAGCTGGGGATCTCTCAGGGGGGCAAGACAGTGGAACAGTTTGTGGAGGAGGTGCTTTGTCTGATGACAGACAGGGATCTCAATGCAATTCTCTTTGCAAATGAGGCTCAGAGAGTTGTTGGTTGTCTCCTGAAGGGGATGCAGGCGGCCTGCCACGCAGTCATCTCGAGAGCCATCTCGAAGGCCCCACTGCACGTTGCAAGTGCTGTTGTGTCATTGTGGGCGCAGAGATGGTCGAGTGAGGGGGAGGCGCGTGGCTATCATGCTCTGATGCACGAGGGTGCGCAGAGGACGTGGTGTGCTGCCATCGGCAACATGTCTGTTGCCTCCGTAGGGAACATCAGAGGGCGTGTTCAGGACCTGTGGGGAAACGACAAAATCCTGTTGGAAACACTCGAAAACCGCACAGCATCCCTGTCTAACCAGCAGTGGCTGGAACTTCTGAGAGCCATTTCGTACGGCGATGTCATTGCAACGCAGGTTATCGGCGATGTGCTGGGCGGCGTTATTGAGTGTGTGGTGGACACAGCGGAGATCATCGATGCCGAAGGCATTGGAATGGCAGAGCTTGTTCGCGCAGTCACCGACTCCGGGTACTCGAGGGTCCTCGCGGAGCTTGTGCAGGTAGGTCCGGTTGTCACACGCAACGTGCTCATCGGGATGCTGGGTGATGGAGGGAACATCGATGTTGTTGCTGCAAGGGATGCGCATCGCGCACTGGACACTGTGGACAGTAACGGGCTCATGCGCGTCCTGTCTCTGAGCATCGGGGCACGCCCTGACGTGTTGCTTCCACTGATTTCCTCAGCTGTGGGCTACGATGTCTCAGCCACCGCCGTCCTGGACTGGGCTGGTGGCTCGACAAAGGGCCGCGGTGCTGCAGCTGCGTCCCCCAGGGAGCTGGAGGGTGACGTGAACACGAAGGACATCGGCATTATGTTTCTTCTGTCGTCCGCATGTGAGTACCAGGTCTCTGAATCCGTTTGGGCAAAGAAAAGCGAATCCGATTCCGTTCTGACACTGGACGGCATTGCCGAAGGAAACAAGCCAGCTGACATGGTTTCCGTCGGAGCATTCACTGCGCTTCTCAGCAACGCGATAGGAATATGCGTTGACAAAGACAAGACAACGTATAGGGGAGATAACGTCACGTACAGGATGCTTAAGGACCAAGTGGTAGAGGAGTTTCAGAAGTACAAGTTTTTGAAGCAGGACCCCATGTTCAAGCCTGAGGACCATCTGGACCACCGTTTTCTGAGAAGGGCATTTCGGCGCCCTCCGTGGAACGTGGACTACACTAAAAAAGGCATAAACGGGGCAGAATCCACCACGCCCGGGGACACTGGCAGTCGCTCAGCAGAGGGTGATCAAGGGTCCCCCAGTGAAAGAGGCATAACGCTCTCGGTGTGGGACTCGCCCGTCTCCATTCGCACAGTGTTCCACGACTCAGTATTCTCTGATGAGCTCCGAGACACGCAGGTCGATGTCGTCACTTTGGTCTCCAGAGGAATAGAGACTTCAGTCGGAAAAATGTGGGAACCGGTCTCTGTTAACCTCGATTGCCTCGACAATGCGAACGCGTTCTCAACAATCCGAGCTGTCCTTGGTGCCGTGGAGCGTGTGCTTCGCTCAGAGACAAACCCCAAAGACTGGCCAGGACTGCTGCTGCCTCCCCTCAATGGCGGATGTGGCGAGTGGAGTGGGGCTGCAGAGGCCACTAGCAGAGGGCTTCTTTGGACGGTGGGATGCACTCTAATGGTGAACACTCATGTGCAGGGCATTTCGCAGCCCTCGTACAGCCGCAGTGCTGGAGGTTTGCTCTTCCCCGTCTACAAGTCCCCCGGGTGAGGGCGTGGAGACCGTGTCGACGAGCAGGGCATTTGACGTGGTAGCGCACACGGTGAGCTACGCCATCCTCGATGCCCTGCGCCCCGAGTGGGCTGAGGGCCTCAAGGACAGCCCGAAGGGTGGTGTCCTGCACGAGGCCTTCGCCGACCTGGTGACTATCCTGGCGCAGCTCTCGTCGCCTGCTGTGTGCGGCTTCGTGGTGGCCCAGACGCACTGCGACCTCAGAGCTGCCAACGTCGCGGGGCGCCTGCAGTCTTCCTTGGCCGATGCACTTGGCATGAGTGCGATGCGCAGCGCCTGCAGCACCCTGACTGCCCTCGACGTGTGGGATGCCGACGGCACTATGAGGGAGACGACGACAAGCAGCCGCGAGGTCTCTGCGATGATCACCAGTGCCGTTTACGGCGCCATCGCCACAGCGTTCTCGTTGCTGCTGCTGTCTGCGACGAAAAGGAGAGATGGTGCTCGAACAGCAGCGGTTGACCCCGTGGCAGTTCTGTACACTCTGGGCAAGGAGGCGTTGTCTCTGCTGGTTACCACCTGCGTGAAATCGAAGCAGGACAAGACTACCGGTGCACCCACTCTGCATCAGTTCTGCCATCTGCTTACAGTTCGCATTCCTCTGATTGAGTACTATCCTTCCTCAGCTTACGTAAACGGTTGCCTCTATAGAGTAGTCGTACGGAATGCAGGAGTGCGATCAAGGACAGTGGAGAGAGTGGAGCGTTCAGAGAGGCCCTGAAGCACGAACTGCAGAGACGCCACCTGCTCGCGAGTGAGCGCCTGCCCGCCGGTCCTTTGTGCCGCCTGTCCCCAGAGAGGACTCTCCATACCAGTGCAACTCTCTGTGGCTTTCTGCTCCTCGGCAACGGCAGCATGAATCCGGGGAGGAGGCAGGCAGCTCTGGACCCACCCGAGATGACCAACGTGCAACTGCTCCAGCAGCGCAACAGCCCCGTCGCACCTGTGAACGAGAACAGAACCGCAGTGGCATCAGGGCCTGCACGGAGGATGGTCGAGTGCGTGGCAAGGACTGGTGTACTGGCAAGCAGCTCTGTCGAGTGCCCTGTCAGCAGGACGCTGTGGAACACACTGTGCTCTGTCGCTGGCGAGGCCCTGGCAAGCACGGCAGACGAGCTGGCTGTGTGGAAGGCGTTCGTCGCAGCGGGAGAGGCAGTGCAGAGTAGGGCAGCGGGGAAGAGCTTCGCGGACCAGAGGATGTGGGGCGCAATCGCTTTTGAGGAGCCGGAGGAGGACACGGAGGAGGGGTGCGAGGAGAGCATGAGGAAGTTCGAGCTGTCGCTCAAGTACGTGGTTGGGTGCTGCAGGGAGACCCCCAGCCTGAGGCTGTGGAGGCACGTCCTCGAGGTGATCAACTCCAACGACAACTGAATGAGGTGGGTTGTCCAGATACGACACGCAAAGCAACTCAATGAAATTGAGGAGCTCGCAGAACACACATCACAACCTTGTCTTTGCTTCGTTCTTCAAGACGTTCCTGGACACTCTCGGGTATTTGGGAAAGAGAATTCTCTCCAGAAGATGTTATAAGGTTGTTTTCTGCCATCAGGGGCCGTGGCACATTCTAGGGAGTCTCGAACATGTTCATTGACCCAGTTGATATCGAACAGTGGCGAGGCTGTGCAGACGTACTGGCCAGCCACACGCACAGCTCTGATAAATTGATTCGCTCGCTGCGCCCGCCGTGTGCGCTACTTGGGCGGCGGGGGCGGGGGGATGACAGTGGAGAGCGCTGCTGCCGACTGCAGGATGGAGGCGGGCAGCCGCAGGGCGTAGGGCCTGTGCGAGTTGGTGGTCATGGGCATGGCGAGGTTCAGCTGCGCCGCCGAGGGCAGCAGCACGTGCCCCGTGCCGCGGGGCGTGTACGGCGCGTGCTTGGTCTGCCCGGGCACCCCGCGCACGTACGGCATCGTCACCGTGCCCCCGTACTGCCCCGCCTGCTGCAGCAGGATCCGTGCGCGCTCCGCCGCCAGCAGCGGCGCCGCGGGGCCCGCAGCAGCGGCAGCAGCGGCCGCAGCCGCGACGTTCTGGACGGCGCTGGAGCACTGGACGGCGGGGCCCCAGCCCTGCAGCTCGAAGAGCTCGCGGACGAGCTTGCCCGAGCGCTTGGGGGTCGAGAGGGGCGTGGGCTGGCCCGCGGCGACGGCCTGCGTGTGCTGCAGCAGCTGCTCGCGGATGGTCGTCGCGATGGCGGGCACAAAGTCCTGCGGCAGCCCGATGTCCCGGGCCGTCCGCGACGCAAACGCCTCGGGGCTCGCCGCCGTCGACGACGCGTCCCACTCGATCTGGTCCTGCGTGCCGGCGAGCAACGCGCGTCAGCGGACAGCAGTCGGCGAGGACACAGAGCCACAAGAGTGCGTGCGAGTTGGTGCCGTGGAAGTGCATGTGAAGGCGCAGGCTTCACGCTGGCGGATGGGCGTGTGCGCGAGAGCGACGAGTGTGGTGGAACTTAGGTAGAGCGCTCGGGAGAAGATAGGGGGTAAAGGGGAGGAGGGAGAGTAGTGTCCCCAGTCCCCCACTGTGGCGACCACAGGCAAGAGAAAGAGCCCACGATAGACAAAGAGGGGACAGAGCAAAGGATTGAAGCAGTGAAGGCGAGGGGGGAGGGAGTGGCAGGGTGTCCGCCGCCCCACCACCGCCGTCCCTCGGTCGCCGAGCGCGTGCCTTGAGGGTGGTGCCCTCGATGCTGATGTCGATGCGTATCGTCACGGGCTGCTCGGGCGCGTGCGGCGCCGCCCGCCGGAACTCCGCCAGCTGCCTGCGCATCGACTGGGCGATGGCGGGCTCGAACGTCGTGGGCAGGTCCAGGTCCGCGCACGTCTGCCGCGCAAACTGCTCGGGCGTCACGCACTTCTCTGCCGAAGCGCCGGAAACCGTCAGAAACCGACCCAGAGCCCGCCGGCTGCTTTCGGTTTCCGCTGGCCGCAGCGCGGGGAGCCGAAACCGAAAGGGCGCGCGGCGCGAGAGCGGGGCGGTGGGCCGCGGAACCGTTGAGATTCCACGTGAAGAAGTCCGAGAGCTTGTAGTCGCCGTGCGAGAGCTCCAGGCGGATGGGCACCAGGATGTCCTCCTCCGTGTCCATCTCCCCCACGCCCACGCTGCGCGCCGGTCAGCAGACGCGCGCGGAGGGGGAGAGAAGAGAGAAGAGAGAGAGAGAGCGGCGCGCGCACCTGTTGTCCGCCATCGCGATATGCAAAAATCTGATGCAGATTCCAGTATCTAGATTCTATTCATTGATATCTAGATTTGCCTGGTTTGTCGCACCAGCAACGTAATTCGGTGGCAGCGTCGGCGAGCCATGCGCTGCTCTGTCGATAGTCGCTGCGGAGTGAGGGGGGACGCCGGTGGGCTTTGTGTGCGAGTGGTCGGTGGGGAAAGGAATCAGCGGCGGCGGTATGGCCGTTGGGATACGCGGATCTTCTGCGGATCTTCTGGGCCGCGGTCGAGTTTTATTTTCTGCAGAGGCGACACAAACAACCGCCGATCGCAAACGAGCGCGACGCACGGACCCCATGAGCTTCGAAGAGAACCTCCTCGACGGCTTCGACGCCCTGTCCAAGCGCACGGCGCTCTCGCTCGACGCCACCAAGGGCATGGGCTCGCTCTTCAAGAAGCTCAGGTGCGGCTCTCGCGTCGCTTCTGCCCCCCCGCCGGCAAAAATAAATATCCCCCAATTTCGATTTCCCAATCTTCCACTCCGCGTCGCACTCACGCCGCGTCACGTCGCATTCACGTCGCGTCGCGTCGGGCAGCGTGGTGCTGAACGAGTTTGGGAACAAGTCTGACGCGATATTCGCCAAGTACCGCTCCAAGAAGATGCTGCTGCTCGACGGCACCATCCGCGTGCGCCCTGCGCCGCCCTGGGGGTGCGGGGAGGGCAGCTGCGGAGCGGGGGCAGCAGCAGGCGATGCGCGGGGGCAGGGGGCCGGGGGCAGGGGGCAAGGGGCAGCCACTGCGCCGCTGCGGCTGCACGCAGCTCGGATTTGTTCCGTTGTGCACTAATTGTTCGGGTTATTGTAATATCGCCCCCAACGCGAATCTGCACGCTGTGTCGCATCGCCCCCAGGGGGGTTTGCCTGCGCCACGTCACTGCGGGGAGAGATGGCAGGCAGGCAGCGTTCTGACGGGGCTGGCTGGGGCGGCAGATGGCGGTGGAGCCGCTGCTGAAGGAGATGGAGGCGGTGGTGCGCTCGCAGACGCAGTTTGCGGAGCAGCTGATGGCGCTGAGCAGGGACGCCGACGCCTTTGTCAAGGAGCGCGACAAGACGCGCAAAAAGCTCCTGGCCGACGCCGACGCCCTCACCAAGGACTGGGACAACCAGGTCGGCTCGCTCCGCAAGGCCAAGGAGAACTACCACAAGTGCTCCAAGGACGTGCGTACTAACCCCATCCCCCCCTCCCTTGTCAACCCCCACACAAGCCTCACACCCCCGCGCTCAACTAAAAAGTGGCCCCCAGATTTCCTCACCCCCCGGGGCGATCTCGAACCGCGATTTCATTTCCAGAAAATATGATTTTTCCGATATTTTCCACAGGAGATCTCTCTAGCTGATGGATCTCATTCCCCGCCAAACCCGCAGGCGTCGTCGCTCAAGGCCAAGGAGCGGGACTCGAAGGACGCCAAGTCAGCGGCGGCCAAGTCCGCCGCGGCGCAGGACAAGGCCAACGGGGCCGAGGAGAAGTACCAGGAGGTGCTGCGCGAGACCAACGCCAAGCAGAAGCGCTACTACTCGCACGACCAGCCGCAGCTGCTGCGCCAGTTCCAGGAGTTCGAGGAGGCCCGCGTCGTCTTTGGCCGCGGCACGCTCGACAAGTTCCTCAGCCAGGCGCGGGCGCTGGCGCTGCCGGCCAAGTGGGAGACGATGCTGAGCGTCGCGGCCACGAGCGTCTCCTCGATCAACGTCGCCACCGACATGGAGGCCTTTGTGGCCACCAACAGGACCGGCGTCCGCGTGCCGGACCCGCTGCCCTTTGAGAGCGCCGACGGCGTCGTCGTCCCGCAGTCGGCCGGGGGCAGCGCGTCGTCGCTGGCGGCCAGCCAGGGGCAGCCCTCCCCCGTCCTCTCGCGCAGCAGCGGCAGCAGCAGCGCAGTGGCGGCCGCGGCAGCGCGCTGCAGCAGCGGCAACGACGCAGCGGTCGGGGCGTCAGCGCCGGCGGCAGCGGCGCCTGTGCGGGCCGAGGGGCAGGCGGAGGTGCCGCTGGAGAGCTGCCCCAAGTTCAAGGCGCTCTACGACTACGTGGGCGCCAACGACACGGAGCTGAACATGAAGGAGGGCGACGTCGTCGTCGTCACAGAGACGGACGAGAGCGGCTGGTGGTACGCCACCAACGGCGACAAGTCGGGCTTTGTGCCCGCCAACTACCTCACGCCCCTCTGAGAGCCGCACACCCACACCCCCTCCCTCCCCTGCGTGTTTGCTGGAGCGGGGCCTCGGCCTCCCCTCCGCCCTTCCCCCACTCGCCCCCCTCCTCCCCTCTGTCTTCCCCTGCTGGGGGGCTGTCGGGAGGGACAGAGGACGACGAGCAGCCCTCTCTGGCCGCAAAATGAGCGCATCACCCCATCAAACAAACAAACAAACAAACAACCAACCAAACAACCGACCACTCGCATTTTGTGTTGCCCGCACCCGCGCACACCCCCCAATCGTCTGCTTGCTTGCGGGGGTGCTGCTGGCGGCCTGCCGCTCTGCCGCGAAACTACCGTTGCGCTGAATCGCCAGTTTCGTTTACAATTCTCCGAGTGGAAAGAATCCAACGGTAAGAGTTCGACAAACAACACCGCAACACAGCCAACGCAGACATGTTCGGCTGGGCGGGAACTCGAGCAGTGCGCAGGGTGGAGGAGTTCACTCTGGACCTGACGGGGCAGGTCATCGAGATGGACGCAGCCCCCACCAGCTTCAAACATCTGGGGACAGCACAGCCACCCGCAGACCTCCTCAGCCACAGCAACAGCAACAGCAACAGCAGCGGCAGCGGCAGCGGCAAGAGGGGCATGGGGTTTGTGCCGGGGTCGCTGGTGGCGCACAAGGCCAAGCAGGTGGACGACGGGGTGTACGCGGCAGTGGAGGTGGCCGTGCAGGGCAGCGCCAGGCTGGGCAAGCAGCCCATCCTCGCTGCCATCGCCGACGCCCTCGCGGCCACCGCCCCCAGGGCCGCTGCCTGCGCTGACATCGCCCGCCACCTGGGCGGAGGCCCCTCCGTCCGCCCCTCCCTGGCCCCTCTCGCTGCCCCCATCCTCGTGAGCTGCTCACACGACACACAGCACACAGCACACAGCATACACAGGGAAGCTGAACCCTCCCATTCCCATTGCCACCCACACTCCCCTCCTCTCTGCTGAAGTGAATCGGTCCACAGCGGAACACACTACAACCCCGCTCACAACGCGCTGCTCTCCACACAATTGAATTGGTTATCCTGTCGGCAACTGATGACGCGGCCACGCTCGTGCTGCCGCCTGGTCGCAGGACGAGTGGGAGCGGTCGGAGACGCAGGCGTCCAAGCCCATGGGCTTCTACACGTGGAGCGACGGGCTGCGCCGCGTGTTCCGCCAGGACAGGTTTGTGCAGCAGCCGCTCTGCGGGG
>CACRSC010000070.1:164604-212588 GCA_902651635.1 Mastigamoeba balamuthi | reverse complement strand
CTGCTCCATTGTCTCTTATGATGGATTCACGAGCACACATGTATGCCAGTGATCATGGGGGTGGCAGCAGCAGTGGCAGTGTGGTGCCTCGCATACATTTATGAAAACGAGGTGGAATTGTCAGGAATTCGTTGGGGCCGTCCTTGGACACGTGCCACGCCCCTCGAGGTCGCTACACAAGTACCCCAAAGATCCCATAGCAAACTCGCAGAGCAGAGCAGAGCGGGTGCGGCAGCCCTGTTCCGTATCCCCAGACCCGACGGGCGATGCGTGAGCCAAAGAAGGGACGCGGCCCCAGTCGCACAGCTGCATGAACGCAGCTGCCCCCCTTGTGTGATCGCTGAGCACAGTCCACGTGCACCGGCAAGCAAGCAAGCGGCTCAGAGGAAAGCGCAAGGCGCAGGACGCAGCACGTGGTGCCCCTCGAGGAGGAACAAGCGAGCAGCGCTGCAGGGGCAGGCGCGGGCAGTTCTCGCCAGGAGCGTGTGGCCCTCTCTTTTCCTGCCCCACCCCCCTCCCCCCTGCAATGACCCCTCTGTGGCGCGGGCGCGCTCCCCGCCCCTCTGGTGCCCGGCGGCTCTGTGCAGAGCCCTGGGCAGCTGCCGTTCGGGGGCACCGGTGCATGCAGTGAGCGAGCGCACAACACCGAGCACCAGCCGCCCCAGGAGGGAGGGAGGGCTGGAGCAGGGCAAGCGCGGGGGGACGCCACCACGGTGGCGACATGCGTGCCGGGTGCTGTGCTGGGCCTGCCTGAGGTCTNCCCCTCCCCCCTGCAATGACCCCTCTGTGGCGCGGGCGCGCTCCCCGCCCCTCTGGTGCCCGGCGGCTCTGTGCAGAGCCCTGGGCAGCTGCCGTTCGGGGGCACCGGTGCATGCAGTGAGCGAGCGCACAACACCGAGCACCAGCCGCCCCAGGAGGGAGGGAGGGCTGGAGCAGGGCAAGCGCGGGGGGGACGCCACCACGGTGGCGACATGCGTGCCGGGTGCTGTGCTGGGCCTGCTTGAGGTCTCAGCAGAGAGAGAGAAAAGATGACGGCATGGGAGGGGGGAGAAGATACGGGAATCTCCGAGAGAGAGAGTGAGAGAGTGAGAGAGAGAGAGAGAGCGCGCGGCGCAGAGACAAGATGGTCAAGTACGCGCAGCTGGTGATGGGGCCAGCGGGGTCGGGGAAGAGCACGTACTGCGAGGCGATGGCGCGGCACTGCGGGAGCGGGGGGCCCGGGCGGCGGAGCGTGCACGTGGTGAACCTGGACCCGGCGGCGGAGGAGCTGCGGTACAGGGCGAGCATCGACGTGCGGGAGCTGGTGCGGGTGGAGGAGGTGATGCAGGAGCTGGGGCTGGGGCCCAACGGGGGCCTGCTGTACGCGATGGAGTACGTGGTGCAGAACATCGAGTGGCTGGCGGAGGAGCTGGGCGACTACGACGACGACTACCTGCTGGTCGACTGCCCGGGGCAGGTGGAGCTCTACTCGCACATACCCGTCATGAAGACGCTGGTCGAGGCGCTCGTGCGCGCAGACTACGCCGTCGTGGGCCTCTACCTCGTCGACAGCCACTTCATGACCGACGCGGCCAAGTTCATCAGCGGCGCCCTCACGTGCCTCAGCGCCATGGTCCGCCTCGAGGTGCCCCACCTCAACGTCCTCACCAAGATGGACCTCCAGCCGCGCCTGGGCCCCGACGACCCGCGCCGCAGGGACCTCGAGGCCTTCCTCGACGTCGACGTGCCCGCCATCACCGCCCGCCTGCGCGAGCAGACGGGGCCCCGCATGGAGGCCCTCAACAGGGCCATGGCCGAGCTCCTCGACGACTACAGCATGGTCAGCTTCGTGCCCCTCGACCTCGGCGACCCCGCCAGCCTCGACGCCCTCCTCGAGCAGTGCGACACCATGACCCAGTGGGCCGAGAACCAGGAGCCCCGCGACCCCCACGAGGACGCCAGGGACGCGGCTGACCCGGGTGACTCCCACGACGACGCCGACGCCGGCGACAGCAGCTGCCTGGACCAGCACTGCGGGCCCCTCGACCAGAACGACTGAGGGGGAGAGGCGCCCTGCCCCCGCAGAGCCCCCGCAGAGCACACGCGACGCGCGCACACCCGCACACCCGCACACATGTCACAGAGGGCAGGGGCTGCGACCCCCAACAGGTCCCACCGCATTGCCAGCCGTGCCAGCCGTGCCAGCCGCACAGGGGAGGGCGTTTTGTGCGCCGCGCTGTGTGGGGGTGGGCGTGAGATAAGCGGGAAGATAGAGAGGGGGGGGGAGGGGATACGAGGCGATTCGAGAAACAGATATCCCCCGCGGTTGTGCACTTGGGACGCACCGCAGCGCCAGCAGAGGCAGCAGCAGCAGCAGCGGCAGCGCAGCACCTGAGCCCCCGCCAGCGAGCGAGCGAGCGAGCGCACCGCAGACAGCGCAGACAGCGCAGACAGCGCAGACAGCGCGGAGGAGGAGCAGGGCGGGCCAGCAGGGATGGGGCAGAAGATCGTGCGGCAGATGGCGTTCCTGCCGCCGCCCCCCAGCTACGACGAGAGCCTCCCCAACCTCTGGGTCCCCAAGCGCAGCGGCAGAGGCCGCATCCCCGCCTGCTTCATCCCCGCAGGCAGCAGCGGCACCCCCCGCAGGCGCGCAGCCAGCAGCCAGGCAGAGGCAGCAGCGAGAGACTGGTAGACTGGTAGACTGACGGAGGGCATCATCACACACGCGCACACACGCGCACACATTGCAGGGTGCCCCTGACGGTGGTGTTCACGCACGGCAACGCAGAGGACATGGGGCAGATGCAGGGCTGGATGGGGGTGCTGGCCGAGCGCCTCCGCGTCAACGTGCTCTCGTACGACTACACGGGCTACGGCCTCAACGCCGGCGAGCCCACCGAGCAGCAGTGCTACGACGACATACGCGCCGTCTACGCCCACGCCACCCTCGAGCTCCGCATCCCCCCGCGCGCCCTCGTCCTCTGGGGCCGCTCCATCGGCTCGGGCCCCACCGCCTACCTCGCAGCCCTCCTCTGCGCCGCCGCACACCCCGAGCTGGGCTGCCCCGCCCGCGGCGCCCTCGGCGGCCTCGTGCTGCAGAGCGGCATCGCCTCGTGCGTGCGCGTCGTCAGCAACGCCCTGGCGCTGCTCCCCCTCACCGACATGTTCCTCAACACCGACCGCATGCCCGCCGTCACAGCCCCCGCCCTCGTCCTCCACGGCACCGCAGACGACGTCGTCCCCTTTGCCCACGCCCAGGCCCTCTGGGACCGCCTGCGCCCCGCCGCCCGCTGGCGCTTTGTGCAGATCGAGGGCGCAGGCCACAACGACATCGAGGTCGCCCACTCGGCCCTCCTCCTCGCCTCCCTCGCCGAGTTCCTCGACCACGTCGAGGCCCGCGCCCTCGCCGCCGACGCCGCAGCCGCCGACGCCGCCGCAGCCCCCGACGCCGACGAGCAGGCCGACGCCGCCGCAGAGGCCCTCGCCCAGACGACGTGCCTGCCCAACGCCTTCAGCTCGTGCACGCGCACCGCGGGCGACATCTGAGCTGGCCCAACACACACGCACCCCGACACACTGCACAGCTGCTCAGCAGCGCAGGGCAGTGCAGCAGACAGCAAGAGCCCGCGACTCTGGGGCGCCCACCCACCCCCTCTGCCCAGCACACAGCAACGCGAGTACGACGCACGAGGGCGCACAGAGGGGTCTCGTGTTGCGCTGTTGGTTTGCTCTCTGCCGCAGTGGAGTGCACCGCTCTCAGGGGGCACCCGCCAGCTGTGCCCACGCCGCGGCGTGCGGCACTCAGGGCACAAAGGCAGGAGGAGGCGGCGAGGTGGTGAGAGGGGCGGCAGGGATGAACGAGCGGCAGCCAGGACCTGCTGCGCACCGCCGTCGGGCGCAGAGGCGGCAGGGCAGTGAGGCAACAAGGCGGCGAGCGCCGGGGCGAGGGGGTGCGTGCGACCAGTCAACAGGCCATCGGAGGGCGCGGGCACGCAGCCCTCCAACTCGAACCATCCCACGCGAATCATCCAACATCCAACCATCCAACCATCCAACCATCCAATCATCCGACCTCCAATCCAATCCCATCCGCTCTCTATTGCGGTGTGCTGGTGCGCTGAGCGTCCACTCGCCCGTGTCCTCGCCAGTCCCCCCTCTCCCTCTCTCCCCCCAGGCCTCGTCCTCCGTCTCCCCGATCCTCTCTCGGTCAGTGGCGGCGGCGGCGACGCCCCGGCCTGCTGCACTGCTGGTGGTGCTGGTGGCGGTGGTGGTGGCGGCGGAGGCGGCGGCAGGGTACGAGGGGTGGCGGCCTGGCGCTGTTACTGGGGCGGCATGCGCGGGGCGGCGGCAGCGGCAGGGGCAGGGGCAGGCTGCTGGGCGGTGTCCTTGGCTGCAAGAGGAGGAGGGGGGCAGGGGGGGGTGAGGACAGCGCGACGGGCGGGGCGGAGAGGAAGAGGGGAGGCGCACTGTGGGAGCGGGAGTGGCTCCTGCTCCTGCTCCTGCTGGGGCTCCTGGACTTGGTGGACCTGTGGGAGGACGAGTGGTGCCTGTGGTGGCTGCTGCTGCCGTGCCCGTGGCTGCTGTGCCCGTGCGTGTGGCTGCGGTGCCTGTGCGACGACCTGCTCCTGCTCCTGCTCCGCCTGGTGGGCCTGCCCCCGCTCATCCGTGAGAGAGAGAGAGAGAGAGAGTGTGTGTGTGTGTGTGTGTGNAGGCGCACGGGGGCATGCGGCCCTTGTTGCGGATGCCCTCGTCCCAGTCGAGCCTGATGCGCCTGCCGTCGAGGTTGTAGCCGTCGAACCTAGAGGCGGGGGGTGGGGTGGGGTGTGTGCCGCGTGAGGACAGATGGGGGGGGCCAGAGATAAGAGATAGGGGAGGGAGTGGGAGATGGGAGAGGGATGAGAGAGGGGTACTTGTCGTAGGCGTCCTGGGCGTCGCGGGAGCGCTCAAACTGGACAAAGGCGTAGCCGCCGCTCTGGCCCGTGTGGCGGTTGATGCCGATGGTGACCGAGAGGAGCCTGCCGCAGCGGCCGAAGACGTCCTCGAGGTCGCGCTCGGTGAAGTGGTAGGGCAGGTTCCCCACAAAGAGGCACCCCGACCGCGACCGCGGGTCCGGCGTCCTGCTCCTGCTCCTGCTGCGGCTGCGGCTGCGGCTCCCCGACGAGGAGCGCGACGTGTACGAGGCCGAGCGCGAGCGCGACCGAGACCGCGACGAGTACGACCCTGAGCGCGAGCGCGAGCGACCCTGCGCCAGAGCCACGGCGGCCCCACCGGCATAAGAGAGCGAGCGAGTGAGAGGGAGAGAGCGGGCGGGGAGCGCTGGCGAGGACGCACCATGAGAGAGGGGCGGAGAGCGGCACAGCAGAGCCAACAACAAAACACAAAGACAAAGACCACCAGACCACCAGACCACAACACCGCCCGATGACGCAGGAGACCACACCCCCAGATACTGATATCCCCGCAATATCTCCCCCTATTTATAGCGCAGCAGCAGAGCCCCAGAGCAGAGCGCCCCGAGTCCACGGCCACCCCATGTCCCAGCAGCAGCAGCAGCAGCAGCAGGGCCAGCAGGGCCCGCAGGGGCTGCAGCAGGCGGGGCAGGGAGCACCCGCGCTGACGCAGTCGCAGACGCAGGGGCAGACGCAGGGGCAGCAGCAGCCCCGCAAGATCACGTGGAGTGCGCACCACCACCACCACCAGCACCAGCAGCACCAGCAGAGACCGGCAGAGACTGACGGGGGGGAGGGCAGCGGTGACGGTGGGGCAGGGGCGCAACCTGGAGGCGGTGCGGGAGGGGCAGGGGACGTGCACGGCGGTGGAGGTGTGGTTCCCGGGCGAGAGCAGCGCGGCCGAGGCGGGGCCCGTGCGCGGCCAGGACGTGGCCGCCTACGACCTCACGGCCACCTACGCCCGCGACACGAGCGAGGCGTCGCTCAACGCCCTCCTCAGCGAGCCCCTCCGCGTCGTCCTCCTCGACGCCGCAGGCCCCGGCGACCGCGTCGTCCTCGGCGTCGCCCGCGTCCCCCTCGACCCCGTCCTCGTCGCAGGCGACCCCGCTGTCGGCGGCTGGTTCCGCGCCCTGCCCCCGGGGCCCCCGGGCCTCGCCCTCGCCGCCGCGGCCCCCCGCGAGGGCCCCGAGGTGCGCGTCGACGTGGCCCCCAGCGAGCGCCTGCTCTCGGACGACGAGCGCGCGCGCTCCAACTTCCTCAGCGTCCGCGTCAAGGCCCTCCACTCGCTCCCCGCCGCGTGCCAGAACCCCTACGCCCGCAGTGCCCAGCTCCTCTCCTCCTCTCTCGCCCTGACACCCCTGCTGCTGCCAGAGTTCTTCCGCTACGTCGTCTCGTACGCGCTGCGGACAGAGGCCGACGAGCTCCGCGTCTGCAGCGAGTCGCTGGCGCCCGCGGCGGGGCAGGGCGCGCAGCAGGGGGCGCCCGAGGAGGGCCAGGGGGGCGACGCGGCCTACGCGGCCTGGGACGGCAGAGCGAGCAGGGTCATGTACGTGGGGCCGCGCCTGGCAGACGCCCTGCGGGCCTCGCTCGAGCGGCCGCCCCCGGGGTCGACGGCGCACCTGCTCGACATCGCCGTGCGCCGCGTCCTGGCCGCAGACTTCCGCGACGCAGAGGACCCCAACGCGGCCCTCTACGCCGGCAGGTGCTCGGTCGACCTGCGGCCCCTCGCCCAGCCCGGCAGCACCACCGTCGCCGGCAAGTTCGCGGTCCTCACGGCCGACGCGGCCGACAGCGCCTCGGCGGCGGGCGACGCGGCCTCGGCCCTGGGCGCCGACGCGGGCGACAAGGGGGGCGCAGAGGCCGGCGGGGGCGAGGGCGGGGGCGCAGGGCGACAAGCGGGGGCGGGCGTCGCGCAAGAAGAACAGCCGGAGCAGGGCCAAGAGCAGGGGCGTCGTCGAGGCCGACGACAGCATGGGGGCGGCGCCGGCGACGCCCGAGGGCGGGGGCCCCGAGGCCGCGGCGCTGACCGTGTCGATGGGCAACGAGCTGGCGGCCAGCGAGGTGGGCGGCGGGGACGAGGGCGAGCGCAAGCGGTCCAAGAGCAAGAGCAAGCAGCACCACAAGGGCAAGATGCAGAAGGACCTCGAGCGCGTGCTCAAGCCCGAGACCGAGCAGCACCCCTACGACAAGGACAAGACCACCCTCGAGGTCGAGGTCTCCCTCGCCAAGCCCCTCGTCCAGGCCATCTCCTCCAAGGCACCAGCGCCCCCCCTCGCTGCCTCGCTGCTCACAGGCGCTTGCCCTTCCCTCCCGCAGAACCTCAACCTCGCAGACTTCCTCCCCAAGCGCAAGCAGATGACCCGCTACAAGCAGCTCCGCGAGGCCACTGCAGACTACAAGCACGAGATCGAGCAGGTGGTCTCTGTGCTGGCCAGCGAGTACCGCAGCCTCTTCGGGGCCGCCGGGGACGCGGGGCCCCAGGCGAGGGAGGAGGTGCGCGCGCGCCCGGCAGCAGGGACAGCAGGAACAGCGGGTACTGACAGCCGGGTGGGTTTGCTGGGGGTGGGTCGCAGAGGAAGAAGATGTTCTACTACAAGCTCAATAGCACGGCGGCGTACTTTGTGATGAAGGAGAAGCTCAAGAAGACGGTGGTGCGCATCGTCAACGAGAAGTTCAGCCGCACGGGGTTCGCGACGGCCGACGAGAAGCTGCTCTTCCTCAACGAGCTCTACGTCTTCCTGCTCGACCAGATGCACGCGGCCCTCAGCAAGTCGATCGACAGCCCCTCCGAGTCGGAGCAGGACCGCAACCGCGAGCGCTCGGAGCAGCTGCGTCGGCAGGCGGCCGACGCCGAGGCCGCGGGCCACAGCGCCGAGGCCTCGCGGTACCACCAGCAGCGCGTGGCGCTGAACAAGAGCGACCCCGGGGCCTGGTACGAGTACGGCGTCTTCTGCTCGCGGGCGGGCGACGGCGCCAAGGCCGACGAGTGCTTTGACGAGGCGCTCGTGCTCGACATGCACCACGCGCCCAGCCTCGTGGCCTCGGCCTGCCGCTGCTTCGGCGTCGACGCCGACAAGACCCAGGCCCTCCTCACCGCCGTCCTCAAGAAGGACCCCGCCAACGAGTTCGCCGCCCTCGTCAAGGCCGTCGCCCTCGACGCCCTCGCCGAGCAGGTCGACGTCGCCGTCTTCGCGCGCGCCGTGGGCTTCCTCGTCGAGCTGCGCGCCGCGGCCCTCGCCGAGAAGGTGGTCTCGCGGGCCGTCGTGCAGCACGGCACCCGCTGGGAGCTCGTGGCGGCCCTGGCGCGGGTGCACGCGTGCGCGGGGAAGCTGCGCTGGGCCTACGACTACGCGCAGCAGGCGGCGGAGCTCTCGGACGGCAACGCGGCGGCGCTGACGCTGCTGGGGGAGATCTGCGCGCAGCAGGGCGAGAGCGCCGACGCCATCAGCAACTACCGCAAGGCGCTCGAGCGCTCGGCGGGGGGCCTGGACACGGCCTCGGGCATGCGCCTGGGCGAGCTGCTGATGCAGGCGGGGCAGCACGACGAGGCCAAGGCCGTCTTCCTGCGGTGCACGCGGGCGTCCCCCATGGCCCACGTGTGGCTCTGCGTGGGGCGGGCCTGCTACCACCTGGGGCAGCTGGAGGAGGCCGAGCAGTGCCTCGCCGAGGCCAACATGCTCAACAACGAGTACGCAGAGGTCTGGGGCTACCTCAGCCTCGTCTGCACCAAGCTCGGCCACGACGCAGAGGCCGAGCAGAGCCTCGCCCAGGCCCTCAAGCTCGGCCTCGGCGACACCACCGTCCTCTGGTGCGCCCACCCTGGCAGAGCACACACGCGCACGCACGCACGCTGACCCTCTGCTCCGACGCCGCAGCGAGATCGCGGGGGTGTACATGGACATGGGCAACGTGCAGGCCGCAGAGAAGGTGCTCAAGGCAGCGGCCGCGCAGACGCAGAGGTGGTGCTGTCTCATGGGCGACTGCATGCAGCGCCAGGGCAAGCCCGACGCGGCCGTGCCTCTGTACGAGCGGGCCGTCGCCATGGGGCGCCAGGGCCAGGGCCAGGGCCAGGGCCCACGCAGCGACGCCGACTACGACCACGCGGCAGAGCGCCTGCAGGACCTCACCACGCGCCACAAGTGACCGCCCACAGTGTGGCCGCAGACCCCGCCAAGAGCGCAGCAGAGCGCGGAGCAGAGAGCAAGGGGCGTCACCAGCGCTGTAGACTAGCACACAACACAACACACAACACACACAGAGGGCAGCAGAGAACAGGGGGCCCACAAGACACAGGGCTAGACGCTAACACAGAAGGCCAGGGGCTGCCCGCCATGCGCTGCTCTGGCTCAGTCGCTGCAGGCGCTGCCTGCCGGGCACTCAGTCGGGTGCCACTCAAAGTGGGGGTGAGGGGCTACTCCTCGTGCTTGGACCTCTCGTTGAGCCGGGAGCTGACGAGGAGGTTGAGCATGGGCTTCTCGCCGACCTGCGTGGGCGTGGGCGCCGCCTGAGTGTGAGCGAGTGCTCAGCCCTCTTGCCCCGAGTGCCCCAGTGCCGCTTGGTGTGCGAGTGCGCGCGAGGCAGAGAGGAGAGAGGAGAGAGGAGAGAGGAGAGAGGAGAGAGAGAGAGAGAGAGAGAGAGAGAGAGAGAGAGAGAGAGAGAGAGAGAGCGCACGCGGAAGGCGTCCGAGTGGGCCTTGGGGCGGAGGGCGACCTGGACGGGCTTGTCGACGACGCCGAGGTGGTCGGCGAGGGCGAGGGAGCCCTTGGCGATGGTGGGGTTCTTGGAGCCCCCGTGCACGACCGTCGCCACGAGGCCCGGGCGCTCCGTGGGCCGCTCCTTGAGCCACAGCGTCAGCGTCTTGCCGCTCCCCACGCCCCCGAGGCCCCCGCTGCCCCCGCTGGCCGAGGCCTTGTGGCGGATGCTCGTGTCGAAGCTGATGGCCTGGCCCCCGAAGCTGGCCACGCCCTCCCTGTTGGCCCCCGCCGCCGGCAGCGTGCCCCCCTTGGCCAGCGTCCGCCGCCACTTGACCAGCACGTCCTTGCCCTCGGCCAGCCCCGTCGCCGCCTGCAGCGCTCTCCGTGAGCCCCCGAGCCCCCGAGTAGGGAGGAGGAGGGGTGGAGGGGTGGAGGGGAGGGGCTGTGCGCAGGTGACCTGGGGCACCACGTCAAAGTGGTAGTACGATGTGCTCGCCATCGGTTTCCCTGCTGCTGCTCCTGCTGCTCTCTCTCTGGCCTGCCCCGGCGCCGCTTCGTCTCCTCCCCCACCCACACGCGATTCGAGGTCACGGGCGAGGAGCCTCGCCGGCCGAGGGGGCAGGCGGCATCGGGGCAGAGCCCAAGGGGCACAATAGGAAAAGGAGAACGATAACAAAGAGAAAAGCGGAAAAGCTGAACTGGGCCGTTGTGCACTGCGGGCGACAAAATTGCGAATCCGCCGCAGAGCACAACAACCAGCGCCGCCAACACCAGCGACACCCACACCAGCGCCAGCACCAGCACCAGCACCAGCCGCATACCACCGCACCCGCCAGAGAGAGGAGAGGCTCACCACCCCCAGAGCCGAGGCACGCGGTCGTAGCGCGGCGATGGCGATGGCGACGGCGGTGGAGGCGAGTGAGGGCATGCCCCCCCTGGCAGCCCCCCTGGGCCGCCGCCCCCTCCCCGACTCGGACAAGCAGCGCGCCAGAGCCCTCGCCGCCCGCCTCTGCGCCCCCCGCTCCCTCCCCGCCGCGGCCAGCACCGGCGCAGAGCCCCCTGCCGCAGCGGCAGCGGCAGCGGCAGCGGGGGAGGCGCAGGTACCCTTGGCGTGGCAGGCGGTGGAGCTGCTGGGCACCACGGGGGCGGGGGCACGCACAGCCCTGCGCCCCATCGTGGCCGCCTCCCTCCTCATCCTCGGCGCCTGCGACGCCTGCGACCCCTCGGCCCCTCCCCAGGGCACCGCCGCCAGGTGCGTGCGCCCCCCAGGCCCCCCAGGCCCCCAGGCCCCCCAGCCCCGCGGCCGCGGCTGACAGGGCCCGCCAGGCTGGTGGGGGCCCTCGTGCAGTGCGCCGTGGTGGCCGAGAGCAGGGCCGCCCTGGGCGTGCTGCGCCTGCGCCCCGCCCTCCTCGCCCTCCTGGGAAGCGCCTGGGCCGCCGGCGCCTACGACGCGGGGCCCGCCCTGGCCGCCGTCGCCTGCGCCGACCAGACAGGGGCCCTCTGCGCCCAGGTCTCTGCCGCCTGCCTCGCCGCTGCCCGCGAGCGCCCCGCCCACGACACCCTCCGCGGCCTCTGCGCCTGCGTCCGCTCCTACAACGCAGCCGGCGCCCGCGCCCCCGACGCGCTCTTCGACAGGGCTGCCCCCGCCCTCCTCGCAGCCCTCCTCGCACGCCCCCCCGCGGCTCCTCCAGCAGCGTCGCTGCCCCCGCCCCTGCTGCCCCGCGAGGCCGACGGCCAGCGCAGCGGTCAGCAGCAGCAGCAGCAGTGGACGCAGGCGAGGGCCGCCAGCGTGCCCGTGCGCAGGCTGCTGCTGGGGGCCTGCGCCGCGGGGGAGCGCGACGAGGGGCACTGCAGCACGGCGGACGCGGGGGCGCTGGTGCTGCGCATGGCGTCGCCCGCCTACGTGCGCTCGGTGGCCCAGGGCGTGGCCGCCCAGCTGCTGCCGCACCTGCGCGCCTGCGCCCCCGAGCAGTGGCGCCGCGCAGCCCACCTCGTGGCCGCTGCGGGCATCCTCCTCGAGTGCCTCCTCTGCTGCGAGGGCCCCGCGGCCCTCGAGCCCTCCCCGGGCATCCTCAGCAGCGCCGGCGAGCTGGCCCCCGCCCTCCTCGACCTCGCCTGCAGGTGCGTGGGCCGCTGCACCCTCACGCGCAGCGCGCTCCGCCTCGCACACCTCGCCTGCGAGCGCTCGGAGGCCGCCGCCCGCGCCGTCGCCCTCCTGGCCCCGCGCGCCGCCCAGGCCCTGCTCGCGCTGCTGCTGCGCCCCGAGGGCCCCCTGGGGCGCCGCGCCTCGGGCTCCTCTGCCCGTGAGATGGCGGTGCAGCTGGCGGCCGTCGACCGCGTCCCCGCCGTGGGCTATGCGCTACAGCGCGAGCTCGAGGCGCTCCTGGCTGCCCGCGTGGCGCTGTACGACGCGCGGGGGGCCACGGCCGCCTGCCAGCTGCTGTGCTGGCTCCTGGACAGCTCGGGGACGTTCCTGCGCGTGCCGCCGCCGCCGGGAGCAGGGGCGGCAGGGGCGGGGTGCCGGAGGAAGGGGCGGGGGGAGGAGGCCCTGTTTGCGACGAACCCTGCCGCGGAGCAGCCAGCGGCAGGACTGCAGCGCACCACAGTGCAGGCGGCGTGCCAGATGCTGGGCACCAAGCCCCCGCGCGCGAGCGAGGAGCCGTGGTGGCTCGTCCTCGCCCAGCACGCCGTGCGCGCAGGCGCAGAGGAGGCGGCCCTCGTGGCAGAGGCCTACGCGGCGCGCTGGCCAGAGATACGGGCAGCTGCCGAGGAGGCCGCCCCCCACGCAAGCGGCGCCTCGTACCTCGCAGCCACCGAGGCCATCGTGGCCGTGGCCGCCGCGTGCGCCAACACGAACAGGGCGCCAACAGCTCCGCGGGCAACGGTGGCAGAGATGGCGGGGTACGCAGAAGCCGCCCGAAAGCAGCGGCGTCTGCAGCGCCAGGGCAGCGGCAGCGGAAGCGGATACGCCTGCGAGCACATGGGCGGGCAGGCGGGCAGCACGGGGTCACAGCACTCGCTTGCTAGCAGGGCCAAACCCTTGCAGCAGCACCGCAGGCAGCGGAGCCTGCTGCCGTGACTCCCGCAGAGAGCGGAACCCATTTACCACACTGCAGAGAACACCAAGACAACAAAGCAGCCTTTTGCATCCGAGAGCTGCGTACACGAGACGGGGAGCACGGGTCATGGTAGGAGCGGGTGGGCAGGGCGGCCACCGCGGGGAGGGCGTGCGCGACAGAGAGGGCACGGCCAGGGGGCGCGAGGGGGCACGGACGGCACAAGAGCAGTCGGGGGCCGCAGGGGGGGAGGGCGTGCTGGCACAGTGCTGCTCGTGGCCTGCTGTCCGCGGTGGCAGGCGTCAATGTCGGGGGGCGCCTCTTGTGTGGCGCCGCTGCCCCGCTGCCGCTGGCCATCCCCCCGTCCCTGTCTAGGCACCGGCAGCACCGCACCCCCCCTCGTGCGCCTGCGTGGGAGGGGCTGTGCCACCTGCCGCCCCCCAACGCCTGCCCCAGCCGCCCAGCACAGTGCGCGCGGGGCCGCAGAGCCCGGGGGAAGAAACAGATAGCGCACCTGGCTCGCACATGGCCCGCACAGGTGCCCCAGGACGCTGCCAAGTGCAAACACAGGCCCATCTCGCAGCCCCAGCCCCTCTGGCAGCACGAGCGTGGGCGTGGCCGTGGCCCCCACCGACCCCCGTGGGGACGAGGCCAAGGCTGCCATTGCACAGGGGCAGGGCAGGGGCGCCCCAAGCAGAGCGACATACAGGTGCTGCGCGCCCTGGCCCTCAGCCTCGTCTTCCTCTTCCACCTCGGCCTCCCCCTCTTCGCTGGCGGCTTTGTCATTCTTCTTTGTGCGTACACACAATGCCTCGACAGGGACAGGGAGATGGCCAGTGTGTGGGGGGCCGCGGAGCCTGGAGGAAGGGGAAGAGGCATTGGGCAGGCCAAGCAAGCAAGGGTGCGGGCAAGGGAGAAGATCAACCTCTTTACGCACAGGCAGAGCGTGCGGTATGGAGAACGGGGGTAGGGGCTGCAGGGCCCAGGGATTGCAGGTGCGGCATGCTGGTGGCGTCACAATGGTCGTGCAGCCATGCCCCGCATGTCACAACAAAAAATCGCATATCTGGCTCGCACAAGGCCTGCACAGATGCCCCAGGATGCTGCCGAGTGCAGGGCATACATTATTATGTGCCAGGCTACTGTCCTTGACGGCATGGTACTCAATCAGCAAGGACTTCAGTGCTGTCGTTAACCCTGCCTGTTCTCTTATCTCTTGCAGTCATTGCACCACCCAAACAATCTTGAAAAATATACTTAAGTGAGCAAAATCCATTAATTTGAGAAGCTTAAATGAATGTTATAACTTTTGTATTATGATTCCTCTTTCTCAGGCATCTGCTTACTCACAGTGAAATCATAGATGCTCACATTATCTTACTGTGCAACCGATCAGAAAGGTACAGCCAGAAATTGCTTGTATGCAAGGTACCCCAGCACTGGTATAAGTGCTTTTAGTACTTTATCTGGTCATTTTCGAAAAATACAATAAACTGATTTTGACTTCAGCCGATTTTCTGATGCCTCCGAGTGCAGTGAGAAATCACTTTATTTCTCTCTCTTTCTGTGTCTCACGAATTTGTTGAAGCCATTCAGCCAAGATTCTGGGAAAGGTCAGCAGCTCATGTACGATCACCTTTTTGATCAATTCTGTAGCTTTTTCCAGTTCTGATGGCAAACGGTGTTTTTCATTCTTCTAGTGAAGAACGGTGCACTAAATTTGCCAAAGAGACCACTGAGATGTGACCGGTCCTTGTAGACAGGAATGTTGCATATGCTCATTACACAGAACTTCTTGTTCTTGCAAATCCAATCATTAATGTTCAATAGAGCTGTCTGGTTCTGCAACATTGGATCCTGCTTCATTAGCTCCGAGTAGCATTTTGCCTCGAATTTGCCACCACCCATGGTTTCACTGAATGGAACTGTGCAATTGGATGGATGGGGCCTGTCAATTAGACACTCGGAAGGGTATGTGTAGTCTGTAAGACCATGAATAGATGGAACGTCCTGAATAACAACCACGCAGCCCACTTTTGTCCAGAAGTAGATCCACTCGGGGAAACTGGACTGGTTCAAACCTGGCCACGACACAGCGTGCAGAAAGATGATGGCATACTTATACCGGCTCATCCAGGGAGGATAAACCATCAACTCGGCCCTGTGACCGATCCATGCATTATCGGGCTGATAGTGATTTGGATGGAAGTTGGAGTACATGCTTGCGCCAATAAAGTTCGCATAGTGAGCCACCTGATGAGAGATCGAATGTGCGTGGCTATCGCCCAGGAGAATCACAACAGTGGACGAGGATCTCTCCACCAGAAGTGGGTCCAAGCTGGTTCCCGATGAAACAACACGATTTAGTTTTGCGTTGCTGCGCAGCTCCTCTAGGTTGGTGCACACTGGATCATCATACTCTATCGTTTCAATGTCCCAAAGTGCAGCACTGTCGACTGTCTTGGCTGCTGCCAGAGTGTAACGGTTCTCCGAGACCAGAGCGCCCTGGCGAGCCACAATGGCGGGAAGGCAGGTGCCACAGATGAAGACCAGAGCAACAGTCATCTTGCTCCATCTGGCTCTCTGAATCCTTTGCTCGACGAGCGCGTAGCTGACATAGCCCAGCAGTGCAGAGAGGCCAACGGCAGCCAGAGTGAAGGGGAAGGTGGCAACGAGCGATGCCTCCGAGTAGCTCTGCTTGAGGAACAGGATGACGGGCCAGTGGTAGAGGTAGATGGAGTAGGACATGTCGCCCAGTCTCTCCAGGGGCACGCAGCTGAGCTGGGCCTTGCACCAGAGGATGAAGGCAGTGGCGCCGACAACAACGAGGGTCTTGTAGTTGGGGTACGAGGCGTTGCTGACGACCATGCCAGCGACCAGCAGCGTGGCCCAGCACAGGACGTAGAGTGCGTACAGGGGCCCCTGCAGCCTGGGCCCGGCGGGCCTGGCATACCAGGAGACGAGGGCGCCCGCAGCGAACTCCCAGACACGCGAGGCGGGGAAGAAGAACTTGTAGGCGGGCTGCTGGACAAAGACAAGCCAGAGCGAGAGGGCCGAGAGAGCGAGGACGGGGACGGCGAGGCTGCGGGAGCCCGCGCCCTGGGGCAGGAGGCGGCGCCAGAGCCAGAGGGCGGCGGGGAGGGCGATGTAGAGCTGCTCCTCGACGGCGAGGGACCAGAAGTGCATGACGGCGCTGCTCTCGGCCTCGCGGGTGAAGTAGGCGACCGAGCCCTGCAGGAAGTGCATGTTGGCCCAGTGCAGCGACGCCGCCCCGATGTCCTCGAACGCCTGGCGGCACGCGCCCCGCGCACAGCCCGGGCTCAGCATCAGCAAGGCCAGCAGGGCCGCCAGCAGCGTGGCGCTGGGCAGCGACAGGCGCTTGGCCCGCCGGCACGCAAAGTCCCCGAAGGCGAAGCGCCCCTCGCCCAGCTCCCGCAGCACCGACCCGAACACGAGGTACCCCGACACCACCTGCCCCCACCCGCACGCGCCACCCGCTCAGCCGGCGCGCGGCGACGCACGGAACGAGGGGCGAGGGGAGAGGGAGAGGGAGAGGGAGAGGGGCCAAGAGGCCAAGGGGGCGAGGATCAATTGCAGCGGGCGGGGCAGCAGCGCGATCCCAGGTTTTCCGAGCAGAGAAACGGTACGGAGGGGCAGCGGGGCAGCGGGGCAGCGCACGAAGAAGATGTCGACGCCGACAAAGCCCCCGGCGAAGAGGGGGAGGCCGAGGTGGAAGAGGAAGACGAGGCTGAGGGCCAGGGCGCGCAGCACCTGTATGTCGCTCTGCTTGGGGCGCCCCTGGCCCTGCGGCAGCGGCAGGGCAGCGGCAGCAGCAGCGGCAGCAGCGGCAGCCTTGGGGTCGCCGGAGGGGGCGACGGCCACGGCCACGGCCACGCCCTCGTGCTGCCAGAGGGGCTGGGAGGGGGCCCTGTGCGTGCACTCGGCAGCGTCCTGGGGCATTGGTGGCAGCGGTGTGTGTGCTCTGTGGGTTGACGGGGTGGGTGCCTGCCGCTTGGTTGGCTGCTCTGTTGTGGTGTGGTGGGCCGTGACGTGGGCCCTCGCCTTCCGTGCCTCACGCCTTCCTCTTGCGGCTTTTCCACGGGGCTGCACCACGCAGCACTGCACCACCGCACCACTTGGCCTCTGCGTCACCCGCAGGTGCCTCCCTCCTGCCCCTCCTGTCCTCTCTGCCCTGCGCAGAGGGCCCCTGCTCCTCCCGCCGCTATGAGGGCACGTGCGGCCAGAGGGCGCCTGGCGGCGCCTTTGCCCCACGCCCCCGGCTGTGAGCCCCCTGCCCCCCGGAGGCCCCTCGGCCGCCAGCCCTGCCCCCCAGGCTTCGGGGGCGTGCAGGTGCAGCGCCCTCTGCGCCGCGGCGCCCCCCGTGCGGCGCACACAGCGTAGCGGCAACGCCATGCTGCTCCAGCGGCAGCGGCAGCGGCAGCGGCAGCAGGCGAGGCCCTCCCGAGGCGCACGTCCCCCCTGGGCTGGCACCGCCACGAAGACACCCTAGGGCGCAGCGCCCACGGGCATACCCACGGGGCACACCCACGGGGCACCCCGCGGTCCTCCTGTTGTGATCTTGTGGCCCTGTGGCCCCCCGATGACGCATGAGCGGCCATTGTGACGCAACCATAGCCATCCCCCGCCACAACCACCACCACCACCACCCTCACCCCACCTCCACTACCACCATCGTCATCACTACCACCACCACTACAAATCGCCATGGCCGTGGCCACCGTCAGCAGCACACACGCGCGCATACCCGCTACGCCTACCCTCGGACCCCCTGCTGGCGCTCAACAGGGCGCTCGGGCGCTCCAGGGAGGCCAGGCAGTGCTGCGCAGTGCTGCGCTACGGGGTGGCAGGGCGCTGCAGGGCGCTGCTGTGCACAAACGCAACACCGCTGTTGGGTGGGCCTTCTTGCTGGCTGGGCCCCCCGGGCGCTGCGCCTGGCGGGCTTTGGGGGCTGGCTGGCCCGCTCGCTGGCTGGCCGCAGCGGCGGTGCCCTCCCTCCCTCCCCCTCAGAGCTTCTTGGCCTTGCCGGCGGGCCTCAGGAACAGCGCCAGCTCCGCCGCCGTGGCCGCCGCTCCCTGCACAGGCGGCGCCCCGCTGAGCCGCGTGGCCGCACAGGGTGGGGGGTGGGGGCCAGGGGGGGGCAACGCACGTTGAGGGCCGTGTAGAGGGCCCCGAGGGCAGCGACGGTGGCGAGGCTGAGGCAGGCGTTCCAGGCGGCGGGCGCTGCCACGCTGGCCGTCATCGTCGTCCCCTCCTCCACGCTCCAGAACCGCACGCGCTCGGCCGCCCGGGTCGCCGCGGCCCCGCGGCCCTTGCCGCCCTCGTCCTCGTCGTCGCCCTCGTCGCCCTCGTCAGCGCGGGGCCTGCGCGCCTCCATGGCCGCCGCCGCTGCTGCGTACGCAAAGGCGTCCTCGACGGCCTCGCCCGCCGCGGCCCCCAGGGCCCGCCGCAGCGTCTGCACGAGGGGGCCCTCGCGGGCCGTGTGGTAGGCGACCGCCCGGGGCGCGCGGCCGACGTCGGCGCTCCAGGCGGCCGCGAAGCCCCCGTCTGCCGCGGCGGCGGCCAGCAGCGCCTCGCGGGCCCGCGGGGCCGCGGCGGCGGGGAACGCGAGGCCGGCCAGGGCGTCGGCGACGACGGCGACGGTGCGGGCGACGGCCGAGGCGTTGGGGGCGGCGCGCTCGGCGGCGGAGCAGGGGACGAGGGCCTCGCGCGAGGGGGCGGCGCTGAGCGTGGCGCCCAGGGCGCGGCGGAGGGCCACGTGCTCGTGGGGCCACGCGACGGCGGCGGCGGCGACGTTGACGCGGCGGTGCACGACGCCGAGGGCCACGCCGTGGCGCAGGGCGGCGGCCTCGAGGGCGGCGTAGGCGCGGGCAGCGGCGGGGTCCTTGCGGGCGGGCTTGCTGACGTGGAGGTACAGCGGCGCCCCCTCGGCGGCGGCGGCGGCGCCCGGGCCGAGGACGAGGGCGAGCTCGAGGGTCGTGTCGACGGGGAGGGCGTCGAGCCAGCGGGCCACGCCGGCGTGGTTGAGCGGGGCGCCTGCGGCCAGGACAAAGGCGACGTGGCAGGGGGGCCGCGCCTGCGCAGAGGCCAGCACCCGCCCGTAGGCCCGCGCCACCGCCAGCAGCGCCACCACCGCGCTCCCCGACGACGCCCCGCACGCGCTCAGCCCCGGCGCCCCCGCCAGCGCGTCGTACTCGGCCACCACCGCCACCGTCGGCAGCGACTGCGCCCCGCCCCGCGCCTCCTTCCCCGCCACCGTCGCCTGCGCCACGCAACGACACGTCAGCAGCGGGAACAAAAGTCGAATCAGCGGCGGCGGCGGCCCATTATTTTTTTAAACGTCGCATCAGCGGCAGGAGGGGCAGGAGGGGCAGGAGGGGCGGCGCACGCACGTAGAGGTTGGTGAGGGTGGGGTCGGGGAGGGCGACGGGGGAGCGGGCGTCGACGGTGAGGCGGACGCCGTCGGCGAGGGCGCCCGGGGGCACGTCGCCCTCGAGGGCAAAGTAGACGGCGCCGGCGAGCTCGGTGGCGGCGAGGGCGCGCTCGGCGGCGGCCCAGCGGGCGAGGTCGTCGCCCCGGAGCCCCGCGTCGGGGAGGACCACGAGGAGCCCCGCAGCCCCCCGCTCGTTGAGGAACTCGGCGGCGCGCGCGTGCGTCGTGGCGGTGGCCGAGGTGGCCGAGGAGGAGGCGCCGGCGTCGAGGAGGAGGTCGCGGGGGCGGGCGACGAGGAGGCGGCGGACGAGGGTGCCGTTGGAGCGGGCGACGAGGGCGAGGGCGTGGGGCCACGCGAGGGCCTCGCCCGAGCACGAGGCGCGCTGGCTGCCGGCGGCGCGGGCGCCCGCGGGGCCCACGTGCTGCAGCTGCACCAGCCGCGACACGCGGAACTCGGCGGCGGCCGCCGTGGCCGCGCACAGGGCTCCCAGGAGGAGCAGCGGGAGGAGAGGGCGTGCCGTGGCGTTCATCGTACGGCGCTCGCTCGCTGTCAGCACAACAAAACAAAAGAGGGCCACCAGCGCAGAAATATCTCCTGACGTGGCTCGCGTCATCGCCATATCTCCCCCCTGTTGACCACCCCCTCCCTGGCACCGGGCCCCCGCCTCTCCGCTGGCCCTCAGCGGGTTCATGACAGCCCTGAGCGATTTGCAGCGGCCTCAGCCCCAGCTTAGGTCGCGGGGATGCTGTGCCAAGCAAGCACTGCCGAGGGAGGGGGACATCAAGCACACAGTGTTCTGGGCAAAAGAGGAGCATTGTTTGCTGTGGACGTGGGACAGGGAACACTGTGCGTGAGAATGCAGACGGGGCGAGCCCCAGGGATGCAGGCTGGAGCGGGAGCAGGCGAGCAGCAACGCGGGCTGCACTGGCCACAGCTCCCGCTGTGCTCCGCCTCCCTGGGGCTTGGCCTCGTTGCTTCGGGCGCTGCTGCTGCTGCTGCTGCTTCCTGCACGTCCGCGGTCACGCCGGCACAGCTGCTTGGACATCTCGGTGCTGTGCTCCTCCTTGCATTCCATACCTCTTTGTTCGTGTTGTGTTGTGTTTTTGTTTTTGTTTTTTTTTGTTTTCCCTTCGTTTTTGTTTGTTTTCGGTTGTGTGTTGTGCTGCCGGTTTTCTTTTCTTTTTTTTTATGGGTGTGGTGTGGTTCTTGTTTTGTTGTGGTTGTTTTTCTTTTTTCTGTTTTTTTGTTTTGGGGGATTTGTTTGTTTTTGTTTTTGTTTGTTTTTGTTTTGTTTTGTTTTTTGCTTTTTTTTGTATTGCGTTGTCTATGCGTGTGTTTTTGCGACACTTGCGTTTAAGGTTGGGGTTGGTTTTCGTTGCGTCGCAGTGACTGATGCACTTGCTACTGGTACACGTTGTTGCTGCCTCGCCCGCCGCCTGTCCATGTCTAGGGGAGGAGGGCAGCGGTGCAGCTGTTGATGGACGCGGTCCACGAGGCGAAGGACGCGACGCCGGCCTGGGCGACGGCGAGGGCGCGCGGGGCCGAGGCGGGGGTGTTGGCGAGGGCGGCGGCGAGGAGGCAGGAGAGCTGGGGCAGGCGCTGGACGGGCTTGATGGCGAAGGCCTCGGGGGGCAGCGACCCGTGGCGCTGCGCAAAGGCCCCGCAGAGGCCCCGGAACGCGCGGCTGTCGCGGCGCAGCCCCGCCAGGAGGGCCACGGTGGCGGCGTAGCCCCCAACGTAGGCGCGGTAGGCCTCGGCCGCGGGGCCCCTCTGCAGCGCCGCCGCCGCGTCCCACAGCGCGGTGCTCTCGGCGTCGCGCCACGCCTCGCCCTCGGCCGCCTCACGCAGCACCGCCCCCAGCGCCTCGTGCGCCCCCGCCAGCGCCTCCAGCGCCTCCGCCATCGCCGCGAAGCTGCGCCGCGCCTGCTGGCTCCGCCTGGGGTGCAGCGGCAGCAGCGCGCGGCCGGAGGCGCAGGCCCGGGAAAACTGCGAGGCCTCGCGGAGGTCGGCCACGTAGGCCTCGTTCTTGGCCACCGCCTCGTGCGCCACGCCCCTCCGCATCCGCCCCATCTTCTCCTCGTCCTCGCCGCCCTTCCTCGTCCCCTCTCCCGCTGCTGCGCGCGTGTCAGGGACCGCTCGTTGGTTTCCCGCGCGCTTGCAGGGAAATTTCCGCGGCACAAATTTGTGTTTGGCGCCAAAATCAATTGAGGGGTGTTCGGCTCGCACAAAACCGCGCGCCGCGCAGGACGGGAAACAGGAAAGCCAGCGGAGTGAACGCACCGAGGGCGAGGTCGCTGGCAGAAGCACGCGAAGAGGGGGACGAGGGCGCGGGCGAGCAGCAGGAAGAAAGCGGCGACCCCGACGACCACGACGAGGCCGACGAAGGCCCCGGGACCGCGGAATCTCCCGCAGCCACCGCCGAGGGCGCGGGGCCCGTGGCGAGGCCGGTGCTGCGCGAGGAGACGCTGCTGGATGCGCACGAGGACGAAGGCGAGAGGGACGAGGAAGAGCGCAGGGAGAACTCGGCGTCGAGGGTGCAGCTCGTGGCGGCGGCGCTGCAGGAGCTGCTCTGCGCGGACAGCTCGCCGAACGCCACGGTGCACTCGGCGCCCCTCGGGCCCCTCGCGTGGCTTCTCGGGCGCGAGGACGAGGAGGACGAGGAGCGGAAGAGGCTAGCGAGGATGCGGGATATCACGACCGACTTCATGGCTGTGGCTGTGCTTTGCTGGCTGCGGCTGTTGGGGGATGCTGGACTGCGCGCTGGGCTGTGGAGGGCAATGGGAGGGTGCGACTGCACTGCTGTGGCGGCACACAACACACTGTCTTCACTGCGGGCGTGCAATTCAACAAATGGCCCCGATATTTGGCGCCACAGTCAGTTGAATCGGGTTGGCGGGTTCGGTGACGTCACCGGTGTGCCCCGCTGAATTTCCCTTCTCCCGTCGACACTGCATCTCTGGCCGGGATCCCTGTGTGCGTGCGGGTCAGCCGCAGGACAAACTACCATTTTTGCACCCTCGCTCTCGCTCTAGTTGCTCCTCTAGGAGTGGTTCGGCTACGTCATTCGCGTATTCCGGCTCTGACGTCGCTGGGACCACGTGTCGGGCACGTCAGCGCGCTCTGCATCCTCCGATAATGAGGGGGCTGGGGGCGCATGAGCCGGCGAATTCGAGCTGTGCTGGGGGCTCGCCTGTGACGGTCTGTGCGGCGCCCTCGGCCCCCTCGGGGGTGCGAGAGATACGGGGTGCCGAGTGACGTCAAGCCCCCTCCCCCTCGTCTGCTGCTGTGCTGCTGCTGCCAAAACACAGTTCAGCGCAGCAGCAGCAATGGGCCGCATCGACGTCCTCGTGCAGGGCAGCACCGCCAGCGCCAGCGCCAGCGGGTGTCTCCTGGAGCGCCTGGACCTCGCGGCACAGCCCTGCCCCGTCGCCCTGCGCACCACGCCCGCAGGCCTCGTCCTCCGCCGCTCCGACGACGTCGACGGCGACAGCGACGCGGGGAGCCTCGTGTGCGAGCTGCTGCACGGCTCGCTGGGCCCCTGCCCCCTCGACAGCTCCAGCGCGCCCCCCGTCCCCACGGCTGCCGTCTCTGTCGTCCTCAGCGACGCCCGCGCCGGCGCCACGCACGTGCTCGTCACGCGGCGCGCCCCCTCGCTGCGGCACGGCCCCGGCTACTGGGCCCTCCCCGGCGGCCACGTCGGTGCGGGCCGCTTGCCCCGCTGCCCCCGCCCTCGGTGCGCAGTTGGACAGTTCAATTGACANGTGTGCCCCGCTGAATTTCCCTTCTCCCGTCGACACTGCATCTCTGGCCGGGATCCCTGTGTGCGTGCGGGTCAGCCGCAGGACAAACTACCATTTTTGCACCCTCGCTCTCGCTCTAGTTGCTCCTCTAGGAGTGGTTCGGCTACGTCATTCGCGTATTCCGGCTCTGACGTCGCTGGGACCACGTGTCGGGCACGTCAGCGCGCTCTGCATCCTCCGATAATGAGGGGGCTGGGGCGCATGAGCCGGCGAATGCGAGCTGTGCTGGGGGCTCGCCTGTGACGGTCTGTGCGGCGCCCTCGGCCCCCTCGGGGGTGCGAGAGATACGGGGTGCCGAGTGACGTCAAGCCCCCTCCCCCTCGTCTGCTGCTGTGCTGCTGCTGCCAAAACACAGTTCAGCGCAGCAGCAGCAATGGGCCGCATCGACGTCCTCGTGCAGGGCAGCACCGCCAGCGCCAGCGCCAGCGGGTGTCTCCTGGAGCGCCTGGACCTCGCGGCACAGCCCTGCCCCGTCGCCCTGCGCACCACGCCCGCAGGCCTCGTCCTCCGCCGCTCCGACGACGTCGACGGCGACAGCGACGCGGGGAGCCTCGTGTGCGAGCTGCTGCACGGCTCGCTGGGCCCCTGCCCCCTCGACAGCTCCAGCGCGCCCCCCGTCCCCACGGCTGCCGTCTCTGTCGTCCTCAGCGACGCCCGCGCCGGCGCCACGCGCTTGCTCGTCACGCGGCGCGCCCCCTCGCTGCGGCACGGCCCCGGCTACTGGGCCCTCCCCGGCGGCCACGTCGGTGCGGGCCGCTTGCCCCGTTGCCCCCGCCCTCGGTGCGCAGTTGGACAGTTCAATTGACAGGGGCTGCCGGGGCCCGCGCAGAGGCGGGGGAGACCCTCGAGGCGGCGGCCGTGCGGGAGCTGGCCGAGGAGACGGGGGCGGGCGTGGAGGGCGCCCCGCACGTGGTGGCTGCGTTCGAGGTGGGGGGCGCGGGGTCGCACTTTGTCATCGTGACGTTCGCTGCTGCGGCGGCTGCGGGAGGGAGGCCCCTGCGGTACGCGCCCGACGAGGTGGGGGCGGCGGCGTGGCTGGACGCGGGCCACGTGGCGGCCCTCTGCGCGGGCCGCGACGTGGAGGTGCAGGCGGGGCGCGTGCTGCCCGACGGCTCGCTGGCGCCCTACGTGGCCCGCATCACCCCCGCGGACTGCAGCGGCAGCAGCGACGCGCCCGCAGAGCCCATCGCCCCAAGCTGCGCACGCCCCTGCTTGCCCGCCGGTGCTGACTGCTGGCGCTGGCGCCGCTGCCCTGTGCAGGTGTGGTGGTGGCCCTGGACCGCTGGCTGCGCCTGCACTGACCTCGCCAACAGTGCGCAGCAGCAGAGACAAAGAGAGAGAGACCAGAGAGACCAGAGAGACCAGAGAGCAAGAGCAGCGTGGCAGAGGGCAATGGCGATGTTGTGTGCTGGGCAGCATGGCAGAGCATGGCAGAGCATGGCACGGGGGGCGCGTAGAGGTGTGTGTAGGGTGTTGTACTCTGGGGGGTGGTGGTGCTATCACACAGCTGCGGAGGGGGGATAAGAGGGGGGAGGCGAGTGGAGGCCAGGGCGTCACGAGAGGGACGAGTGGCCGGCGACCTCGGCGGGCGGGGGGCATGCGAGGTCGAGCTCCTCGGGCTGGGTGGCGGTGCTGAGGAGCCTGCGGAGGTGGGAGATCTCGTCCTCGAGGGCCTTGACGTGGTTCGTGTCCTCCTGCTCGTCGAGGTTGTAGGTGATGCTGATGCCGCCCTGCGACGTCTCCTTGTAGGCCGTGCCCATGTCCAGCCCCGTCATCTTCATCGCCAGCACCACCTCGTCAAACGAGATGCGGTGCTTGCCGTCGAGCGCCAGCGCAAACTCGGCGCAGTCGACGGCCCAGTTGGCCGCGAAGGCGTTGCGGTCGATGCAGGGTATCTGCACGAGGCCCTCGATGGGGCAGCACGACATGCCCAGGTGGTGCTCCAGCGCCATCTCGGCCGCGTGCTCGATCTGGTCCGGCGTGCCCCCCATCAGCTGCGCGCAGGCCGCCGCCGCCATCGAGCACGCCACGCCCACCTCGCCCTGGCAGCCCACCTCGGCCCCGCTGATCGACGCGTTGCTCTTGCAGATGTTCCCGAAGATGCCTGCCGTGCTCAGCGCCCACACAATCTCCTCCTCGGTGCTCTCGAGCGTGTCCTGCGACCACTTGAGCACCGCCGGCAGCACCCCCGCCGCCCCGCACGTCGGCGCCGTCACCACCACCCCGCACGCCGCGTTCTCCTCGCTCACCGCCAGCGCGTAGCTGAACAGCAGCATGTTCCGCCGGTAGATCGGCTGCAGCCGCCGCGTCTTCAGGTACAGCGTGTGCGCCTGTGTGGCAGTGGGTGGGGGGTATTTTAGTGATTTTGTCGCCACAAATCAATTGAATGACGTGTAAGAAAACCACTGCACGACACGCTCCCACCCTCCCTCTCGCCAACCCCCAGGGGGGTGGAAGTCAATTGGGCGGCGTTTGCGGGCGCACGCGTCTGCGGAGGTTGAGGCCGCCGGGGAGGACGCCGACGGCGTTGACGCCGCGGTGGATGGCCTGCTTCATCGTCTCCCAGACCTGCTCGAGGTGCGCGCGGAGGCCCTCGCCCTCGCACTCAAAGGGGTACTGCCAGACGGGCTTCCCCGTCGAGTTGGCCCACGCGATGATCTGCCGCATGTTCCTGCACCATCAACGGGCACAACCGCCGCATGAGATGACCGATCGCACCTGCACGGAAATCAATTCCGGGAAAGGTACCGGAACGAGTAGATCTTCTTGGCCGCGGGGGGCTCGGCGGGCGTGTCGTCGTCGATGACGGCGCCGCCGCCGACCGAGTAGGCGACCCACGTGGCGAGGACGGTGGCGCCGTCGTCCGAGAGCGCCTCGAACTGCATGGCGTTGGGGTGGCGGGGCAGCACGCGGGCGGCGTCCCACACAAACTCGACGTCTGCGGGCTCGAGGGCCGAGCGCACCGCCACGTCGGTGAGGTGGCCCCGCCCCGTGGCCGCCAGGCTCCCGTACAGCGACACCCGGAACTTGCGGCACTCGGGGAACCTCTTCCGGAACCGCCCTGCGCCACATCGCGTCGCGCGTCACGTCACGTCGCGTCGCGTCGCGTCAGACAGCGCCCGCCCAGCGAGGAGCCACAGAGGGGCACAGGGCACAGGGGCACAGAGGAGCAGCGGCACCGCAGGAAAAAAGAGAGAAAACCGCCCCAACCAACAGAACAGACCGCACAGGACACACAGACGCAGCAGAGGCACAGCAGACAGCAAGCAGCGCCTCTCCTCCGCCAGGGAGGGAGCGACGCCAGCTCGCGGGGTGCGTGCGGCGCTGCCGCTGCCGCTGTTGCTGTCGTGACGCGACAGCAGAGATGTGGCGGGAGATGTGCGTGGGATTGGGGGGCTGGCTGCTGGGCCTGGGCGTGCCTGCGGCGCGGCGGGGGCCCATGGTGTGGGAGGACGAGGGCCCGGGCCCCGTGCGGTAGAGCTTGCGGAGGCTCTGCATGGCGGCGGCGGCGGGGCTGATGGCGTTGAGCTTGCGCTCGATGGTGGTGAGCCTGTCCTGCTGGTTGGGCAGCTTCTCCGGCTTCTGCCCTCCCGCACACACGCACGCACCCGCAGCCGTCAGGGCGCCTGTGGGGGTGGGTGGCGGCGCACCAGCTTGGGCGAGAGCAGGGCGCCCGACGAGTCGCGCAGCATCTGGCGCGAGCGCATGAGCTCGGGCTGGATCAGCTGCAGGGGCCGTCAGATCGTGTTGAAGTTGATGCGACTTTTGTTTGGCGCTGCGGTGCGCGGGACACGGGGGGCGCAGGGGACGCAGGGGGCGCAGGGCACGCGCCTCCTCGACCTCGCGGGGGATGCAGGCCCCGCACATGGTCCTGTGCGCCAGCGACATGGCAGGGGAAGGTGCAGGGGGGAGAGGGTCTTTAGTGCCGACAGAGCACAAAAGAAAAAGAGAGAGCGCGAGGCAGAGGCGAAGCCCTTTGTCGTCGCTGCGTGCAGGCGCAGATCACCAGCGAAATTTCTCAGTACGGCCGCACCCTTTCCCCCGTTTTTCTCACCCACCAGATTTTATTCCCGCCATGCCAGATAAAGATCGATCTTCACAGCAAAAAAACCCGAAAAACAGCTTTTTCTCGCCCACTGACGTCAGAGGCCCTCGACCAGCCGCAGGACCTCCGCAGCCAACGAGGCGGTGCCGGGGTCCGCGGACGCCGCGGCGAGGGCGGCGCTGGCAGCCCTGCGGACGTCGGCAGCGTTGCGGTCGTCTGCGGCGCGCCACTCGGGGGCCTGGGCGACCTCGAGCAGCAGCTCCAGCCAGACGCCCGGCGGCCCCCAGGCGGCGTCCTCGAGCTCGCGGACGGCCACGCGGGCCACCACGGCGAGGTCCGCGGCCTGCAGGAGCCCCCCGCGCTCGACGACGTCGGCGACGAGGGCCGCGCAGGGCCCGGGGGTCCCCAGCAGCTCGGCGCTGGTCCCGCGGTTCAGCAGCGCCGCCAGCGCGTTGCCCACGTCGGCCCCGCGCTGGGCGGCCAGCTCCGCGAGGGCCGCAGAGGCTCCGCCCGGGAGGACGCCCCTGCAGCACTGGTGGGCGCCGCAGCAGGCCACGAGGGCCGCGCGCACCTGCTCCTCGTCCGCGTCCTCCCAGCGGCCGCACGCCTCGCCCGCGGCCCACGCGCACATGCGGGCGGCCTCCGCGGCGCCCACGGCGGGGCGGCCCCCTGCGGAGGCGGCGGCAGCAGCGGCCATGCAGCAGGCCAGCGCGTAGCCCCGGTAGACGGCGGCCCGCAGGGGCCCGGTGGGGGCGAGGCTCCCCGCCAGCGCCGCCAGCCACCGCGCGCAGCCCAGCGCCTCGCACGCCGCCAGCGCCGCGGCCACCGCCTGCCGCACGGCGCTGCCCCAGGCGCCCGCCTCGCACGCCGCGCAGACGGGGCCCGCGGGCAGCGGCGGCAGCGGCAGCGGCAGCTCCGAGAGGGCCCTGGCTGCCCCGCTGGGCGCCTCGCCCTCGCAGGCGGCTGCGCGCCACGCCTCCAGCGCCCCCGCGTAGCCCACCGCCGACGCAGCGCACCCGCAGGGCGGTCCGCTCGGGGCAGCCACCACAGGGGTCACTGCGGGTCCGCTGGGGGTGTCGCTGGAGGGGTCGCTGGGGTCGCTGGGGTCGCTGGGGGCGTCGGGGGCGTCGGGGGCGCAGGGCGGGGGGCTGAGGGCGCGGATCTCGGCGCTGAGGCGCTGGGCCAGGCGCACGAGCTGGCGGGCCACGCGGGGGTTGCTGGCCCCCAGGGCCTGGGCGTCGCTCAGCAGCCTGTCGTGCTTGCGCCGCAGGTGGCCCACACTGCCGCTCATCGCCTCCGGACAAGATACTCGTATCTTCGGGATATCGTTGTATCCGCTACGTCAGGCATGAATCCTACCGACGGCGACGGCGGCGGCGACGGTGAGGCCGCGGCGACGTGGTACACGGCCGAGGAGGCGCAGCTGAGCGCGGCGCACTGCGTGGCGGCCGGCGTGCTGGTGACGTGCGAGGACGGGTCCGACGCCGCCGCGCGCTACGCGCTGCTGGGGCTGAGCGCGCGCTCGGGGCACCTCTGCCACTTCCACGGCTTCAACGACGCCCGCGCGGGCCCCGCCGCCTCGGCCCCCGGCACATACGTCGCATCAGCTGTCGCCACCGCCGCCCGCGAGTTTGCCGAGGAGTCGCTGCAGGCCGTGGGCTCCGAGGCGCAGCTGCTGGCGGTGCTGCGCGGCCACTGCGGCGCCTGCTGCCGCGAGCTCTTCTGCGCGCCCCACGTCCGCGCCTTCTGGGTCCACGCGGGTCCGCTGGGCCGCGCCGCCCGCGACGCCGTCTGCGCGCGCTTCCAGCTGCTGCGCCAGCGGCCCCTCGGCCCCTGCGAGCGCGAGGTCGCCGCCCTCGTCTGGGCGCCCCTCCGCGAGGCCGTCGCCGCCACCCGCGCCCAGAGCCCCCCAGAGGCCGGGGGCGGGGGCTGCAGCGCGGGGGCCGCGTACGTGTGGCCCGTGGAGGGGGGTGAGCCCCGGGCGCTGCGCGGGTGGCTCACAGGGTGGGTCCACGCGCTGCTCGTGCAGCCGCGCCACCCCGCGCAGCGGCTCTTCCGCGACTTCTGCCTGGGCAGCGTCCCGTGCCCCCTGCGCCCCTACACGTGCGTCTGACGCGCGCCTCCCCCTCTGTCGCTCCCCCCCCTTTGGCACCGCAACGCTACGCAAGGCAAGGCGCTGCCTCTGCCGGGCTGCTGGGCCAAACGGCAACTGTGCCACCTGTTATTCCGCGGCGGCTGTGGCTGTGGCTGGGATGCCCCCCTCCCGCCCTGCGGCGCTCTCCGGGGCGCTGCGGCCACCTGGAGGTCACCTGGAGCTGGAGCGGTCGCGGGAGCGCTGCGAGCGGCCCGTGGTGCTCTTGGGGGCGACAAAGGCCCAGTCGACGTAGATGGTCTGGTTCATGTACTCGTGCCCGCTCATCCCCTGCACTCCGCCGTCANNNNGGGGGGGAGGGGGGAGGACGCCCAAGCCGCAGCAGGCGACGCGACAGCGCAGAGGAGGGAGGGAGGGAGGGAGGGAGGCGCCCAGGCAACGCGACGCGACAGGCGTGTCAGACCACGCCACATCTGGCTCTCTGGGGGCTGCGCACCGCGCCCACTGTAGCGGCCGTCGTCGCGCTCGCCGACGCCGCGGCCGCGGACCTTGGCCTTGAGGGCCACCTCGGGCGCTGGCTTGAGCTCCTCCATCGCCCGCCTTGAAAACTCAACGTTGTGGATATGAAATATCCCGCCTCTGACGTCACACGTATCTCTCACCCACGAATCTATCTGGGATGGCCCCACACCAGAGCAAGCAGAGGCCAGGGCGCATGCATGCATGGCTCCGGGGCTCGGATGCTGTGTGCTGCTGTGAGATGTGTGCTGTGTGCGCCACTGTGTTATTTGCATCGCAGGGCTCAGAGGGCCACTCGGGGGGAGGGTCATTGGTTGCCGCCAGCCTCGGCCTCGCCTCCTGAGACGCCCTGCTGGAGCGTCTGTTCCGCGGCCCCCTCGGCCTCCTCTGTGCCTGTGCTCTGCGCCAGGGGCTGCCCTCCTGTCTCAGCCGCTGCCTCTGCCGCCGCCTCTGGCTGGGCGTCCTCTGGCCTGGGGGCCTCCTCACCCTCGCCGGCGCTGGCCTCTGCTGGGCCCTGCTGCTGCTGGTGCTCCTCCTGGTGCTCGGGGCTGCTCTGGGGCTCCTGCAGCGCCTCGGCCTCAGCTACCGCTGCTGCTGCGTGCTCCTCCTGCTGCTGCTGCGCCTGCTCCGCGCTCTCCTGCGGCGCCACGTGCCCCGCGGCCTCTGCTGCCTGCTGCGCTGCTGCGCCGTCCTCCTCGGAATGCAGCGCCTGCTGCTCTCCCTCGTGCTCGGGGCTGCTGCACCGCCCCTGCTGTGCCTCTGCGCCACCCGCGGCTGCGTGCTCCTCCATCTGCTCCGCCTGATCTGCGCTCTCCTGGGGCTCCCTCTGCTCCGCCGGTTCTGCGGCCTCCTGCTGCTGGGCGCAGCTCTCTGCCCGGTCAGGCGTGCTCTCACGTGGCTGCGGCTCGTCCGCCGGGGGTGCCAGGCCCTCCTCTGGCTGCTGCAGATGCAGAGGCTCTGCGCAGGCCTCTTGGCCGCCGTGCTGCGCCTCGTGCTCGTCGGCGCCAGTGTCTCCCGGCGCCTCCGTGTGCACTGCCTCTGTGCACTGCTCCCCGGCACTGGGCGGCTGCTCTGCCGCTCCCTCTGCCTCCCGCTCCTGCCCAGTCCCCGCGTCGGCGCCCTGCGGCTCTTGCGGTGCAGCGGCTGCCTCGCCGGTCGCCTCTGGCTCTGGGTTCTGGGACTCGGCATCAGCGCATCTCTCCGGTGCCTGCGAGGACTGCTCCCCCGCCTGCTCTGTGCGGTCAAGGGGCAGAGCGCCGCCGACCTCGTCTCTCACCTGCTCAGCGCCACTCTCCGATCCCTGCGCCTGGGGCGACTGCACGTCCGCGCTGCCCCCTTCCTCGCTCTGTGGCAGCGCCTGCACGGCCGCGTCCTCTCGGTGCTCCTGTGGCTGCGCCCCCTCTGGGTCGGTGCTGGTGTGCTGCTCGGTGTGCGCGGCTGCTGCCTCCGGCTCCGCGACGACGCTCTGGCTGCTGTCGCTGGGGGCCTCCGTTGCGGCCCGCTCGCCGACCTCGGACAGCTCTCCAACCGGGTCCGTGTGCTCGCCCCGGNATTTCGGCGCCGTATCGCCAAACGAATCGCGATATTTGGGGGGGGAGAGAGGGAAGAGAGAGAGAAGGCAGAGGAGGAGAGGAGGAGAGGCGGACGTCGGCGAGGCCCGTGACGATGATGATCCAGCCCTCGATGCTCTTGCCGGGCCCCGCCTCGTCCTGCTCGATGACCTCGAACTCGCCGCCTGCATTATGGGCGCACCGCGCACGAGGGGGGCAGCGGCCAGCAGCAGCAGCGCAGCGCAGGGTCGGGGAGGGGAGGGGGGAGGACGCCCAAGCCGCAGCAGGCGACGCGACAGCGCAGAGGAGGGAGGGAGGGAGGGAGGGAGGCGCCCAGGCAACGCGACGCGACAGGCGTGTCAGACCACGCCACATCTGGCTCTCTGGGGGCTGCGCACCGCGCCCACTGTAGCGGCCGTCGTCGCGCTCGCCGACGCCGCGGCCGCGGACCTTGGCCTTGAGGGCCACCTCGGGCGCTGGCTTGAGCTCCTCCATCGCCCGCCTTGAAAACTCAACGTTGTGGATATGAAATATCCCGCCTCTGACGTCACACGTATCTCTCACCCACGAATCTATCTGGGATGGCCCCACACCAGAGCAAGCAGAGGCCAGGGCGCATGCATGCATGGCTCCGGGGCTCGGATGCTGTGTGCTGCTGTGAGATGTGTGCTGTGTGCGCCACTGTGTTATTTGCATCGCAGGGCTCAGAGGGCCACTCGGGGGGAGGGTCATTGGTTGCCGCCAGCCTCGGCCTCGCCTCCTGAGACGCCCTGCTGGAGCGTCTGTTCCGCGGCCCCCTCGGCCTCCTCTGTGCCTGTGCTCTGCGCCAGGGGCTGCCCTCCTGTCTCAGCCGCTGCCTCTGCCGCCGCCTCTGGCTGGGCGTCCTCTGGCCTGGGGGCCTCCTCACCCTCGCCGGCGCTGGCCTCTGCTGGGCCCTGCTGCTGCTGGTGCTCCTCCTGGTGCTCGGGGCTGCTCTGGGGCTCCTGCAGCGCCTCGGCCTCAGCTACCGCTGCTGCTGCGTGCTCCTGCTGCTGCTGCTGCTGCTGCGCCTGCTCCGCGCTCTCCTGCGGCGCCACGTGCCCCGCGGCCTCTGCTGCCTGCTGCGCTGCTGCGCCGTCCTCCTCGGAATGCAGCGCCTGCTGCTCTCCCTCGTGCTCGGGGCTGCTGCACCGCCCCTGCTGTGCCTCTGCGCCACCCGCGGCTGCGTGCTCCTCCATCTGCTCCGCCTGATCTGCGCTCTCCTGGGGCTCCCTCTGCTCCGCCGGTTCTGCGGCCTCCTGCTGCTGGGCGCAGCTCTCTGCCCGGTCAGGCGTGCTCTCACGTGGCTGCGGCTCGTCCGCCGGGGGTGCCAGGCCCTCCTCTGGCTGCTGCAGATGCAGAGGCTCTGCGCAGGCCTCTTGGCCGCCGTGCTGCGCCTCGTGCTCGTCGGCGCCAGTGTCTCCCGGCGCCTCCGTGTGCACTGCCTCTGTGCACTGCTCCCCGGCACTGGGCGGCTGCTCTGCCGCTCCCTCTGCCTCCCGCTCCTGCCCAGTCCCCGCGTCGGCGCCCTGCGGCTCTTGCGGTGCAGCGGCTGCCTCGCCGGTCGCCTCTGGCTCTGGGTTCTGGGACTCGGCATCAGCGCATCTCTCCGGTGCCTGCGAGGACTGCTCCCCCGCCTGCTCTGTGCGGTCAAGGGGCAGAGCGCCGCCGACCTCGTCTCTCACCTGCTCAGCGCCGCTCTCCGATCCCTGCGCCTGGGGCGACTGCACGTCCGCGCTGCCCCCTTCCTCGCTCTGTGGCAGCGCCTGCACGGCCGCGTCCTCTCGGTGCTCCTGTGGCTGCGCCCCCTCTGGGTCGGTGCTGGTGTGCTGCTCGGTGTGCGCGGCTGCTGCCTCCGGCTCCGCGACGACGCTCTGGCTGCTGTCGCTGGGGGCCTCCGTTGCGGCCCGCTCGCCGACCTCGGACAGCTCTCCAACCGGGTCCGTGTGCTCGCCCCGGCCGCTGTCGCTCGGCGCCTCTGACACGGCCGGCTCACCGGCAGGATGCTCTGTGATGTCCTCCTTGGGGTCGCCCTTGGCTCCCTCGTGCTCCGCGCCTTGCTGCTCGGCCGACACCGCAGGCTCCGACCCAGCGCCCTCTACCGGCTGCGCGTTGTCGCCCTCGCTCCTGCTGCCCATCGGCGCCTCGGCCGTGGCTGGCTCCTCCGCCTGTGCCCCCGCGACCTCCGTGCTTGGGGCGGCAACCTCGCGCTCGGCGCCGCTCTGCAGCTCGGCGTGCGTGTCCGAGGCAGCATCTCCAGTCGGCTCCTGCTCGGCTCTGTCGGCAGCCGCCCCTGGAGCGGCGGGGTGGCTCACCTGAGCTTCTGAGAGCTCTGCCGGCTCCGCCTGGCTTGCTCCTTGCGCAGCAGCATCGCTGCTCTTCTGCTCCAAGTGCGCTAGTGGCTCCGAGACCGCGCTTTCGCTCGGTGCCTGCGCGTTGCCGCCCTCCAGCTCGCTGACCCTCGGCTCTGCCTGGGCGACTGCCGTGCTGCCCTCGGCCCCCGCGAGCTCCTTTGGCTCGCTTGGCTCTGGGACCCTGCAGTCCTCTTGCCCCCCGCCGCTCTGGGCATCGGCAACCGTGTTGTCCGCATGATCGGCAGCACTGGGCTCCACCGGCTTCTCTTCGCCCTTGTCCTGCCCTGGCGCGGGGCTCGTCGCCTTGGCTCCGCCCGCCTCTGGAGGCACCTCTGGGAGGGCCTGCTCCTTGCTCGCAGAGCTGCTCTCCGCCTCGCCTTCACTCTTGTGCTCCTGGGGTTGCTGCTGCTCCCTGACCTCCTCCTGCTTCGGAGTGTGCGAGTCCACCGCGCCTGCCGTGGCCTCCTTGGCATCCTTGGCCTCCTGCTTCGATGTGCCGCTGCGCTGCGGCGAAGGCGGCTGTGCGGGGGGCTCCTTCTTGCGGTAGAGGTGCGACACGGTCTTGGCGAGGGCGCTGCACGACACCACGGCCGTGGGCGACTTGAACACCGCGTCGTAGCACCTGCACAGGAACGGCAGCATGTCCTCGCACGCGGCCTCGGCGATGGCCGCCACGCCGTCCTTGTCCGCGGGGTCCGCCGCCGCCGCCGCCGTCGCCAGCTCGTCGAGGCAGCCCAGCAGGCGGTGCGCCAGGCACTGCCCCAGCTCGCCCTTGAGCGACGCGGGAGCGCACTGGCGCAGCTCGTTGAGAGCCGTCAGGACGCCGTTGGTGAGCACCGCCAGTGGCGGGTAGTCCAGCAGCCGCATGGGCGGCGCGCGCGCGGACGAGGCGATGGCGGGGCTCTGCGGGCTGAGAGGGCGCAGCGGCGAGGGCGGCGGCGATGTCGCAGAGGCCCAGGGCGAGCGCAGGAATCTGTACGACGCCAGCGCGGACCGGAACTGCGCGGCGGCAGAGGCCAGCGAGGTGTCGAACATGCAGGCGATGCGCGCGGTGAACACGGGGGCGACGAGGCCGCGCAGGTCGAGGCCGACGCGGCCCAGCGACTGCCCCGTGTACATGCACTGGTCCAGCAGGCTGGCGATGCTACTGCCCTCGTTGATCTTCTGCAGGTTCCTGCGCGCATGGAGGCAGAGAGGCCCGCGTCAGCACTCTTGGGGGCCCCCGGGGGCAGAGCCTGCGCACCGCTCGAGGGTGTTGAGGAACCAGTCGACCTTGGCGACCATCCACGAGGTCAGCAGGCTGCCGGCCTGGTCCGCCGCAGAGGCGTCGTCGCCAAAGATGGCCTTGTACTGCGTCACAATGTCGAACACGTGCGTCCGCACCACGTCCGTCATCTTGCTCGTCTGTCGCACGCGCGCGCACACACACACAGGGTCTCAGGCGCAGAGCCTTTACACTTTCCCTGCCTCTCCCTCCCTCGGCATCGCCAGTGGCTGCAGCAAGCACCTCCCTCCCCACTGCAATCGCGATCGGCGCAGACTGCCCGCTTCCCCTGGGGCGCAGGCGTTCTCAACATCCCCCGGGCGGCTGTGGAGGGGCGGCGCACAAAGGGGAGCGGCTGGAGGTCGGGGATGGCGGCGACGGCGTCTGCGAGGGCGGCGTCCCTGCAGACGAGGAAGGCGAGGCGGAGCTCGTGCGGGGAGTAGGCGTCGAGGCGCCTGAGGAGGCCGACGCTCCTGACGATGACCGGCAGCTGCGAGGCGCCCCGCAGCGCCCCCTCGAGCCTCCGCTGCATCGCCGCCCGCTGGCCGTCGGCCTCGCGCCCCACGCAGCGCAGCACGGCGCTGCCGGGGTTGGCCGCGAGCGCCCGGCGGGCCATGGCGTCGAGCTGCAGCGCCTCGTCGTAGGCCTGGCAGCGCGCGCACGTGCCCATCAGCTGCGGCACCTCCAGCACGTCCAGCAGCGTCGGCAGGTTCCGCATCGCCGACCGTACCCCGCGCGACTGCGCCAGCGTGCTCTGCCCCGCCGTCAGGAACGTCGTCAGCCCCGCCTGTTGGCCGCCCTGCGTCAGCCCTCTGATATCTCACGGGGGAATATCCGGATTCGAGAATCCAGATCCCCTCTGATTTCTCATGGGAGATTCGGATTCGAGAATCCGGATTCCGAGGCGGGAGAGGTGACTCCGGACGGTCAGGTTCGGGAGCGTCGCGGTGATCTTGTCGAGCCTCTTCTGCACGCTGTCCAGCTGTCGCATCGCGCAGGGCAGCGGCCGTCAGCCAGGGCAGGCGGCGCCGGTGGGGAGGGGGCGTGAGGTGCCGGACCTTCTCGTAGGTGTAGGCGACGCACTTGCAGTTCTGGAGGATTGTGGCGTAGTTCCTGCACGCCAGGTCCTGACGTGGCGCAGGCACCCCGCAGAATGAGAATTCCGGGAAACATCGCGGAAAAGCCGCGCGGCACCTTCATGGACGCCCGCACGCTCTCGAGGTTCTGCCGCTGCTTATCGGGCTCCAGGGTCAGCTTGTCCAGGCTGCACGGCCACAGCGGCACCGACCCAGACGCGAGCGACAGCAATCCCCCCGGCGAGGCGTGAGCGACGGAGCGACGAAGCGATGCGATGCGACGTGGTGACGTGGTGTTGCATCAGCTGACGTGGCGGCGGGCGGGGCCTACCTGGACGAGGTGATGCTGGTCAGGTAGTCGGTGAGGTCCGCCTCCAGCTGCGCCCCGATCGGCGCCTTGCTGTCCCAGAGCGACGACAGCAGCGTGGTGCTGTCCAGCGACGGCGTCTCCGCCGGCGCAGGCGACCGCGCGCCCTCCATCTCCGAGTGAGAGAGAGCCGAGTTGTTAACAACACGCGTCGACCACGGCCCAGAATCTAGATTCTGGTGGGGAAATCTAGATTTTCTCCCGGGGGCGCACAGCAAGCGCGCGGGATGATGGCAGAGGCGATCACGTTCAAAGTGCGGCGGCAGCTGCCCTACCTGACGCGGTTCACGCCCGTGCGGGCTGCGTCGTACGAGGAGCTGGCGCGGGGCGCGCGGAGTGCGCTGGGGCTGGCGGCCGACGCCGAGGTGCGCCTCGTGGACCTGCGCAGGTACACAGACGTCAAGCCCGACACGGACCTCGCCAAGTGCGGCGCTGAGCTCGGCCTCAGCCTCGCCTCCGAGCCCCGCATCTCCCCCGCCAAGCAGAGTGCGCCGGCCCTCGTGCTCCCTCCCCACCCCTCTGGCCCCCGCCGAGGGAGGGGCAAACGTCGCATCACCTCCCTGTGGACGCGTGGCTGCGGGAAGGAATCCTGACGCACTGCGATATTTGCCGCGCTGTCAGAGCCCCGCTGATTTGCTTGGTGACGTGTCATTCCGATTGCTTTGTCGTGTGCATCACATGCGTGCCCGCGCCTCATGTGCTCTGCTCTGTGTGCCGCACTCACCCCCCTGTGCTGCCCGGGCCCCTCGCAGAGGACGCCGTGGCCGCGCTGCGGGCCTCTGTGGCGTTGCTGCTGCACCACGCGCGCGAGGGCAGGGCGGGCTACGCCGAGGTGTCGCTCGACTGCAGGTTCGAGTCGTCGCCCACGCAGCCGCTCTTCTGCAACGTCGTCCACCTGCTCAGCTTCCCCCCGTACATCGACCTCTCGTACCCCGTCGACTGGCAGCGCCTCGTCGCCCTCCGCTTCAACTCGGCCGTCGTGCGTGCCCACGCCACCTCTCCCGGGGGAATGCCTGCGCCACGTCACCCTGCCAGGAAATGCCTGCGCCGCGTCACCCTGCCAGGAAATGCCTGCGTCGCGTCATCTGACACAAGTCGCGTCGCGTGGGGGCTCTGGCAGGGGCGGTACTTTGTGGTGCACTGGTGCCACCAGCACGTGGTCATGTGCATGCACCCCGCCGACGTGGTGCCCGAGCTGAGTCGCGACACGCCGCTGGCGGAGCTGAGCGCGGCCGACGTGGAGGCGTTTGTGTGCGCGCTCAAGTCGCTGAGCGGCCCGCAGTTCTGGGAGACGCTCGTGAAGTGCAGCGCCCGCAACCACCGCTACGGCGGCTTCCAGGGCCCCAACTTCTTTGCCGAGAAGATGGACCCCGACTACTTCCCCCACTTCAAGGCACCTCCTCTCAGCCCTCCCAGCCCTCTCAGGCCTCACTGGCACCACGCCACACACGCCCCCCGCAGTGCAAGAGCGACGAGGAGACCAAGGTGCTCAACGCGCTGCTGACGCTGGCCAGGGCGAGCTCATGTAGTACAGTACTCCTCGCCCCCTTCTTGCTGGCGGGCGCGGGCGCTGACCCGGCCGCGTGCGCTTGCCCCACCTCTCCCCTCTGCCCCACAGGGAGCGCCCCAGAGATGTCGCCCGAGTGGTGCGCCATGCACGCCGAGGTCTTTGCCGCCAAGACCGCCTGCGGCCTCAACCTCCTGCACTACTGCTGCTTCCTGGGCAAGCCCGCCTGGCTCAAGTTCATCGCGGTACGCTCTGCGCGCTCTCTGCCGATGGGCACGGGTCTCAGCGCAGGCGCAGCCCCACGCGAGGAGGGCCCACATCGACATCGACGACACGGGCGGCGCGTGTGCGCTGACGCCCCTCGCCATCGCGGCGAGCCTGGGGCATCTCGAAGCCGTCGAGTGCTGCATCAGCCTCGGCGCCGCTGCCGACAAGCGTGTGCGTCCCTCTCTCTCTCTTCCCCTTCCCCCATCACAGTTTCTCCAGACGCAGCGCTGAGACGCTGCCACTGCCTGCGCGCAGCTGGGAGTGGAGGGGCAGAAGGACTACCAGGCGACGGCGCTGTTCCTGGCGGCCCGCGAGGGCAGGGCGGACGTCTGCGCGTACCTCGTGCGCTCGTGCGGCGCCGACGTGAACGCGCAGCTGGCCGACGGCAGCAGGGCGCTGGCGGCGACGCGGGACCCCGCGATCGTGCAGCTGCTGCTCGAGAGCGGCGCGGCGGTGGAGTCGCTCGTCACCAAGACCAACAACATGCTGTGGACGGGCTACGAGAAGGACCCCGCGCTGGACCTGCTGCGCCTGTTCCTCGCGCATGGCGCGGCGCGCATCGTCAACGCCAAGGCGGGCTACATGGACGAGACGCCGCTCAGCCACATCTGCCAGACCTACGGTGTGCGCACCGAGCAGGCCCTCGAGTGCGCGCGGCTGCTCGTGCGCAGCGGCGCAAACGTCAACCTGGCCAACAAGGACGGCCTCACGCCGCTGCAGACGGTCACGGCCGCCACGTGGGCCCCGTCGGCGCGCGACATGACCGAGCAGTTTGTGGCGCTGCTGCTGGACGCGGGCGCCAACTGGCGCGGGACCGAGGGCAAGGGACGCTCGCCGCTGGACAGGTGCATCGACAGGGGCGACTGGAGGTCAGTCGTGCACTTTGTGCGCCACGGCGCTGCGCTGTCGCGGCACCAGAAGCAGGAGGTCGCGCAGCGCGCAGACGCCGAGACTGTGCGCGAGGTCGCGCGGGCGGCGGATGAGTACGCCAAGCGGGAGAAGCAGACGCAGGTGCTGGTCAACCGGAAGATGAACATGCTGCTGGCAGAGCTCGGCGAGGGCCCCGCGAGGCGCAACAAAAAGAAGGAGAGGGAGAAGGAGAAAAAGAAGCCCGCCAGGCGAAAGGTCACACGAGAGCCCGCCAGCACAAGCGCCAGCACGGGGGACGCGAGCAGCAGTGGCAGCGAGAGCTCGGACGAGGACGTGGGGCTGTGCTCTGGGGGGAAGGCTGTGATGATCGCAGCGACCACGAGCTCGGAGCAGGCAGAGAGCGGAGCGGACGATTGGTGCCATGTGACCAACCCGCTGCGCTGTAAGAAGGACAAGAAGAAGCAGGCCAGGCAGCAGCAGCAACAACAACAGCTGCAGCAGTCGGAATCAGCGACAACGCTGCAGAAGCAGGCTGCGCAGCCACTGACGTCGCCGCGGACGCTGTCGGTAGAGCGGAAGCAGCAGCCGCAGCCGCAGCCACAAGTACAGCAGCTGGCCAAAGCTGTGCCCGCACCCACGCCTACGCCCACCCGAGACAAGCTGGACCCCTGGAAGACAGCGCATAAGAACGAGAAGCAGGCGACAACGCCCCCCGCGGTTTCTGCAGCGCCGCCACCAGCCACAGAAGAAGCCGCACAGCAGCAGCAGCAGCAACAGGGAGGCAAGAAAGCCCGCAGGTCAAAGCAGCAGCAACAGGAGCCGCAGGAGCAGCAGCCAGACGTGGAGGCGCTGATGCGGGAGGTCAAATCGCTGCGCGCGGAGCTCGAGGCGGAGAGGGAGACGTCTGCGCGGTTGCGCGAGCAGCTGGAGAGGGCGCGGGAGGAGTGCGTGCGGGCGCAGGCGCCGCTTGTGGTGGCGCCGTCGCCGGGGCCGCCGTGCTCGCCGACGCAGGACGAGGCGCAGCTGCCGTCGGGGCTACTGGACCTCGATAGCTGGGTGGCGCGCATGTCGTGCCCGCAGCCCGTGTGGAGCACCCCAGTGCAGCAGATCTATGGCCCCGGGCCAGCGCCCCTCTTCAACAACAGTAGCAGCTAGCGCGTGCCGGCGCGGGTCTGCCACTGTTTAGAGCCATGCAACGGAACAGCAAACAAGGCGTCAACGCGGTAGATCTACTCTGGCTGCTCAGTCCCTGCGCGCGTGGCCCCTCCTAAGCTCGAGGACATGGAGCAGCGATAGATAGCCTTTCAGGCGGTTGTACGCTCGATGCTGCCTGCGCCCACCGTGGGTGTGCTTCTAGTGCAGGGCTCTCTGTCCCGAGGCCAGTCTTGGACACAAGAACTGCGGGCATCTGTGTTCAGGTGGTGGTCAGAGATTGGCGAGCAGCGATGCTTGACCTAAGGCCGCTGCACCACTCTGGGGCTCAAGCGCATAAAACTGCTGTATCGAGCTGCCCATGCGAGCCGAGCGTTCTGTGTCGGGCACTAAACGACGGGCAGATGCCGAGCTTGCGAAAACAACACCACTCGACCGATGTGCGAAACAGGGAGAGCCTCTTGGTTTGTTTTTCCGGGGATATTGATGGCCGGCGTGCTGGTGGTGGTGTTTGTTTGCCTGGGGTCCGTCTGTTGTCGATGGTGGGTGGGTTTCCTCACTCGTTCTCAGTCTCACTTGATCCAGAATGTACAAGTGCGGGGAAGGGGGGTTGGCGTGTGTGTGCGTGCAGGGGTCGTAGATGTACGTAGGAGTGGGGAGGGGGGTGTGCTAGGGCCGTAGCATCGGAGGAACCGGGGACGGCGCTGAGGACGTGAAAGAGGAGCGAGCCAGCCGGCGGGCGACTGCGGCGCTCAGTGCATGGCGAACGAGAGCGACGCGTAGTAGGGCCTCGTGGCGCCCGCCCCCGAGGGCAGCACGGGGAGGCGCGGCATCGACTTGCCGCGGTCGTGGATCGAGACGCTCGACGTGCGGGCGCGCCGGTGGTGGTGGTGCGACGACGACGACTCCGACGACTCCGACTCCGGGGGCTCCTTGAAGCTGCTGCTGCCCCCGCACGTGTTGAGGTCCTCGATGGCCTTGACGCGCACCACGCCCCGCGCCGCAGGGCCCCCCGCCGCGAACTCCTTCCAGTTGCGAGCCGCCACATGGTCGCTCAGCTGCACGGGTGGGGGGAAAAGGGCGGGTATTTTATTCAGTATCCGTTGTTTTGGGCGGGAAAGAGGGGGGTGGGGGGTATGATGGCAAAATAGGGGGGTAGGCATAGACTCGCAGCATCAGGGAGGAAGGGGGTGGGAAAAGAGGGTGCCTGCCGGGGAGAGAAGGCGTGGGGGTGGTTGAGGGGTTGGCGGGCATTTTCGGTGACTTTTTGTGTTTTTGACCGGCAATTTCGATTTTAAAGGCCCCACGTCACTCGAGGAAATATTTGTCGAAAAGGGCGGGGACCTGCTTGGCGAGGGCCGCGTTCTCCGTCTCGAGCGAGGAGATGTGCTGGGCGGCCTTGTCCAGCTCGTTCCTCATGCGCTCGAGCTCGTCGGCGGCGTCGTGGCCGCGGCGCTTGCACCTGCGGGCGTCCTTGCGAGCAGCCTCAGCCTCCTGCCTGGTCTTGGCCTCGAGGTCCCGCAGCCCCGCGACCTCGGTGTGCAGCGACGCGTTCTCGGCTGCCAGCCGCGCAGTCTCCAGCTCCAGCGCCTGGCACCGCTCCCGCAGCTGGGCCTCGGCGTCGCGCCGCGTTCCCTTGCCCTTCTTGTGCAGGAGGTTCGCCTGCCGTGCGGGGGTGGTGGTGGGGGGCCGTGTTGAAAAAGAGGGCTTGGAAAAGGGGGGGTGTGTCAGGGTGATGCGGAGTGAAGGCTGGGGGGTGATGTTGAGTGAAGGGGGGGTTTGCTGCTGTTGCTGCGGTCGTTGGTGACACATGGGGGGTGGTGGGTGGTGGGTGGGGTGTTTGCTATAAATGTGCGGATCGTGTTGGTGCATGTGTGTGGGCACGGGGGGGCTAGAGGGGGGGCTAGAGGGGGGGCTAGAGGGAGTGCTGACCAGCTTGGAGCCCGGGGAGCGCGTGGAGACCGGCGTGTTGGTGATGTCCGCCAGCGACTGGGACAGAGGGGTCCTGGGGGTGGACTGCGGCGTGGGGTGAGGCTGCTGCGCCTGCTGGGGCTGCTGCCGGGGCTGCCGCGGTGGCAGGGGCTGCGACCACCACTGCTGGGGCTGCTGGGGGGCGGGGCTGCTGTGGGTGGTGCTGGAGGGTGGTGTGCTCACAGCCTCGCTCATTCTCGAATTCCGTGGGGGGTCTGACGCTCTGCTGGGCCGCTCGCGCGTGAGGAAGGCGGGTAGGCGCTCCGGTTCAAATGTGGTGGTGTGTTGCGTGAATACGTGAATGAAATGTACGGGGTGCGTTTTTGGATAAATCTCAAAGGGGCCGGAAAAGAGATCAGAAAAAACGGTGCTGAGTCAGCCCCGCCAAAAAAGACGTTGGCTCCGCATTCTTCTCCGGAATCCGCCTGTCCTGTCCCCCTCCTGCGGATCCCCCCGCCGCGTGCCCGGGGAGCGCTGGGCTCTGCTGGCAGCGCTGCAGCGGCGGATATCGCCTGCAGTAGATTTTCTGGTAATATCAGCGATGAATCTTGCACCCCGGGCCCTCTTGTCGCCTTTTTGCGGCCTCTGCCGCCCTCCCGGGCCTCCCAGCTCCACCCGAGCCCCTCCCCGTGCTGGCCACGCCCGTCCGATGCGCGCCTCCGCTCTGCGAGAGCCGCCGGCGGAGATCTCGCCTGTGCGCGCCCATTTTTTTGAATCGCAGGATCCGAATTGCTCCAATTTTCAAACATTTGAATTCAAATATTTGAATACTGAGGAATTTGCCCGATGTGGACAAACCGAATTGGGCGGGGGGAAACTCCCCCGCTGCTCCTGTGGACTCCCCCGCTGCTCCTGTGGCCACCGCCAGGCGCCCGCGAGGGCCTCTGGGCCCCTGCGTGCAGTGGTCCGTGCAGCGCACCCGAAGCCCACGCGGCCAGGGGGCGGCGAGCACACGCAAAGGCCTCGTGGGAGGACCGAGAGCTCGCGGGGCTGCGGGGCTGCTGGGCTGTGGGGCAGCAAGAGGCCTGGAGGGCAGCGAGGGCAGCGCGTGGGCCCCCCCCAGCACGGCCGTGGCTGGCAGCGGCAGCAGGGGGACAGCGTGCCAGCAGCCGACGGACACGGATGCGCCCTGGGACGAGCGAGGGCCAGAGACAGCGCCCAGCGCAGGGCACCGACACCGCGCAGGGCACGCGAGGCGCTGCCCCGGACAGGAGAGCAGCCACACACAGCCCATTCCCGCAACTCAGCGGCACCGCGTGCGCCCGCGACTCGAGGCCAGGCGAGCAGCTCTGCTCCACCGAGGGGGCGGCGCACCACCACCACACAGCAGCGACACCAGTGCTGCCACGCAAGGCGCACAACGAGAATCCGTGAGAACACACACGACGCCGATGCGGGAATTCAGCTCAATTCAATCAAATTAAAATTGAATTTGGTGTTTTTTACCTTCGAATAATACCGCGGCGTCTCTCGGATCCCCAGACCATCGCCACACGAGAGTCGTGCGCGCGACCCCCCACGGACTCGCACGCCGCACGTGCACGGGGCAGAGTGGTACCGCACAGGCTCGATGCGGAGGCGCGAAGGGACCCCGTCAGCTTCGCGGTCTCGCCGCCACACACACACCGAGGGCACACACGAGGCGCCGCAGACACAGAGCCAGGGCTCTCCTCGCAGCGCGAGCCTGCGGCACACCTGCAAAAGCAACCAGCCACAGCAGTAGTTGCGCGGGCGGCGGCCGGGCCGCGGGAGTCGCCGGGTATCTGGGCACTTCCGGTTCCGCCGGGGGTTTAATTGATGTCGGCGATATTCTCTGCAGATTCACCCCACGCGCGCCGCGTACCGGTCGCGCGCCACAACTCGCGCGGCAAGACCACCCAGGCCCTCCGCTACCACCCCCGAAGGCTTCCAACTGGCTGCGCGGCTTTGATCAGCCCTCCAGCGCGGAACGACAGAATTGCTAAGGCACGCTTAGGGAATCCCATTTGTTCTCCCAGCCAACGTTGGCGTTCCGACCCCGCTCATGCTCTGGAGGCACCCCCAGACATACTTATGCGTCGCAGTACCCTTTGAGACCGTCCGCGCCCCTTTATGACGCGGCGCTACAGATTTTTTGAGCCAGAGAGGATCCGTCCCTCAGAAAAAGCCGTTGGTGTCTCAATTAGGGACCCAGCAAACCCCCCCAATCCGCAGCCTCTCGCTCTCCGCTCCGACACGCCGGCAAGCGCGATGCGTCACGCCGCCCTCGTGCTCTCTCTCGTGCTCGTGTCCGGCGCCCTGCTGGCCGGGTCGAGCCTCGTCGACCGCAGCGAGCGCGTCTCCCGATGTAATTCTCTCGCTCCTCCGCAACACTCCGCCCCCCCGCGTCGAAGCGCGCTCAACGGCTCCACTCCCGCGTACCCCAGGCGGGCTCCTGCGCCTGGCGCTCTCCTACGTGCTGCCGTCGTCCGTGCTGGGCGACGGCGACGGCGACGGCCACCTCGACTGCTACGACGCGTGCCCCGGCGACCCCGCCAAGTTCGACTCGGCGGGCCTCTGCGGCTGCGGCGCCCCCGACAGCGACAGCGACGGCGACGAGACGCCCGACTGCGACGACTACTGCCCCGACGACCCGCGCAAGCTGGCGCCGGGCCTCTGCGGCTGCGGTCTGCTGGACGGCGACTGGGCCGAGCCCGCTGACTGCGCGTCCGCGTACCTGCGGGTCCGCAGGGCCCTCAGCGATCTCCCCTGGCGACGCGGCGCCGCGCTGCTCTCGGCCATCGCCCTGGTCGTCGTGGCCCGCCCGCGCGGGATGATCGCCGACTGCGTCGCCCGTGCCGCCGAGGTCCTCTGGCAGGCCGTGGTCGTTGCCGTGCTCGCGGGGCTCCTCTGGCTCGCCCTGGCCATCCTCGCCCTCGTCGCAGCTTCGCTCGACATCCAAATCGACTTCACCGCAGACGAGCCGGCTGGCCCGAGGGACCACGGCAGGCAGCGCAGCCCCCACGTGCGAAGGCACCCGAGTGTCTTTGTGGGCTGACGTCTGTGTGTCTCCCGAGAGCAGAGGCGAGGCGACCCGCCCATGCCGCTGCCCGCTCCCGACCAGCGCGCTCCCTCGGGCCACGCCACGGCTCTCTCGCCCGCTGCGCAGCCCTCGTCCGTGTGCTCCGTCAGCGCCACTCCGCCGCTCTCTGTGTCGTCTCCGTCTCTGCTGCTCAGCACGCCCCTCTCGTCGTTCTCGCCCGAGAGGGCGTCGCCGCTCTCGCCGTCGTTCTTCAGTCCGCCCCCACGCCGCTCTCGCCCGCTGCCCCGCGCCAGTGCGCAGACTCACCGGCACCCATGCTGCTGATGCTCGCAGGCTCCGATACGCCGTCTCCTATCGAGTGCGCCCTCGTCTCCGACACGCTGCTGCAGGCCGCCGAGGAGGTGGCTTCGTCCTCGTCTTCCGAGAGGGTACGCCCAGATGCCCCAGCCGCGCTGCGACTGACGCAGGCGCTGCTCCCGCGGGCCGGCAAGAGCAAGAAGTCCAGGCCGCGCCGCGGAGGCAGGCGCCACAAGGAGAAGCAGCCGGCGGGGGCCCAGCAGAGCGCCGACGAGTCCTCGAGCTCTTCGGCCTCGGACGAGAGGACCGCCAGCCTCGCAGCGCTCTCCGATGACGGCGCGAGCACCGCCGAGGCCGCCATCCCCGCCGCGCCCTGCGGCGAGGGCGAGGAGAGCTCCGACGTCTCGGGCGAGTTCATCTGCTGGACGGAGCCCCCTGCCGAGGAGAGCAGCGGCTCCTGGGCCGTCCGCGTGAGCACGTGCAGCGCCCGCAGGCCCTCTGCCGTCAAGCGTGGCGCGAGGGGCGCTGCCAGGGCCGGAGACGTCGTCGCCGTGTCGGCGGGTGGGGAGCCTCTGGCGTACGTGGCGGTCAGCGTGGCGGAGATGTGCTTGGCCTCGCCGTCGCTGCGCCCGTGGGACGTTGCGCCCGCGCCCGCGGCGTGGCTCTCGGACAGCGCCCTCGACTGCCCGCTGGAGCCCCTCGAGGTGCAGCCCGACGCGCCCGTCGAGTCGGAGGGGCAGAGCCAGCAGCCCCAGCAGCTCTGAGGGAGCAGAGCCCATCAGAGGGCTGAGAACGGGCGGGTTGAGGAGTGCTGGCGAGGCCCAGCCCGGGGGATTCCCGCCACAAGTGAGTAGAGCTGCCGAGCAGAGCAGATGATGTAGATGAGCAATCAGCTGAGACCATTCCCCTCGATTCTTGCGCTGTGAATAACTGAGGGCTCTGAAGAAGCGTTGTCTGCCCCACAGGCTCCGTCGGTGACGTGCGCGAGCAGGTGTCAAAGTGAATGCTGCCATCCTTGGGATTGAGCACAGATGCACCCAGGATGGGTGCATGGAATCAGTAGAACAATTCACACAAGACGCTATGCAGTTGAGTTGGGCTGGGCCACAGCTTGAGCCATCGGAGGTATCGAAGAGTTGCCCTCTCCGAGTTTCTGCTTCATCTGATCAGATCAACACATCGAGTACATTGCGCTCACACCCCACACAGTTGATCGTGTGCTGCCCCTCTGGGCCCTCAGCAGCAGTGACGGCCACCCTTCCTGCAACGCCAGCAAGCACGCTCTCGGCTCCCCGAGCTGTGGCGCCACCGAGCCCACCGTGACGTCCACTACAAACCCGCTGCCCCACGGTCCCCCTTGCACGCACAATGGGGGGTTCTGCCGCGGGCCGTGGGACTTCCGCGCAGCTGCAGCTGCTCCTGAGAGTATGCGCCCACGTGCTGGCGGTCGTTGAGCGCTGCTCTCTCGCCACTCTCGCTACCGTCCTCTGTGTTCTTCTGCTGGATGCTCGCAGGCCTGTGCACTCCCCCTGTAACCTAGCACTCGTGCGTCCTAGTGGTGCTGGCCCTCTGCTGCTGTCTCCTCGTCCTGTGCGCCGTGCTGCGTGCTGCAGGGGCTGTCACAGACACTGCTGGCGTGCTCCCTGAGTAGCTGCACCCCCTGCACAATGGCTCTCGCCAACCACGTTGTGAATATTCAGTACCCACCAGCGCCCCTCATTCTCACCGTGGTGCCACCCGACAGCTGAGGATGTGCTCTGCGTGCTGCATGGACTGCTGTGCTTCATCTACTGATGGACTCAGCAATAACAGCACTCCTACAGCTGCTCAAATGCACCATCCTCGCGCACAGCAGCACAGTCAATCACAGATCTGAATGTATCAGCCACACTGTATGTTATACTGCCCACAAGTACACTCCACAGAGCAGCTCTGGTGGCCTCTTGGGTGGCGCACATTCATTATGCTGAAAGGCTCTGGGGCAATGGAAGTACCAACTGCAGGGAGACCACCGAATTGCATCTGTTCTCTCTCAGAATGTGAATCGGGTTCTCGTGTGCCACTCACCCAGTGACTGCCGTTGTTGCGGCTGCTCACTGGCTCTTGGGCCCGCTGCTGCCCTTGTCCTGCTGCGTGCCAACTGCCTGGCTGCCTATGCCCTGGGCGAGCTCAATCATCGCCGTGAAGTTCCTCTGAAGCGACTCCACCTGGGCGACGTACAGTTCGTGCCTTTGCAGCATTTGCTTCTTGTGCTGCTCCCTTTGGCTCTCCATCTCCTTGGCGTGCTGCTCCCGTTGGCTCTTCATCTGCTTGGCGTGCTGCTCCCATTGGCTCTTCATCTGCTCCCGCTGGCTCCCCATCTGCTTGGCGTGCTGCTCTTCCAGCTCCATCAACTGGGCAGTGTGCGCGGCCTGCAGGTCATCCACCTCTTTCGTGTGGGCCAGCAGGAATGCCTGCAGGTACCTAAACACCTCCAGGGGCAGGCCGGCAGGCACGGGCACCCCGGGCACCTTGAGCACTCCGGGCACATCAGACTGCGCCACTTTTGGTGCTGCAGCTGCTGCCTGGGCCTTGCCCCTGGACTGAGTGGCACTGTGCTGCTGGGGAGGAGAAACAGCAGCAGGAGGTCTCGAGGATCCAGGCTGCTGCTGGGTCGACGGCTGCGTTTTGCCCTGGGCAGCCTGCAAGAGTGGTGTGAGCCAGAG
>CACRSC010000070.1:132431-149758 GCA_902651635.1 Mastigamoeba balamuthi | reverse complement strand
GGGGGGGCTCCCAAATGAGGCATTATTCGCTCGACGGTCGGCGTTGAAAATAATCTCTCGTGCCGCGTCATCAGCGGGCCCAAACGATCGTGATGGGTTCTCGAGTCGTGAAATATGCCTGGGGGTGTCGACTGGGATGAAAGGGGTCGTTCCACCTGCATGTTCAAAGGAGCGTGTGGGAATCCTGATCAGAGGGGTTTTTATTTCCCCAGGCGGCGCTGTGACAAGCCACTCCCCTTGGACCACGCGGGCCTACTGTGTGGCCCCCAAGGCCCTGCACTGCGCCCTGATGGGCGCCGAGGGTACGCGGCTCATGTGCGAGTGCCTGAGGGCAGCATCGCAAGCGTGGACCTCGCTGCTCGCACCACTGCCGATGTGGGGGCGCCGGCCGAGAGACCATGGGATTTGCTCACGAAATACAATTGAGATGCGCTCTATCGGGTCTTTCTGATTGCGTTCTATACGAGACGGGCATCGATGGTGCGCCTCCTCATGGCGGCCCGCGTCCTCCTCTGCATCAGCTCCGCCTTCTCCGGCGACCCCCGCCTCGCCTCCGCCAGCCACCCCAGCCCTCCTTCCGCAACCCCCTGTCCGCTAATCCGCCCTGCTGAACCCCCGCCTCGCTGTTTCATACGCCAGGCGCCCTCTCCCTCTCCTGGCGCCCCTCAGCCACGTGCTCCGTGCCCCTCGGGGCCCTCAACGTCAGCGCCGGCCACTGCCTCGCCGGCCCTGCCTACACGTGTAACCACGACGCCTGCAAGCACTCTCTCGACCCCCGCAGCTGCAGCGCCGCCGAGCCCGGCGACGTCCACGGCGCACCCGCTGCCCCGCCGACCCCCCGCACGCTCCTCCGGGGCTCTGCTGCGGGCCGTGGGGCTTCCGCGCGGCTGGGAGAGTCTGCGCTCACGTGCTGGCGATCGTCGAGCGCTGCCCCCTCGCCACCCACGCTCTTCTGCTGGACCTCGTTCGGAGGCCTGCGCGCTCCCTCTGCGCCCTCGCACTCGTGCGTCGTGTTCTGGTGCTGGCCCTCTGCTGCTGCCTCCTCGTCCTGTGCGCCGCCCTGCGTGCTGCGGGGGCTGTCGCAGACGCTGCCGGCGCGCTCCGTGAGTGGCTGCGCCCCCGCGCGATGGGTCTCGCCAACCGCATTGTGGAGATGCAGTACCCGCCGGCGCCCCTCGTTATCGCCGCAGTGCACGCTGTGGCAGCCGCGCCTGCCGCCTAGTGCCGACTGTGGCGGGGGTCGGGTCTGCGCCCCAGGAGCAGTGCGTGCCGCATGGCCGAATGCAGAGAGAGAGCGTTGTTGTGTGCAGCCAGCGGGCGGCCTGTGTGCGTGTGTGTTGTGCTGGTGGGCGAGGGGCTCACGTCATGGGGCGGCGTCGCCGAGGGCGTAGAGGTTGACCATCTGGCGCTGGTGGGGCATGTACTTGAGGAAGACGCCGTCGTGCGAGAAGGGCCCCGGGTTGCCCACGAGCGTCCCCGCGTACGAGTGCCCGAACTTGGCGCACTGGTCGCCCACCACCACGAGGTGCGGCAGGGGGCTGATGCTCAGCGCGTGGTCGTAGTTCCAGTGCACGGGCGCCGAGCACAGCTGCATGGGGCACAGGTGCCCCTGGTCGCACACTGTCCGCACAAACTGCTCGCGCACACCGCGCACCGGTGCCCTCGCCCTTGAGCGCTCGCTGGCAAAGAGAGAGGGAGGGAGAGGAAGAGAGGGGGCGCGCACGTGGCGGGAGATCTCGTCGTGGTCGCGGGCCTGGAGGGGCATGCCGCAGTTCCTGCGCATCTTGTTGACAATGTCCTCGCGGAAGACCACAATCTCCTGCGCGCAGAGGCGCATCCTGCAGGGGTTCGTCGCCAGCACCGCGTTGGGCAGCCTGTCCAGCAGCGGCCCTGCCAGCGCGCGGGGCAGCTTCTGCCGCGGCAGGGCCCCGGGGACGTCCGAGGGCCCGGGCACCAGCACCAGGCGCATGCGCTTGCTCAGCAGCGGCGCCTCGGTGGCCACGAGCTCCCCCAGCTGCGCAAACAGCGCGCGGCGGGCGTTGGCGGGCAGCGGCCGCGACGTGAAGTTGCCCATCAGGACGAGCGCCGACGGCGGGTACTCGTCGCCCTGCGCCACGTCGGCCTCGTAGCCCGCGAGCAGCGCGCGCAGGCCGCGGGTGACGGCGTCGCAGTCGAGCCAGGCGTCCGAGACGAAGAGGACCGACGCCCCCGTGTGCTCCTCGGCGAACCGCGCGAGGCTCTCGCGCAGCGCCGGCGGCGGCAGGCCCCCGAAGTGGTCGACCGAGGGCCCCAACGCCGCCAGCGTGCGCTCGCGGGGCTCTGGCGGCGGCAGCCCCACCGCCCGCGCCGCGAGCTCGCCCTCGCGCACCTCGCCCGTCACCAGCACCACGCAGCCGTCGGGCATCATGCCGTCCGTCACCGCGGCGCCGCCCGACAGGTCGACGCCCACGCGCGCGTGCGGGTCCTCGAGCGACCAGCCCCCGCCGGGCGTCCGCGACAGCACCCCCAGGACCGTCCGCTCGCCGGGGCCCGCGCCCGCCAGCGCCTCGATGCTCGTCAGCTCGACGCCCGCCATCTCGGGGCTGCGCGCCACGCGCTGCCGGACGCTCTCGTAGCGCTCCTGCACGAGCTCCACCTTGCGCCCGGCCTCTGCGTGCAGCGCGGCGCCCCCGACGACCGCCGCCGTGTACGCGCGCCGCGCCGTGTCGTAGCGCAGCCGCGGCAGCGCCTCAAACGCGTCGAGCACCGCCAGCGAGGCGCTCTCGAGGTCCGCGGGGCTGCGCTCGAGGCGCAGGATGCCGTCGACGCTGGCGCGCAGGTACGCCTCGGTGACGAGCGCGCTGGGCGGCGGCTGCTTCTCCAGCAGCTCCACCACGCGCCGCACCAGCGCCCCGTCCCCCGCCGCCCGCACGGCCCCCGCCAGGTACCGCAGCCCGTCCGCCCGCAGCGTCAGCCCCAGGTACCGGAACTTCTCCACCAGCTCGCGCTCCAGCCGCAGGTCCGCCATCGCTGCTCCCGACGATTCGATTGCCTCGGCTCTTGTGTTTATTTTTTGGCGCCCAAATAGAATTGAAGATCCCCGTATCTCCAGATTTCGGTATCTCACACCAAACCCGTGCCCGGGCAGCCCACCACGCCGCGGAAGCGGAACCTGCCGCAGCGCATTATCTCAAGGGGGCCAACTGCAGGCGCCGGGCCGTGCGCTCCGGGGCGGGGCATCGGGGCCCCGAGAAATGACGTGTCGGGCTCAAATCATTCTCTTCCTCGGAAGAGACACAAGCCAACCTCCCTCGCGCGCGCGAGAGAAAAACCCCGAGGCCACCAGGCGCAGCGCACCGGGCACTCGGCCCACCCACAGGCAGCGAAAATGCTGGCGGAGCGCAAGGTCAAGTGCATGCACTTTGGGGTGCTGAGCCCCGACGAGATCGTACGGCGCTGTCACATCGCTGCCACTTCCCCTCCCCTCTCTGCGAAATTCTCTGTGAACCAAAAAGAAAAAAGAAGGGCTTTAATAATGCGCGCGCGGGCGACGCCGGACTCTCCGACGCGCCCGGCCGGTGCGCCCGGCACCCGGGGCACGCCCCGGAGACGGGGGGCCCGGGCGGGGGCCGCGGCGTGTCGGTGTTCTCCGGGGGTGGTTGTGGAAGTATACAAGTGAATCGGGGGATTCGCTCGGGGAGGAGATATTTTCGATTCGCGGGAATCTGGGCGCCGTATCTGAGGGGGTATCTCGGTATCGCAGGTGTCGATGGGTGTGATGGAGGTCGAGCACCCGGAGACGTACGAGGGCGGCAAGCCCAAGCCCGGGGGCCTGATGGACGAGCGGCTGGGCGTGATCCAGCGCGGCGTGCGGTGCCTGACGTGCTTTGGGCACATGAACGACTGCCCGGGCCACTTTGGGTACCTGCGGCTGGCGGACAAGGTCTACCACATCGGCTTCCTCACGGTCGTCAAGAAGATCCTCGAGTGCGTCTGCCACAGGTGCTCCAAGATCCTCGTCGACGAGAACCACCCCAAGTACGCCGAGCTCGCCCACGTCCCGCGGTCGCGCCGCCTCGGCAAGATGAGCGAGCTCTGCCGCTCCCAGCGCGTCTGCGTACGCCGTCCTCTCTTCCCTCCCCCCTCCCCTCCCCCTGTCCCTGCCGTGGAGTTCCGGGAATTCTGTGACTCAGCGCAGGCACTTGAGAATTCTGGTGACACAACGCAGGCAACCCCCCCCCCCCCCAAGTCGCCTCTGGGGGCCGCCGGATATCTTCCCCCAGAAGTTAAGGCGAGGGGGTCGCGGTGAAGTGGCTGGCACACACGCCTGGCGTGGCCGGACTAACGTCCGGGGGGTGGCCAGGACGACACGCCCGTGGACATGGGCGAGGAGCCTCAGGACCCGCAGGCTGCGGGACAGGAGGGAGCTGCGGCGGGGCCCGGGGGCATCGACGCCAAGAAGAAGCGCAAGGGGCACGGGGGCTGCGGGCACGTGCAGCCGACGATCAAGCGGGAGGAGGGCACGCGGCTCAAGACGATCTACAAGACGGACCGCGGGACCAAGGAGCAGACGCTGACGGCGTCCGAGGCCTACGACATCCTGCGGCACATCAGCAACGAGGACTGCCGCCTGATGGGCCTCGACCCGCAGCGCGCGCGCCCCGAGTGGATGATCGTCAGCATACTGCCGATACCGCCGCCGCAGGTGCGCCCGAGCGTCGTGCAGGGCGGCGAGAAGGCGAGCGACGACGACCTGACGTGGAAGCTGGCCGACATTGTCAAGACCAACGACGCGCTGCGGCACCACATGCAGAACAAGTCGCCGGCGCACCAGATCACGGGGCAGCTGCGCCTGCTCGAGCACGGCGTCGCGACGTTCTTCAACAACGAGATACCCTCGACGGCGCAGGCGACGACGACCAAGGGGCGCCCGCTCAAGACGATCAGCCAGCGCCTCAAGGGCAAGGAGGGCCGCCTGCGCGGCAACCTCATGGGCAAGCGCGTCGACTTCAGCGGGCGCACGGTCATCACGCCCGACCCCAACCTGATGCTGGACCAGGTCGGCATCCCGCGGTCGGTGGCGATGAACCTCACGGTGCCCGAGGTCGTCACGCCCCTCAACGCGGCGCGCCTGCGAGAGCTCATCGTGCGCGGGCCGCTCGAGTACCCGGGGGCCAAGACGATCATCCGGCCCGGGGGCCAGGACACGGACCTGCGCTACGCGTCGCGGCGGTCGGAGCTGACGCTGGACTACGGGTTCAAGGTGGAGCGGCACCTGCAGGACGGCGACGTGGTGGTGTTCAACAGGCAGCCGTCGCTGCACAAGATGTCGATGATGGGGCACAGGGTCAAGGTGATGCCCTACTCGTCGTTCCGCCTGAACCTCAGCGTCACGACGCCGTACAACGCCGACTTTGACGGCGACGAGATGAACATGCACGTGCCGCAGTCGATGGAGACGCGCGCCGAGGTCGCCGAGATCATGCTCGTGCCGCGCCAGATCATCACGCCCGCGGCCAACAGGCCTGTCATGGGCATTGTGCAGGACTCGCTGCTGGGCTGCCACCTGCTGACTATGCGCGGCACGTTCATCGACAAGGACCTCATGTTCAACCTGCTCATGTGCCTCCCCAACTGGAGCGGCAAGATCCCCGTGCCGGCTATCATCAAGCCCGTCGAGCTCTGGACCGGCAAGCAGCTGCTCTCGCTGCTGCTGCCCGATGTCAACCTCACCACGTACGTCGGCGACGGCAAGTACCGCGCCGAGGAGTACGCGGGAGTTCCGCCCTGCCCGCGCGACACGCTTGTCGAGATCTCGCAGGGGCAGCTGCTGACAGGCACGCTGACGTCCAAGGTGCTGGGCAACAAGGCCATGGGCGGCGTCATCCACGTGATCTGGAAGGAGCACGGGCCCGAGGCGGCCAAGATGTTCATCTCGATGGTGCAGCAGACGGTCAACACGTGGGTGCTGCAGCGCGGGTTCAGCGTCGGCATCACCGACACCATTGCCGATGAGGCGACCAACACGGACATTGACAACATCATCGAGCGCGCGCTGGCCGAGGTGCGCAAGCTGCTGAACCAGCACCGCAAGAAGGAGCTCGAGCGCATCGCCGGAAAGACGCTCGACGAGACGTTCGAGTTCCTCGTCAACAAGGCGCTGAACCAGGCCGTCGAGGAGGCCGGCAAGGCGGCGCGTGACAAGCTGCGGCCGTCCAACAGGATCAAGCTGATGGTGGACGCCGGTTCCAAGGGCAACAATGTCAACATCTCGCAGATCACGGCCTGCGTCGGCCAGCAGAACGTCGAGGGCAAGCGCATCCCGTTCGGCTTCCGCCAGCGCACGCTGCCGCACTTCCCCAAGAACGACTTCCTGCCCGAGAGCAGAGGGTTTGTGCAGAACTCGTACCTGCGCGGGCTGAGCCCGTCGGAGTTCTTCTTCCACGCCATGGGAGGCCGCGAGGGTCTGATCGACACGGCCGTCAAGACGAGTCAGACGGGGTACATCCAGCGCCGCCTGATGAAGGCCATGGAGGACATCCAGGTGCGCTACGACGGCACCACGCGCACGACGGCCGGCGAGCTCGTGCAGTTCCTCTACGGCGAGGACGGCATGGACGGCTGCATGGTCGAGAACAACGCCTTTGAGACGTACAAGATGGACGACGGCCAGAAGCCCGACGAGCGCGGCCAGCTGCCGCACACGCAGCTGCGGTCCAACTTCACGTGGGACCTCACGAGCCCCGCGACTGTGTCGTCGATGGACCCCGCGGTGCTGGAGAAGCTCGCGGGTCCCGACGCCCAGGACACGCTGCGGCAGGAGGTCGACCAGATAATTGCCGACAAGCTGATGCTGCAGCGCATCCTCGGCGGCATTGAGGAGCGCTCGCCGCTGCCGCGTACGGTGACGGACCTGCCGATGCCCGTGAACCTGGATCGCCTGCTGCTCAACGCGCAGAAGAAGTTCCACATCGACGTGCGGAGGTCGACGTCGCTGGACCCGTGCGAGGTGGTCACGACGGTGCGCGCGCTGATCGCGCAGCGGCTGGTGCTGGTGCCCGGCGACGACGACCTCAGCCGCGAGGCGCAGCACAACGGTATGACGCTGTTCAGCGCGCTGCTGCGCATCAAGCTGGCGTCGCGGCGCGTGTGCATGCGGTACCGCCTGGACCACAACGCGTTCACGTGGCTCGTGGGCGAGATCGAGAACAGGTTCAACCAGGCGCGCGCGCACCCGGGTGAGTGCGTGGGCCCGATCGCCGCGCAGTCGCTGGGTGAGCCCGCTACGCAGATGACGCTGAACACGTTCCACTACGCCGGGGTGTCGGCCAAGAACGTGACGCTGGGTGTGCCCAGGCTGCAGGAGATCATCAACGTGGCCAAGATACCGCGGACGCCGTCGATGACGGTGGTGCTGCAGGCTAAGTACAGCAAGGACACGGAGCTGGCCAAGAAGATGCAGAGCACTATCGAGTACACGACGCTGCAGCGCGTGACGATGCGCAGCGAGATCTGGTACGACCCCGACATCAAGAACACGGTAGTCGACGACGATGTCGAGTTCATCAACGTCTACTACGCCGTTCCCGACGACATGGACCCCGAGCGCCTGAGCCCCTGGCTGCTGCGCATCGAGCTCGACAAGGCGGTCATGACGGACAAGCAGCTCACGATGGACGCAGTCGCCGAGAGCCTGCGCGCGGCCTTTGGCAACAGCCTGCAGGTCATCAACAACGATGACAACTCGGAGCACCTCGTGCTGCGCATCCGCCGTGTATTCGACAGCGCGCCGGCCGAGGACGCCGCGGGCGTCGTTAAGGACTCGGAGGACGCCATCGAGGAGCTCAAGAACGTCGAGAACGTCGCAATGACGCGGCTGAAGCTGTGCGGTGTCGAGCGGCTGCACAAGGTGGCGCTGCAGACGGACCCGTACCTGGCCCTGGTGACCGAAGGCTCGAACCTGGCGGCGCTTGCGTCGATACCGTACATCGACTGGAGCAAGTGCATGACAAACGACATTGTCGAGATCCTCAGCGTGCTGGGCGTCGAGGGCGCGCGTGCGGCGCTGCTGCGCGAGCTGTACGGTGTGCTGTCGTTCGACAACTCGTACGTGAACCACAGGCACATCGCCATCCTGGCCGACGTCATGACCCACCGCGGTGGGCTCATGCCCATCACGCGTCACGGAGTCAACCGCACGGAGGCCGGCGTCCTCATGCGCGCCTCGTTCGAGGAGAGTGTCGAGCAGCTGCTGCAGGCGGCGTCGCTGGCCGAGCGCGACGATCTCAAGGGTGTGAGCCAGAACATCATCCTGGGGCAGCTGTGCCCGCTGGGCACGGGCTCGTTCAGCCTCGTGCTCAACACGGAGATGCTGCAGCACGCCGTCACGCGGCCCCTGCCCCTCGACCCGCTCATGATGCAGCAGCAGCAGCAGTCTGCCTACGGCTCCATGGCCACCCCCGTCCACGGCATGATGTCGCCGGGCAGGGGCGCCCCCTTCAGCCCCTTCCCCATGTCCCCGGGCATGGGCTCCGCCTCGCCCTCGTACGACGGCGCCAGCTTCAGCCCCTCCAGGGGTTCCGAGTTCAGCCCGCGCGGCGCCGGTTCTGCAGCGTACTCGCCTGCCAGCCCAGGCGCGGCCTACAGCCCTGCAAGCCCGGCCTACAGCCCCTCGAGCCCCGCGTACAGCCCGTCGTCGCCCGCGTACAGCCCCTCGAGTCCTGCATACTCGCCGACGAGCCCCGCGTACAGCCCGGCTTCGCCCAAGTACAGCCCGTCGAGCCCCGCGTACTCGCCTACGAGCCCGGCGTACAGCCCCACGTCGCCCAAGTACAGCCCCACGAGCCCGGCGTACTCGCCGACGAGCCCTGCGTACAGCCCGACAAGTCCGGCGTACAGCCCCACGAGCCCCGCGTACTCGCCGTCGTCGCCCAAGTACTCACCCACGAGCCCTGCGTACTCGCCGACGTCGCCGAGGTACAGCCCCTCGAGCCCGGCGTACAGCCCGTCGAGCCCCGCGTACAGCCCCTCGTCGCCGAGGTACTCGCCGAGCAACGCAGGTGCTGCATCGTACAGCCCCGCATCGCCGAGGTACTCGCCGACGAGCCCCAGGTACTCGCCGTCGTCGCCGACGTACTCGCCCAGCAGGGCTGCGCCGGCGAGCCCTGCGTACAGCCCTTCGTCGCCCACGTACGCGCCTGTTGAGAGAGAGGAGCCCAAGGACAAGCAGCCGGGAGACAAGGCGGCAGAGCAGAGCGGCAAGCCCAAGGAGCAGCAGCCGCAGTCGCAGCCGCCGCAGGGGCAGCAGCAGGCACCACAGCAGCCTGGCGACCTTTACTCGCCAACGTCGTCGCCGCCGGCGACACCACCGTCGAACAAGTGAGCAATCGCACAGGAGGGGGAAGTAGTGCAACGAGTCACTCCCCCCTTGCTGGCGCTGCTGCTCGCAGCACAGACGAGATGAACACACGGTCTAGAATCCAAAGGCCAGAAGAGCTCTTTGCTTTCTTTCCAAACCTGCACCGAGCCTGTTCCATTGGTCACTTGGGAACTGCACTATTTATACACATTAATACGGCGAGGCATCAGCCTGTGCCTGTGTGGTATGGTGGTAGTAGTGCTTGTGAGTGGGGGGAGTAGGGGGGAAGGGAAGAGGGGGGAGGAGGGGGAGGGAGGGTACAATGATATGGTGCTTGAGGAGGGGGGAGAGAAGGGGAGAGGGATGTAATGTGCTGAACTGCTGAACTACTAATGACAATACGCTTGAGTGACCGCAGGACAAGCCAACAGAGCCCACTTCGAGCCATCGGCATCTGCACCGGACACGCGCCGGCAGTAGAGGGGCTGTAGCAAGCAGGCGAGTAACTGCCAGAGGACCAGGGCAGAACCCCATATAGGGCGCGCCTGTGCCGATTTGCAGTGTCACCGTATGGAACACCCCTCCGCTGCGAGTGTGGCCCTGCAGATGCCGGATGACTTAGGCAGCTTATGAGTGCCGGTCTCGAGTCACTGCACACCCAGTGGGCTGGCACAGCTCCAGGTGGCGGCCCTGCTGCTGCTGGTTATCAGCACATGCTGCAATGCACTACAGAGGCTGAGTAACAGTAAGGAAGGCACCTCCCTGATGGATGCATGCCTCACAGGCAGACAGAGAGGGCCTCAGAGCATGGCGTGCATCTGGAGCTGGCCAACGATGTTTGTGGGGAGCAGCGCCAGGGTGGTGTCGAGGCTGCCGATGATGTGATGCATCATGGCACTGCCCATGAACAGGCGCAGAGCAAGCCCACTTCAGCTGTGCATCATCGGGGTGTGTGTGCGTGTGGGTGTGTGCATGGGGGCACATCCGCCAGCAGCCCTGAGGGCCTCTGCATTCTCGAGCACGTGGAGGGCCACCACGAGGGGCATCAGGTGAAAGTGCCACCCCATGGCCAGCTTGGCCCACAGCCTTCTCACGCAGGCCAGGGGCCACGTCATGCACCCGAGGCTCAGGATGTCTGCTGCAAATGGAGGGGCCACGTGAGAAGGGCAGCAGGGCAGCCAGAGGGCACACATTGGGTGAGGAGCTGGTGGCGGAAGCCCCTTGAGGCCATGAGGGCGTGCAGGTCAGCATTGAGCTCCGGGGTATGAGACACATAGCCAAGAACTGCCTGTTCCCTGGCACCAAGCAGCAGGCGCATGAGACACAGGTCACAAAGAAAAAGGGCTTGACAGGGACTGTGACGGGAGCACTGGCCAGGCCATGGAATGAGAAGCCGAAAACGGGTTCAAGGCTGGGGTTCCTGTCATGGAGAGCTGACTTGCTGCAGCACAGGCTACACCGGCAGGAGAGGTCAGAACATCAGAGAATGCATGCATATCCCTCTGCCAGGCCACTACGGGCAAGGACACGGACCTCGATGGTCGCATTGACTTCACTTCGCCTCTGTGGAAGTCTGGCTCTGCCCTGCTGGATTCGAAGAGGGGGTCGACCCCCATGGTCATAACTCACCCAGAAGAGTACACTACCAAGAACACTCTTCCAATGCGGTCTTGGGCAGAGGTAAAACGTGACTGAATCCATTTCTCGTGCACAATCACAAAGGGAGAGGGTGAGGGCAAGGAGGTTCTGTTCCATGTGGACACGGGCTCGGACTTTAACTATGCAGAGACCAGACTCCTCGACCTGCTCCAGGTACCACATCAGAAACTGCCACCTGAGTTCAAGGAACGCATACGGATCATCGGGGTCAACGGGTATTGGTCAAGCGCACAGGCACTGGGGTCCAGATTCACACTGTTCTCGATCCAAACGAAGGTCCTGTCACTATTCCTGTCATTGAGGTTGCAGATGGTACAATTGGCTCGGATGAAATCCTGATGAGACTGCATGATTGCTGCCACTATGACTACATTGCCCTGACGATGGTCAGATGAACGTGGTCCAGGTGGATCGCCGTTACGTGTACAAGGTGCCAGGTGACATCGTTTTCCCCGAGCCTTATGTCAAGGGGCTCAGTGAAATCACGGTTAGAACAATATGAACGTCCTGAACGGCCTTGATGGGATCGGTATGACTGGGGTCAGGGTCTGCAAGATTGAGCAACTTCCCAACACAAAGCCCTTCATCATTCAGTGCAACGTCAGTGATTCATGGAAGCTCGTACATCTGGCTGAGTACAAGGCCAAGATGATCGACACAGGGATCTGGGAGGAGATCACACAGCAAGATGTTCACTTCGCATCTCCCACGGTGTTTGTACCTAAACCAGACGGGACCTGGCAGGTCTGCGGTGACTACCGGTTGATTAACTGCATCATACGCATACGTGACAACTTCTACATCAATGTGCTCATCGATGACAAACTGCACAAATTGGCCTACAACTACTTGTTTTCTGTGAACCTCGAGATGGCCTACCACCAAATTCCCCTCGATGCAGCCACGGCGAATTTGCTGGTGCTGGATCTTCCTGATGGTTCCTTCATACATCCACGGTTCATGCCATTTGGCATCAAGCAAGCAAGTGCTACATTCCAGAGGGCCATCGACTCGGTTCTAGCACCACTGGCCCATACCTCCAGCTTCGTGAACTATATGAATGCGGGCAGCTCATCGTGGGGTGATAGTAAGGCACAGGTGACAGTCCTTTCCGACATGTTCACCAAACACAACGTGAAGGTGAGCCCGAGAAGTGTTCCTGGGGCCCTATGGTTCTACGACAGCTGGGACGTCTGGTATCTAAAGAGGGCATTGCGATCGACCCTACGAGGCTGGATCCTCTGCGTTTTGCAGGGCGGCCATGTGACAAGGACATGCAGTGGTCTTTCCACGGCCTCAGCCAGTGGCTCAGTGAGTTCATCCCGAATTTCACATCCAAGGCAGCATGCATGTACGAGCTGTGTCAATACAATGTCAAGTTCGAGTGGACTTAGGCTCACTAACAGGCCTTCGATACCCTGGTCCACGATGTCCGATTCTCGTCCACCCCATTCCAGGCTCAGTTATCATCATCGATCCCGATGCCTGTGAATACGCAACAGAAGCCACAATTTTCCAACAGGCCCCTGGGGAGTCATGCTGGGGAATTCTGGCATTCGTCTCAGAGGTGCTACGGCCTGCAGATCGGCATAACCTCTCAATGCTTGAGAAGGAAGCACGTGGGCTGGTTAAGGGACATCTGCGGGCAAGGGAACTCAGCTTGGTCTATGCACGACATGTCATTTACCGTCCCGACCACAGCAACCTGCATTGGATGGCCGACTCTAGCAACTGCCACATTCAGAACTGGTCGGCTATACTGAACGAGATGCCCTACAGCATCCACTACCAGCCTGGAAAAACTAACTATGGTGGCGATTTCTTTTCGTGGGCACAGTGGCACCAGGTTATTGACGACCCAGTCGGTATTCACCAATACCTCGATGCTCACGTCCGGGACACACACATGATGGCTGTTCTGGGACACGACCTGTCCGACCTCCAGCAGGACACACTTCACGAATCGCTTCTCACCCTACCACACGAGATGGTTAAGGGCGTTTTCTGCCTCTTGGTTAAACCTGACGATGAACTCTGCCTTATGATCATGATTCTCGGTCACGACGACATGCTCACAGGATATGGTGGAGTTGATCACACATACCACTCCATCAAGCAGGTGGTCACATGGCCTGGCATGTACGATGACGTTTGCCACTTCGTGCATACATGCCCAACGTGCCAGAAGGTCAGGCCTGCAACCTCACATGCTGATTCAATAGGAACGGTGCCAGGCAGTGCACCTTACGAGTCCATCATCGTGGACTACCTCGGCCCACTCCGGGAGGTGAAGGGGTTCAAGTACGTGCTGATTGTCAAGGACCGTTTTTCGCACGAGGTTCATCTCGAGGCTGTCCAGTCTACTGATGCACAGGAAGCAGTCAACGTGCTCTGGAATCAGTGGGTCTGCATGAGGGGCTCAGCCTATCAGCTCATGACCTCAGATGGTGGCTCTTCCTTCCACTTGAGTCGCATTCAGGCCCTCAATGACCAAGTCAATGCAGAACACCACATTTCGGCAGCTTATCACCCTGATGGGCATGGGGCTGTGGAGGTCGCAGTGCGCACTACAGTGCAGGTTCTGCAGGCCTTGCTCTTGGACCATTCTCTGGACTGGCCTGATGTTCTTCCAGCTGCTATGTTCGCCCTGAACAACAGCTACGTACACTCCATTGGGGCCATGCCCTTCGAGGTCATTCACAGTGTCACTAGTTGGACTCTCCTCTATCTTGCAGTTCACAAGGATGATGACACCGGGAGCCCTGACATGGACCCCCAGCTACTCCACGACCAGCTCCTGCTACGGCAGCATGACACGTTCACACATATTGCCACTTTGCAGCGGGCCGCATTCGAGAAGGCTCACAGGCAATATCTGGCCAAGAAAAGGGGCAGGTTGCATTTCAACGTCAGTAACTACATTCTCCTTGACAAGGACTGGGACCACAAGCTCGACATTAATGTTCTGGGTCCATTCCACATCATTGAGATGCTCGACAACCATTGCTACACCGTTGAGAACCTACTCACACCCAGGCTCATGTCAACACAATGCACTTGTTCCGTATGGGAGCCCTCACTGACATACAACTCTGGGCAGAAGCAATGCACACACATGACAAGATGGCCCTGAACACGGTCCTGCACCACTGTCACGTTGCTGGCAGGCTCAAGCTTCACGTTCATTGGCTGGGCTGCCCAGACTTTGGAGACGACGACCCATGTTCATGGATTTCCTATGACAACAACAAGAACATCAACCAGGTCGTCACGAACATGCAGGCCCACCGCCCAGCTGCGTACCTAGACTGTTGACTGACTTCTGCAAGGTCTCCCCCTGCTCGACCTTTGAAGAAGAGCAGTGATGCCAAGGGGGGACTGCACCCCTGAGGCAAGGAATTGCATTTCCCCTACCCTCTTGTCACCACACGAATATAACTCAATACATCATCACTTCTTCCTCGAGTCTCTCACTCCCATAGGGGCCTCCTGCCCCCACCCCACGCATTACTGGGCACCAAAGGGGAGGGAATTTGATGTATGGTGTTGCTGACAGCCTGGTGCAGGGCTGTGCGAGTGTCCTGGAGACTCATGGCATCAATGTCCTTGTTGTCCCAGGCCTGCGTGGGCAGCTGAGACCACCACGTGCACTTTGCTGGAGCCCCAGGGGCCCTAAGCATCTTACAGTCTGCTGGTGCTGCTGCTACTGCTGCTGCTGGGGCTGGTGCCAGACACCACTGGATCTTCCAAGGCGAACGAGGAAGAAGACAATGTGCCATAGCTGGGGCAGCTGGAGCCACGTACTCCTCGTTGCTTCCCTCCCTCGTCCTCTTGCATGCCGTTGTCTTCTCCTTGTGCTCCTCCTGGTCATCGTCGTCGTCCCTAATCTTGTCCCTGATGCTCCATTCATGGCTCTGGCGAATTTTTCTGTGGGTCAAGATGTATGGGGAGCTGGCCATTAAATGGGCTGCCTGAGGTGAAATGATACAAATGTGTGCCCAGAGTGAAAAGTCGTGAGAAAGCCATGCCTCTGACTTAGTTGCAGCATAAAGACGTCATTATAAGCATTTACCCTCAAATCAGCGTGCAAAGAGAAGGGAGAAGAGACATAAGGGAGAGTGTGCAAATGTTAAAAAGAGAACTCGTATTTAAATAGAACAGCAAAGTGGCGGGAGAAACGGTCAATGTGTGGAAAATATCTTTTCCTTCACATTTCCCGTTTAAAATTCGGAAAACGCTGGATTTGGAACTGACGAGTTCGGAAAACAAGATGCCTCTGCACAGCAAGCACCACAAGCTTCTTGCTGCTCTTGGACGGGCTGCAGCTGAAAAAAGGGCAAGCTCAGGACGTCCTGTGTGAGCAAGGAGCAGAAGACGAAGAAAAAGGCACTCAGGCCCCGGAATCCATGCCCTGCTGATCCTTCAAGGGTCCACAACAGTATGGCCCTTGCCAACCCCTTTCCCAAATCTCACCCTTGAACAGCCTCCAAGGCACAAGAGCTGGAATCGTGGGTCAGAGAGAATGCAGAGGTTCAGTCAGGAAAGAAGACTCTGCGCTTCTCTATCTATGGGACCTTTGCAGAGGCTTATCTCAACTATTCCCTGAACATGGAGAATTCCTACTGCAAGTCGGGATTTGTCAAGCTGATGCACAGTAGCACACAACAGGCTTAACCACCATTGGTATGTCCCCTCTTGCTGAGACAGCTGAGGTGACACACCTCAGCTGCAACAGCAATCAGTGCCGTGGTTGCATTCTGCACTGTGTTCTCCATCAGGTCCCAGAACAGTGTGGTGAAGTACATGAGCTCCAGGCAGTCAGTCCTGGCCTGGACTGCCTCCTCCATGGTCAGAATGACCCTGGTCCTGGTCAGGGTGGAGATGGCATCAATGAAGGCCTGCACAACAGCGTCCTCGTACTGCTGGCCTGCCTTAGGCATTGTTGCTTACCTGTACTGCTTTCGTACAACAGGGTGCCTTACTGCGCCATAGGGGATGCTGATCACCGTGTTCTTCGTCTGCATGCCAGCCACTGAAAACGCCGGGTTGAGGACAAGGCAGCTCAACTGCTTCTTCATGCTGGTATTGACTGGAATGATGAGGTTAAGATGAACGACGAGAGTCCACTCGTCCTTCACATAGGCCCAGTACACACTGTCGGACTGCAGCTATGTGGCCCGTTTGCTGGATTCCATGCAGCACACATCTCAGAAGTACACTTCACACAGGTCCATGCAACAATGGGGCCTGTCATAAGGCAAGGGACAGTCATTGACCCAATCACTGGCAGGTATGTCCCAGTCTGTTTTGATTGAGTCAGACATTAGAATTGAAATGAAGAGCATACTGCTCTGGCACTGGCTCCCTTGGGAATCATGCTTCTATTCATGGTGATGTCTCCAGGGCGTGGTTGAGGGTACAAGGCCATGAGATCAGCCCATTTGTGCTCGGAGCACTCTGCTGGGCGACCTGTCACATGGGGGTCATTGACAGCAACCTGCTGCCTGATGTGCATCCCAGCACCTGAAATGCCCCCCAGTCGCAGGAAGCAGAGGAAGCTGGCCAGGGCCGGCACTTCTGCCATGCTCCCTGGCACCAGAGGGAGCAGGCCATCCCACGTTCCAGTCCTGCATGCTGGTGGGCTCAGCACTAGGGGCCCCTCCATTGTTACTGTCATCCTCGTCCCCCTGGTCCTGTTGCTCATCCCCCACGTTCTCCTCCTTCTGCTCGTCCTGCTGCTCATTCTCTGTATTGTCCTGCTGCTTGGCCTCACTGTTCTGCTGCTCAGTCTCCTTGTCCTGCTCCATCTCCACTTCCTTCGGCTGATCGGTTACCCTCTCCAGCTCACTCTCGTTCTGCTGCTGCTGGGGCTCAGGAGACAGCTCGGGCTCAACAGCTGGTGCTGCTGCTGCTAACATGGCCTCACATTGAACTGGAGCTGCAGAAGTGGTCATGGAAACCACTTCTACGACAGAAGAAGAGAAGAACTCACCAGAATGGCCTGTCATCATGGCCTGTGGTGCAGGGACTTCATCGGAAGATGTAGGCATACCCAGCTTCTTGCACTCGTGCTGCACAACATGGCACATATACTGTTGGTATAGGGCATATTCAACTTCAAACTCGGTGGGCTGGGATTGCTTTAGAAGGGGAACGAGTGGGGTCAAGGGAACGCAGTGACATACCTCGGGCTTCTCCTTCTTGGGGGTGCTTGGTGCAGATGGCGTGGTTAACATCGGCTTGTAGGACAACCCACACAATTTTTGAAAATGATGTAATCTGCCACTGGCACATAATATCTGCCAGTGGCACAGCTGCAGGCATAGCAGTG
>CACRSC010000070.1:112485-127891 GCA_902651635.1 Mastigamoeba balamuthi | reverse complement strand
ACAACAGAGGCAATTCCCGGGGGAAGACGCCGTGCAGGTACAATTCCTGGAGGAAATGGCTTCTCTGGTTTTCCTAGCACAGCAGTTAGGAGACCAACCTCCTCCAGGGCACTGCTTGTCCACTCCACACCATAGGAGTATTCGTACATAGTGCCATCTGCTGCAGTACGCCTAACCTTGACATTGCTGTGCCCAGCCAGCCATGCACGTCCTGTGTACACCCCATCATACAGAGTGGGGTCCTTCATTGATCCACAGGAAGACAGCAGCAGGCCCTTGGAGACAACAGGCAGAAATGCCTGTGCCACACTCCTGAAGGAGGTGGTGCAAACAGTGCCAGTGGGGGAGCTATACTGGAGGGACGACTCCTTGATGTTTTCATGGCCACTAATGACCATCAGGGTGATCCTGCTCTGGGCACCCCTGAACTCCTTCCTTATCAAGTCCAGGGCCTCTGCGATTCCTGTTGATAGACAGTAAAACAAGTTATTCAGAACCACATTAAGTGTGTGAATGGGTGACTCATACCATGAAACAGAATGCACCACAGGATGCAGTTGTGGCTCTGAGCAGGGTTGTTGAACCCTATCATATTCCGTAGAGTGGCACTGTAAGGCCTGTTCTGCTTGAACCAGTCCGTTTCCGTGACGATTATGACGTCCTCTGCAGCTGGACAGGCCAGACGTCTGTGCCTTGCAGAGCTGCCTGCTGTGATGAGTGCCCCGTACTCACACTTGCGGTGCAGAACAGTTCCACAGGCAAAGCAAGTCCACGGCCTGCTTGGAATATGAATCAATTCCACAACAAAGAGTGATCTTACCTGGTGGCATCTCTGGTCAAGCAAGGGCCCCCCATTTGATTCGTTAGGCAGCTGCTGTTTCCGCACACCAGAGAAAATGCAGCCAGCTTCCTCTCATCGGGCCTATTAGTCCAGAGTGTAAATCCACAAGCCCAAGAAATACACAACTCACGGGGATATTGCAGTTTCCATCAGCTTGTCCTCCTGCTCTGTTCCCAGTGCACAAAGAGCAGCTATCTCTGCTTCGTATGACATGCTGGTACTGGACTTCAGCAGCTCCTCATCTTCCTTGGTCAGGAGATCCGCCCTGAAAAATGTGAGTTACCTCTTTGTACTGACACTCAAACAGTGGTGTACAGTGGGCCTGCCTAATGCAAGTGGTGTTCCGAGTGGCCAGCTGGTCACTGCAAACATTGCACATGTGTGCAGGTATGTGCAATGCTGCTCATCTTGCTCAACCAGCAGGAAGAAGTGCAATGTGAAGAAAATGACATCAATTTTTGATACTGCAAATATCTGTGTAGCGGCATGTAGCAGACCATCCGCTATGCACTGCTACACAGATACCCTCTGCTACACAGCATAGCGGAAGGTGCTCAAGTGCGTTTCGCTACACCATGTAGTGGAGGGTATCTGCATAGCAGTGCATAGCGGATGGTCCACTATGTGCCACTACAGACACCGTTCACTATGCCATAGCAGAAGGCACTCGAGCGCGTTTCACTACATGGCATAGCAGAGGGTGTCTGCATCTCACCCCACTATTGATGTCATTTAACAGCATTTTCGAAGGTTTAAAACGGTGTGCATCAAGGACATGCTGCGCAAAACACCCACCAAGAAGCACAGGGACAAGCCCAAGGACAAGAACAAGAACTGCACTGGGCCAATAATCTCTGTGATACCTCCCACCCCAGCTGGACGAAGACCTAGACATCATGCCTCTCAGGAAAGCAGGTATGTAGCATTCTCCCCTCCCTTCTTTATTCTCACACCACACACCCTTCCTTAATGTTACTTTAGGCACAGCTGCTGCTGCGCCAGTGCAAGCTGCTGCTGCTGTAGCACCACGTGTCAGCGGCAGTGAGCAATCCGAGGAGGAGGAGGAGGAGAGGAAGGGGGAGGAGGAGGAGGAGAACGAGAACGAGGATGAGGAGGTCTTGGCGGATGACTATAAGGGCACCTCACACGCATCGGAGTCCGACGAGGAGCAGAGGAGGGTGCTGCAGGAGAAGCAGCAGATCTCAGCCCTCATGAAGAAGTCGCACGACCTCCTCACCATTTTCACTGCCAAGCCCAGTGAGGAGTGCGCCAATCAGCCCTGCACCTTTGGAGAGGTCAGGGCTGGGTTCAAGGCCATGCAGATGCTGCTTGCTGGTACTCTGAGTGACCTCATCGTGAGGTACGAAACCCCTCCCCCCATTCTTCCTTGTTTTTTGGCTCTAATTCAAACTATTTTAGCAGGATGAATGCCCTCACGCATGCTGTTGAGGCAGGCATGCAGTCCAGGGAGCTGACGCTCAGAGAGAAGCTGATGCTCGGCATTCCTGGTACGTTTCCTTCCCTACTCTTTGTTTTTAAAAATTTCTAACAATGTGTGTATAATACTAACTCGAATAGTCCCGAAGCTGAAGAACCTCCCAGCAGACAGGGGGCCCTACACCGCTGCTCTGTCTGTGATAATGGCAAGGCCCATTATCTCACAGATAGAGCAGTGGACCAAGGTCAACTACCACCTCCTGTTCATGGAGCACCCCGAGTGGAGGTACGAACTCTTTTCCTCTCTCTTGTTCTCTCTTACCACATTTCATCTGACTTTCCCTACAGGTCAGACATAAGAGAGCACTGTGACAACATCATTCAGGCTGTCTGGCCACCGAAGTTCCAGACTCTGTTTGCTGCACACCCCCTGGTGAGGAAGGGGGTGTGTGAGCACATCCAGAGTGTCTGGCGGAACTACAACAGCAACGAGAAGTGCGTTTTCTTTTATTTCATCATTTACTAATGCATAAGCAAAATAGGCGTGGAAGGACCAGCTTCAAGGACATGAAGTCTGGAGCGCCAAAGGCCAAGAGGCCCAGGAGGACGCAGCACCCTGACCCTGTACTTAACGCCCTCAATGACATGCTTGGGAGCACAGATGCCTCCCAGGCCTCTGAGGCACCTGCTGGTCCTGAGTCGCCCTCTTCCCAGGCACCTGCTGGTCCTCAGTGATCCCTCTCTACTCCTCTCACTTGAACGTTTTCTGCTGCCCTGGCTGGGCTTCTCTCCCCCAAAAGTGAAAACATGACCTGCCTGCCCTTTTGATGGCAGTTATCAATTGATTTCGGTGCTGCCCAATTATGTAGCAGTGCGTAGCGTATTTATGTGTAGCAGTGCGTAGTGTAATTATGCGTAGTGACGCATAGCGCATTTATGCGTAGTGGTGCGTAGCACCTTCATACGTAGTGGCACGTAGCAGACCCTGCCACAGCAGTGCGTAGTGCAATGAATGAACTATGCAGCATAGCAGAGGGTCCACTGCATGCCACTACACATGGTTCTGCTACGTGCCGCTACACATGATGCCGCTACGTGCCACTACGCAGTGCTACTGAGGCAGTGCATAGCAGCATCATGTGTAGTGGCACGTAGTGGAACCATGCGTAGTGGCATGTGGCGGACCCTCTGCTATGCCACGTAGTTCATTCATTGCACTACACACCACTGCGGCAGGGTCTGCTATGCGCCGCTACATTGCTTGATGTGCATCTGACTCACAGGGCTGCCATTCTCGAGACCATCACTCTTTGGATGAATAGGGCCAGTCCTTACACTCACTGCAGTGATAACTGCTGTGAAAAGGTCCGTTTTCCTCTTATACCATTGTATAAGTCAACAACCGGTACATGCCATGTGCCACTGGTGGCTACAGTACAAATCACAATCAACTAGCCCATCTTATTTCACAATCACTTCAATTGCTGAGAATGCCAATTGGAGAGCTTATAGGCTATAATATGATCTGATCATAGAATATCTGAAATTCAGAATATCTGATAAAGACAAAAATGTCTCATAGAGAAACAAAGATGAAAGATATGGTTTTGCACAACCATCCAATGGGCCCTCACTAGTGCAAGAGGTGCATTGCACGGTACGTGCACTGCAGCTGTGGAACAGCCCAACAATGGATGGATCAGCAATCAGATAGTGTTGCTTTACCTCTTGAAAACACGGATATTTTTAGCACAAAAACAGGGATATTTCTGTAGAGGGGCCGCCGCGGTGAACACGCAATGTCACGCCGTGAGGTGCTCTCCCTCGTGGTGGACTATAACCACTAAGTCGAGGACGCTCGTGCCCGTGCTGACGCCCAGGCTGCGGCGGCGGCGGAGGCAGCAGAGCCTCACCCTGCCACCCTGGTCGACCACTTTCGCATCCTAGAGGAGCAGGGTTGGGTGAACGTCTCGCAGTGCACGATGAAGTCTGCGGTCCCTCTGGCAAACACTGTTCTTCCTCTACTCCCAGAATCGGGGCCTCGTTCGCCCGCTCTCTGCCCTCGCCCCTCGGTGCCACACTGTTCTCCCTCTGTGCGGCCCTTTTTTTGTAACACGGTGTGTGCGCGTTCCTCACCCAGGTGGCCGCCTCCCTCCAAAGGCGCCTGTCTTTTGGAAGCTCTTTCCAAGCGAGTTGCTTGCGTACATGTCCAACTCGCTCACGAGAGGGCTCAATGATTGCCGCGCTGGGCCACAAGGGCGCCGGGTCGAGGTCTCTGTGCAGGACGTCAGAGATCTTATCTGTCTCATCATCCACATGGTGGGGCGTGGGCCAAAGGTCGCCAGCAAGCTCTCGATGTACCTGCGCACCTGCGAGGGCCGCACATCACCGAGGATCAATGAGGAGCGCTGGCAGCATGTCACTGCCCAGTTTTTCCAACTGGACAAGAGTCACCTCGCCAACCTCTTCTCGGCATCATACTTCCGGTTCTGGAACGTCTCAGGGCTCCTCTGGCTGACGCTCGACGAGAGCATGCTTGGGTTCCGCGGCAATCTGCCATTCACTGTCGTCATTCCGCGTAAGCCAACCCCTCAGGGGGCCCTCGTCTACATCGTCTGTGCTATCTCCATGGCAGGCGGCCTGCCAATCCCGTTGTTTCTTGTCCCGAACTTCCACGAGGGCGGCAGTGGCAACAAGACACCCCTCACAATCCTCGAGCTGGTGTGCTCGTGGATTCGCCAGATGCAGCAGGATCGGCGGCTTCCGGACCCTGTCTGCCTCACTGCAGATGCGGCATTTGGCAACCTCGAGATGCTCCAGAGGTACCACCCGCACATCCTGTTCATCATGTCTGCGAAGGAGACGGACACGAAGACTGTGCTGGCAACACAGCTTGGCCATCTTGAGAGTCGTGCAGTGGCTCGAGGTTCAGTCGTTCAGGGGGTGTTTTCGGACATGGTGCCGGTGTACAACATGTCCACGTTCTTCAAGCCCATCAGTGTGCCCCGCCCCGAGGTTCTCGTGCCCTTGCTCTCGGCGGACACAGCGCGGATCCTCACAGGCATTGAGCATGGTGACCTGTGCATCATGGCAAAGAGGATGGGCCTATCAGTCTCGGGCTCCCACATAGCTGTGGTTGAGCGAATCGTTCGGGGTGACTACGGAGACAAGAACCCACAACCGAAGAAGTGGGCCAGGCGGGCCCAAAATGCTGACGACCCTGCAGAAGCTGTGGCAGCAGCTCCATCACCAGCTGTGGACGAGGTGGAGTCTGGGGACGAGTCCCCACCTGCTGGGGCAGGGTCTGGGGACGATTCCTCGCCCTCTGTCGCTGAGACAAGTGCATCACGAGAGGAAACCGGTGCCATTTGCCACACTCTGCCGTTCTTCGAGTGATTCACACCTCATACACACACTGTGCGCATCCCAGAGAGACGTCTGAGAGAGCTGAAGAGCTGGACAAAGGTCGAGCTGATCACGTACCTCAAGGAGACTCTGGGCGCCTCTGGGAGTGGCAACAAGGACGTCCTCATCCGTCGGATTCTGTCGCACGAGGGTCCTGCTGCCCAAGCTGTGGCTGGGCGCCTGCGAGCCTTTCTGTTCAACAAGGCCACAGGGCGCCTCCCACAGGTCGCCCTGTACAAGTTGCTCTTCAACTTCGTTGACAGACTTGACGTCCTGCTCAGCTACATTCCATTTCCATGGGTCATCAAGAACTTCGACCTGCTCTTCGTCATCTGGCTGGTTCGGGTGACCATTGTGGCCACCTACACTGTGGTGCGAGACCAGGAGTGGAACTACGTGGACAGTGCAGGTGAGTACGACGATATCAAGAGTGCAATCACCACATTCGTAAGTGAACTGGCCGAGGAACTCGAGGCAGAGTCCTCGTGAACCCCCACAAAAATATCCATGTTTTCGTGCAAATTATATCCCTGTTTTCAAGAGTTACCTCTACCATCAAAAAACGTCAGAAGAGCAACAACAGAGAAGGAGGACAAACAAATTCTGGTCAGGGTAAAATCCTAGCCCCCACACTCAGTCTCAGTCCTCTGCAAGTCCCTTATCTTCGGGCATTACTCTTCACTATTCGCAGGTGATTGCATGCTGTTAATGCCAAGTTTCAGACTTCTTTGCTCAAGACTGTGATTACAATAGTCCATCAAAATGCACGGCATGATTTTGCAAGGAAAAGCTGGAGAGATTGGAGCAACGTATGGTTCAGTGATAAGTCCACGCTCTGGCTAGAGGGACTAAAAACCAAGCATTTGCAGCTTTCTGGTCATCGATTTTTGGTCAGACAGGGTACCCCCAGAAGGTTCAGGTTTGGGGGTGCTCTTCCTCACATTGTTTTGGACGGCTTCACATCTTCAAGGGGAATCTCAATTCCGAAAAGATGTATGACATCTATCAGAGGGCTCTCTGTCTTTGATTTGCCAGGCTTATGAGGATGATCAGGAAGAGTGGCTTCTGGCAGAGGACAATGACAGCAAACATACCAGTCAAATAGGCTGCCAATGAAAAGCCAAAAGCAACATCATCTGCCTCCCCTGGCCAGCATGCAGCCCTGACCACAATGAAATCGAAAATTCCTGGGGCATCCTGAAGGCTAAGGTGGCTAAGGCAAACCCTCAATCTATGATGGCATTGGTGTGTTGCCTCAGAAAAGAGTGGAAGTCTCTCTCTTAAGGGTATGCTTAAAAATTGGTTTCTTCATTGCCTGCTCGGTTGCAAGCAGTCCTGGAGGCCAAGGAAGACTACACTGCATACTAGATCGGAAGTACAAAACATATAATAAAAAGCATAGTTGAATTGTATTTGAAGAATTAAGGTGGGCTAGTTGGTTGTGATTCGTACTGTATGTGCTGCCGGCATATGCTATGTGCCACCGGCCTAAGTGCCAGCAAATAACATACTTTCACCTAATTGACTTGACACACTGTACTCTCACAGATGGTAAGAAGCATCAAGGCGCACTGCAAGGCATCCCTGCCATCAATCCAGCAGCATTCCAGGCTCATCTCAGTCGCTAAGGACAACAACAACTGGTTGGAGCACTGTGCTCATCCAGATTATTTTCCAACACTTTTTCTTTTGTGTTCTCATCTTTTTTACGAGAGGAGTAAGTCAAGTCAAACCCGAACCTGTTTGACTTCAGTGAGGACTCATCTGATATGTGTTCAGTGGAGCAGGCTGTTGAGGAGGAAGCTGACAAGCCAGATGAAGCTGATAAGCCAGAGGAGACTTAGACTGCTGGTTCCTTAAGGACTACTAAGAAGAGAGCCCGGTCAATGCTGACTGCAAGAAAGTCATCCAGGGCATAATAAAGTCAAGAGTGAGCAGCACACTGTCACTGCTGAGAAAACCCAAGAAGTGGACAAGAGCCCTACCATGGACATGGAAATCGACAAGTCTCCCAGGAGCAGGTGGCCCTCATGCCCAAAATGTCCTGCTGCAGCTGCCGAGAAACCCAGGACTACATCCTCTCCTGCTGGCAAGAGACTGAGGCATTGACATGCTAAGTCCCTTTATGATCGGCTCTCATGAGCTGCGCTGCCCTTCCCCTGCCCTTCACAGGAAAAGTAATTGATCTCTCAGCTTTTCAGCTTGAGCTTCTTCAACACTTTGCCCTCTTCTGTGTGTTTTGGGGACCCTGGATATTTTGAGCCTCTTTTTCAATTTCAAATGCGACTTTTTGCCTTTTTCCCCCGTTGATTGGGGGGGCTGTCTGTGGGAAACAAAGGGAAAGTCGTTTTCCAGCCATTTAAAGGGGGTGAACTTGATATCACCCCTCACTATGCAGGGGGCAACACTGATACTCGGTGTGCTGTATGCCCCCAAGGCCTTTGAGAATGCCCCAGTGCTGCTGGAGCACACTGTCACTTGCGCCCAGTCATTAGTGCCCTCGTCCGTGCACCTGCTGTAGCTGGAGGGCAAGTGTATCCAGATCCCCCCAGCCTGTGCAGAAGCTCTCAGCGTTACGTGCCACACAGAGCGCCTCTGCCTGCCCAAGGGCTGCTAAGCTGGACCCCGAGGCCCAGCACAGGCTCAAGGAGGCACTCAAGCAAGAGAAGATGAGGCTGTCAGTGCACATACACTGAGATGACTGTGAGGGGCCGTGAGGGGCTGGAGATAATGAGCACCACAGCACTAGCAGTCGTGGTTGTCCAGAGTCGCCATGGGCTTGTGAGAAATATCACAGGCGAACAACTCAATCACAGGTGCAAACCTAAGACACACAGAGAGGGCGCGATCACAGAGATGAGATCATATCTTCTCAAGATACCTGAGATTATTCTGTTGTTACTCAGTAACAAATTCTGCCCCTTTGAGTTGAAGTGAAATGTATGCTTCCAAAAGAGGTTATATTGGAACCCATGCTGGAGCGGTTGAGCCATGATGTCAGGGAACAGTGCCGATCAGTCCATGTCATTGAGAGCATACTGGTGGAGCTCGATTGCCATATCGTTCATATGAGTGCGAGTATTACAATTTGCAATAGAAGGATTGACCTCCAGAAACGGGTGCTACACATCAAAGAGCACGACCGTGAACACAAAACTGTTAATTGCAAGTTTTCACTTATGTAGAACCCACGAGAAGCCCACGAGGTCCCTGTTGAAGACATCACAGTACCAGAATGTCACCTTGTATTAGCCCCAGCCAGGGCAAAGCCCTTCAGGTGCTCAAGAACGAGTCCTCTGGATACAGTAAACAAGGCTGCTCATTGCCTCTGCATACCCCATCTCTGCAGATGCACAGGTGTGCACCATGGCCCCTGCAAGGTCCCCAGAGGCCTCAAGACTCTTGCTGACATGTTGCAGCACCACAGGGTGCCCGAGGCCCGCAGCACACATCCACAAGTTCGCGGCACCAGGCAGGTCCTGGGCCTCATGCAGGTGGGCCAGCTGCACGAGGGCCCTGGTGTGGCCGAGCTCCATGGCGGTGTGGAGCAGCTGCACGGCGAGTGCATGGTCCCTGCAGATGCACGAGCCTGCAACCTCGTGGAACAGCCCGAGGAAGAACAAGGCAGCAGGGCACTGACAGGTGATCTTGAGCAGTACCACCCTGCTCTCGGCCTCAGCACTGATGGCCAGGAGGTACATGCCCTCCACGAGAACCCAGGTGGGGCTGCCAGTTGCACGGGACATGCAGAAGAACTAGATCGCATGCAGGTGCTTCTCCAGAGCCCTCTGGGCCTCGCGCAGCACAGCACCCATGAACACCTCACTTATGTTGCCGCAGATAAGCTGCTGCCACTGTGAGACAGCCCAGAGCCCCACGAGTGCTGGCAAGAACTGTCCAGGGCTGTGCCCCCTAAGGGACAGCGTGTGGCGCAGCTGCTGTGTGAACTTGGCAAGTCGTGAGGGGTCCATGTTGAGCAGTGCCAGTGCCTCATGGGTGCACAGTTCTGCATGGAGGCAGCGATAGCACAGCAGAGGGCCTCGCAGTGGATGTGGGACCACTCGTCAGTCTCAAGGGCATCTGGATGCCAGGGCAGAAGGCACCAGAGGGCCACGAGGGCGGGAAGGAAGGGCCCATGCCCAGAGAACTCGAAGCAGTGCAGCGCAGCCCACAGCTCGTGCAGGGACTTGTGGATGCATGTGCCACACTCAGGATCCTCATCAAGGAGGTCTAGTGCCAGCACTATGCATCGTGCTGGCTCGTCTGCTGGGCAGTTGCCCAGCAGGCCTGGCAGTTCCTGCATTGATGAGAGACCGAGTGAATGAAGAGCTGACTGACCAGAAGCACCACTTCAGTGCTAAGTGCTCGGGCACCAGAGAAATGGTCTCTTGGTTCCCGAGCCCATTGTTTCCCATTGAGCCATATCTCTTACAGATTTTTGTAGTGTTATTCAAAAATAGACCAGATGGCGAGACATCAGACTCTGACTCGCAGGGCCCTTGCAGGGCACGTGTACGAATGGGTTCCCTTCCTAAGTGGTGGCGGAAATGGTCGCCTGGGTCACTGCTGCTAATGTGGTGCTCTGGAGCCAGAAACGACCTCCAGGTCTGGTATTAATCATGGTTCAGATCACTCTATCATGATCTGTATTCTGTGGGCTATGGACGTCTGGCTATCATGATAAGAGGTTGGCATAAGGTTACCTGTAACTCCCTTTCGAAAAATTCCAAGAGAATCCGCCATTGCCTTTCACACTGGGCACTAGAACAAATTCAGCTTGGAAATTATGAGGACCATTTGGCTGCCAGAGAGCAAGTCGTTTTGCACAGATTAGTTGCTGATACTACTCTTTGGGTTGACTCAACTGATTTGATTCTTAAGGGACGCCATACTGTTCGTTTTTGGATTTCGAACACTCAATTTGCATAGGTTTCTCGGAAAAGCTCAGACTGGAGTTATCAGGAAAATCATCCTGCCCAACAGTTTATGGTATTGCAGAATGCCCTAGGGTATGTATGCAAAGTATAAGGGGGCTATTCTCCAAAGTTCTATGATGAACACTTTCTAGCTGTTCTCTTGGACTGGTTTAGAGAGCATGTACCAAATGATGTACTGATTGCAGATAATCACTTCTCTTGTTTATCCAAACTGGAGGGGTTTCCCATGATATATTGCAATTATCCTAGTAGGGCAGCAATGGATGATAATATGTCAGGAGCTGAGGAACTCAGTGAAGAAAGGAAGCAGTTTCCACCAAGCCCACCAACGTGCAAGGGCCAGGGTAGAGGGATTGTTTGGAGAGATCAAAACCAAGTGGACAATACTTGGGAAACCCTGGCCAGAGTCTAAGGCACAGCATAATTACTGTGTTCAAATAGCAATTGCAGTTCATAACCTTTCTCTTTAGAAGCAAGAAATACATGACATATTGAATACAACACTTCAAGTTTTTGTAAGATATATGGCTCATTGTGTTGTTTATTCTGACCATTGTGCCTGTTGGCAATCCATGAGACAATCAGAACTTGGCAGGTTGACATTTCTTGTGGACACCATTCAGCAGACCCGAGCGAACAGAGGGCAATCAGCAGGAGTATGCATGCTGAGAAGGACAGAGAACGGGGCCCTACTTAGCTACTTCGGCAGGGCAACCCCACACACCTCCGAGAGAACCACTTGGCTGTGTGCGAAACCCACCTGGCCATTGCAAAAAGTGATGGCCGAGAGAACAAAATTGTTCTTGGGGCCAGTGCAGAAGGCAGTTCATCGAGGCTACCACAGATAGGCAAAATACCACCGCTGATGAATTGGCCCCCTCAGCCTTGGGTGCTCAACACGGCACTGCAAACTCATACAGAAACACCCCACACAAACTGGCCCTCTGCTGCACCACAGGAGCAACAGCACAGCAGTGCAGCACCAGCCTGCACGTGCCTACTGCAAGCGCTTGCTCGAGTGCAGAGGCATTGCCCCACAGTCAGAGGTCACGGCACCAGGAAACGCCCAATTCCATGGAACAGAGGGCACTGGCGGTGAGCATGAGGCGTGAGGGGTGGTTGACATGGCCCATGGATGCTCGACTTGTCGGCCCCACTGGTGTCAGGGGCTTCTTCAATGGAGTGGCCACGGGAGTCTGTGCACGGGCCACTGCTCGACTAACGTGGTTTACTGCATGCTCACTGGGACTGCCAGTGGGGAATGCACACTGCTGCCCCACGGGCTTGCGATGCTGGTGGGCTCCCCAGACTTCTGCCACAGCATCAACGAGGGGCTGACAGCTCACGAGCACACCACTCTTGTAACGTACAAGCACCTCATTGTGCCAGCAGTACACGGTCTTGAAGAGTTCCACAGCTGTGTAATGACAGAGACCTCACTCGTGGCGAAATCCTGACATGCACGCACTGGTCTTTGCATCACCTAATGGCTTCGCTGTCGCGGAGCTGTGCTGCTGCACACTCGCGAGGGTTCCCAGAGCCAGCGGAGCTGCTGCAGTGCCACATAATGAAGGGTGCATGGCTTCTGCCTGCAGGAGCTCACAGAACATGCGAGAGGCTGCGAGAGGTGGTGCTGGAGCCGAGGTGGGTGTAGAGGCACTGGTGGCCCTGGGAAGAGCACTGCTCACAGGTGCCGGAGTTGCCAAGGACGCTGGGGAAGCTGCAATGGGGAGCATCAGTGAAGAAAGAGAATTGACCACTTAGTGAGATAATGCATCGCACATCCAAGCAGAGGCAAGGCAGACCTTTCTCTCATTGCACAACCGAGTGATGGCCCTTATGGGGGAAGAGTCAGTTCGAAGAATCAGTGAAGCAGTGCAGTTGGGTCTGTGGGGGCCGTGGTATATCCTGCAGGATTTCCACTGATGTCAGCCAACGAGTTACCAGCCCCTCTTCTGAAGGACTGCTCTCACGCACACGTGCATATGGGCCCTCCTTCCCTTTCCTCAGTCCTGCCCGTGCTTTCTTTTCCGTTTTCTATTATGGGGGCACATGAGATGTAAGCATGGAAGAAGGCAACTGGTGGTAGGAGTTGTCCTGCTTCTACTCAGAGCAGGATGGGGCCGGCCCGAGGGGCTTGGGGGCCTCGTGCCCCCCCCCCCCCCCTTCGGGTGGCCTCACACACGCACCCCAGGGCCCAGCTTCGGTGGCCCCTGGCCCTGCGATGACTCAGGGCCTGGCCTCGGCAGTCCCTGGTGTTGCGGGATGTCATGTGCGAAAGGCGTGGCTGACAGAGAAGCAAGGTGCCTCTTCTCCTCGGTTCCAATCCCAGAAGTTTGACTGACCTGTTTGTGACCGTGCCCTTTGACACGCCCCTCCCATGGAGGCAGTCATACCAGCAAGCACATCTCAGTTCCTCATGTCATCCTCGGGCCTTGCAGAAAGCTGAGCAGATTGGCAGCAGGAGCCACCAACACCACTTGACCAGCTCCTTCCGCACTGTGGGGTCGAGCAGACACAATGTCGAGGGACTGAGATGCATGTGCTGCACTGCTGCCACTTGCTGGAGCCAGAACGTGTTCAGGTGTGCTGTTGGACATGGCTCTGTCCGAAAATTATTATGCAAGGGGATTAGAATAGCTCTCCTATCCAACTAGAGTGGGAAAATCTAAAAAGAATGATACAAATATCGCGCATAAAGAGGCACACAATTTTTCATGCTTCCCATTCTCGTTACTGACGAGATCCAAAAATAAATTCCACTTCAGAATAAGGGCCATAAGGCAGAGACTGTGAGTGCGTGGTACCAGGAGACACTCTGGGCCTTGAACAAAGACGGGGGGTCCTGTTGGAGAAGTCATCTTCTGAGCTGACCAGGTGATTGTTACTCTAAAAAGGTATGCTCTGCTCAATTCATTTCTTGTCAATCAGTAATAAGCCCTTCAGTGTCAAAAACACGAAAGTGACAGGGCTGATCCCCTGTTATCAAGGAAATTCCAACTCTGTCAAGGAACTCGAAGGCCGTGTCAAGGAGCACTTAATTTCATTTGGGGCCAAGCCAAACGTGGTTCGGTATGCAGAGCAGACTGGGCAGAAGGGGTTCTCTGAGAATACTCTCACAGTCACATAAATGCACTAAACACCTGTTGTAAATTAACGCCACCAACAATGTTGTATTCCTACAGAGTATTTTCCGTTTTTCACGTATCTTTAAGTCACGCCTTGGCAAAGCAAACAGAGAGAGAGTATGAAAGTGATTACATTTGGGAATTAAGATTTTGGAATCCTCGCACTCAATTTCTGTTCAATCTGATACAGGCATATTGAATCCAAAAAGGCGCATCATTCCTCGATCTTCTTGCTGTTATTCTGCAAAGAAATATCGGACAGAGCCATACTCAAATGAAGGACTGAAGGGTTCCCACCAGTAACGCCGGCTTGCGGGCAGAGACAAGCCGGCTTCACAGCACTTTCATGGCCTGCTTGTACAGGGCAAGGCACTTCACTTCTCGAGGTTGAGAAGGTAGCCCAGCTGCTGAAGAAGTGCCATTACATGCTGTATGTACCTTTATTGGGTGAAAATCAATTGATCTGTGGTACAAGATTTTATTTCAGAGAGTGTCATTTCATTTCTGTTTTAATGAACATGAAGAGAAGGAACACTGTTAGTGTGGCAGAGGCATGGCACACACCGTGAGATGGCTAAGAAGGCGTTCTCTGGCCTTGATGAGCTGGACTTTCTGGGCCCACAAGACAGTGTGCTCATCCTGTCCCAGGAAGTTCAGGCAGTGAAGGCACGCCAGTGTGTGTGAGAGGCGTTCCTTAAGTATCTCGAGGGGTGTGCTCTGACTGTTGACCTCATCAAGGTGTTCTTGCACAAGGGTGCCCGCTCTGGTAATGATGGTAAGCCCTACACACCCACAACCATGTTTATCCGCCATTTTTACCTGCTTCACTTGAGGTGTTGAAGACCAGTGACACCAGTCTCTTAAAGAAGCTGTCAAACTACAAGAAGAAGCAGGCCAAGGCGATCATGGCATTAGATGTTTGCTGTGTTCTTACAGTAGTTTTTAATAACGGAAAACGAGTATTCTGTTTCCTGTTATCCAAGAAGGAGGGTTTGTGCTCAGCCACCCACTTTACCCGTTTGGAAATTGAGGAAACATACCTGTTCACTTCCTCTGGGGGAAAATATTTCCCACTCATCCTTGGTTATCTCGATCAGCTGCTCTCTATTGGCAGTACGCTGGCCAGGCCACAACTCGGATCCCCTTTTCTTGCAACCATTTTCGAGTCTGGGTACTTTTCTGCAACTGTGCTTTCACTCTTTAAGTACTCTGCCCTGCCTGTATGATCTTGTGCCACCCCACCAGCCACCTATGATAAAAGCTTTATAATCTTAGGTTAAGATTATGAAAATATAATCCTGCTTTCAGCAAACAGGAAAAAAGGGCACCCACTTGATATTAATATATTTATATCTGCCGGGTGTCTTTTCCCTCCAACTAGGAAATAGCAATAAAATGTATTAATCTGGAATTCCCACTATGAGATAAGGGGTCGGAATAAAATATTTATCTGGGTATCTGATCAATATTTTATCTCAGGTGGGATTTCAGTGAAGAAAGCTCATCTTTGGCTTTCTTACAGTGCTTGTAAATGCCACGTATGCCTCTTATAGAGCCTTTTTCTCTTTATTGGCTTGCCACTGGCTCTTACAGTGCAAGCAGTGGTATTGTCAGGCCAGAAGACTGATCAGTAGATCAGATGGCAGAGGCAGACTGCC
>CACRSC010000070.1:48337-105149 GCA_902651635.1 Mastigamoeba balamuthi | reverse complement strand
GTTTGCTGGCATTGGTTCAGGTCCCGGTTAAGACTTGTGACAGACACAAAGTAGATGAATGCACTGAAGGGCAAGAAGTTAGATGCTGAGTGTATCTGGTTCTTTTGCAACCAGCAACAGTGAGATAAGGTGGCAGCAGCAAGAGAGACACGTTTCTATGCTAAGGAAAATAGAGGCATCGTGATAACAGGCTGTTGGGCTGATTGAGAAGCTGGAGTTGTTAATCAATCATAGAGAAGTCTGTACTTGAGCCCATGCTGTCAGTTGTTAACCTTGGATACATGATCAACCTCAACTATGGCCTTATTATGGTTCCATGGCACAAGAGGGCCGTGCTGCACAAGTGCATCCTGAAGGTGCTTAAGGTGTGCAAGCTGTCTGTAAGATCTCTTGCCATACTTGCTGAAGTCCTTTGCACAGGTGTTTTCAGGTGTTCATCTGCATGAAGTGATGTGATTTCGATATCTTCATGGTGGCAAGTGAGATGCATCAAGACTGAATGAAGCTCATGAGCTGGATCCAGCTGGTCACACAGCCAATCAGGGTCTCATTTGTCTGCATGTCAGCATCAGTGCAGATGACCATGGATGCGAGCAGAAGGGGCTAGGGAATGCACTGGGATGGATTATCAGTAATAACATCCCTTATCAAGTACTCAAAGTGAAGAATAGTGGACAAGGCCCGGCAGCAGTTATAAAACCCATCAATATCAAAGCCATAATGTGATTTCGATGCTGAAGAGCTACTGAGCCGGCTGCACTAACTGAACAGCAGTACAGGAGGAGCAGAGGCCCGAGTGGCCCTACTGGCAATGCTGCTGGGGCCATGGTACTTGAAAGATGTGTTAATAGTGCCCTACCCTTACAGATGTTCACATGAGGCAATCTGACGTACTTCGGCCTTCATCCAAAAGAAGAGCATGGCAGTGGTCAGTGGCATATGCTCAAGTAGTAGAAGAAATGCACACCCAACCCACCACTTGACCCACTGAGACACGAACGGAGATCAAGAGCCAGATCTGGCTGTGCAAGCAGAGCCTTGTTCTACAAGCATAGCATTCACAGGCCCAGGTGGTCAACTTCTTCCAGGCCAGTGTGGATTCCTGTTTTCACGGTGCATCTGCTTAGTACCACACTGCTGCATCAGATGCAGTCATATGACAGCACAGGGATCACCGTAATGCATGGTAATTTCTTCTTTGTTTTTCAGTGTATGGAGGAAGGAAGAAAGAAAGAAAGAAAGAAAGAAAGGGGAGGAGGAGAAGCGAAAGAAGAGAGGAAGCTATTGATGTCACTCAATCAGTGAATGCAACCTCATTTGGGTGGCCATGAGAGCTTCCAGCAAGGAGGGCGTTCTCGAGGGTGACACGGGCAATGGAAATCATGGCCTCGTCAGTCATGAAGGCCTGGTGTCCAGTCACCAGCACGTTGGGGAACGTGATAAGCCTTGCGAGGCAGGGATCGGCAATAACATCCTGAGACCTGTCCTCGAAGAAGTAGTCGGACTCGTTCTCGTAGACGTCGATACCAAGAAAGCCGATCTTGTGCGACACCAGGGCGTCAACAATGGCAGGGGTGTCCAGGAGGCCGCCGCGGCTGGTGTTAATGACCATGACGCCAGTCTTCATCTTGGCGATGGCGGCGGCGTCAATCATATGGCGGGTGGCTGGGCTGAGTGGCACGTGGAGCGATACAATGTCGGAGCACTCGAGCACCTTGTCGAGAGCCACATACGAGGCACGACCAAAGGAGCTGAGGTGCTCTTCGAGAATCTTGTCAGGATACGGGTCATACATTAAGACCTCGCACCCGAACCCCGTGACAATCTGTGCGGCTACGCGCCCGATCGCCCCGGTCCCCACAATGCCAACTGTCCTACAACAGAGGTCAAACCCCTGCAGGCCCTCGAGACTGAAGTTGAACTGCTTGACGCGAGTGTATGCGAGCGGTATCCTGCGGGCCAGGGCCAGTATGAGGGCCACTGCGTGCTCTCCTATCGCTGCCGGCGAGTACCTCGGCACCCGCATCACGGATACTCCGAGCTCGCGTGCGGCAGAGAGATCAACGCGGTCGAACCCCGCGCACCGCAGCAGCACTACCCCGACCCCGACAGAGTGCAGAGCCCGCAGCGTCGCCGCTCCCACGTCGTCGTTGACGAACACGCACACAGCGTCTGCGCCTGCTGCCAGCAGCGCCGTCGAGGGCTTAAGACCGACGTCGAGGTAGTCGATAGAGAAGCTGACCGGCCTTTCCGTGGAGGCCGCCGCCGCCGCCGCGACAGCGCGGTCGAAGTTGCGGCGGTCGTATGGCTTGGCTGAGAACAGTGCGATGCGGAAAGCTGTGCGAACGCCCTGGGCCATTGTGCTTGCTGGCGACTCCTTTGCCGCCGATTGCCGCAGGCTCAGCCTCGGTGACGCTGCCGTCGACCTTGTGCGCGGAGATGTCAACACGAGCGGCTGTACTTGCATTGCAGCTGGCTGGCTGGCTTACTGCTCAGGCTTTTTTCGCTTGCTCCTGGTTGACTGGGCTTGGCTGGGCTTGGCTGGACTGGGCTGGGCTGGGCTGGGCTGGACTGAACTGGACTGGACTGGGGTGGCTCAGCCAACTCCTTTGATGAATTATGATTAGTGATGCAATCGAGGGCATTTATACCTTCCACAACTTTCTCTTTATGGTAAATCGGCCCAGCACATTTCCAGTGCAAACAGGACAACGTGGAAACTGCGAGGAAAGCAAAGATGGTACTCAGAATTCAACGAAGCTGTCGCGAATGGTCGGGTCGGCACGGCCATTGAACTGTCACCGGGTCGTCCACGGCCATTGTACTAATACAGCTTTGCATCAGAAGAGTGGACGGACCGAAATTCGGAACGGAGCAGCACTCGAGAAGAGCACCACCGCGAAAGAAAGGCACTGCCATAGGTAGGGGGACTTACTGCACAGGTTGTTTTTTTTGTATTGCCCCGTGCTGCCCGCCGGCTGAGGGAAGCAAGCCCTCTCCTCTGCCTATTTCGCATATCCTTCCTTTTCCTATTGTGCTTGAAACGAAATCGGTGAGAGGCACACTGTGACTCCGTCGGCAATCATCATCACTGCACACTATTGGCACTGTCTATAATTGATGTAGCAATGAAGCGCAGCGGCTCTAGTGAGCTGGCGCACTACTTTCAGGAGAGAGTTGAATCCGAAAGAGGAGCTGACGTCGAGTAAGCAACACTCCCGAACGTAATTTCAAACTCATGGACACTTGCTCGGCGACATAGTCTTCGTTTGGTTCAATTGACGTGTTCTTCATTGCGAGAGACGATAGGACACGAGCGCGTTTGGTGGTTTGATGATGCAGGAAGGGGAAGAAAGGGGGGGAGGGAGCAGCTGCAGGGCATCTCCGGTTAGAAAGCAACTAAGCAAGAGACGAGGATGACGAGCTTATCACCCCTGGCGGAAACCCAACGCAAGCAGTCAGGGTCCATATTACAGCAAAGCTCACAACGATTGTGAGGTTGACCATGAGTGTCGGTAATGCAGGGTCCCACCCCCACTCCCTTGCATACACGATAGTCACAACAGTCGTGGGCATCACGAACCCTATCAGTAAGATGAACCTTCCCATCGGCGAGAACACAGGCAGTGTGCCCAGTGTGTAGTACAGAGTGAACCCCAGACAGATCCCAATCGAGTACCGCAGAGCCATCGACAACAGTGCGGGTTTGAGCAGCGCCTTCAGTATCTCTAGGCGCAAGTCCAGCAGCAGTCCTATGAGGAAGAATGACAGCACACTGTTTGCACTTGCAACAGTAGTCTGCAGAGAGCACAGGAATTCAGGGAGGTCGACTCCGGAGAGGCCCAATGCCAGTCCAATGGCGATTGCCCACAGTGGCGGGTTTACGCCCACCCTGATACCGATCTGCTTGCAGAGTTGTCTCAGAGAGGGTGAGGACGCGTCTCTGTTGAACGCGGGTTGTGGCACGCCCTCCAACAGGGTTATTTGGTCTTCTTTGCCTGTGGGTATCGGCGAAGGTTCCCTGTCGAACGAGACAGCAGGGTCCGTGTTTATTGTGTCGCCCTGCCGCTCCGTAGCTGGTGTCATAGGAACCTCAGCAATGGCGTGTGACAACGGCACCCGCGAGGCCGAGCTGTTGTCAATGGGCCTGCTCTGGGCTGGCTTGCGCGATAGAGCGAAGCTGGTTGGGAATACAGTGAAAATGAAGACTAGGTTGAGCAAATCGAGCCACGCGATCTTGACAACTCCTTCCATCCCCGCAATACTCTCGATGACCGGGTAGAAGAACAAGCTGATGTTCAGCCCTGCCGTGCTTGCCGGAGCAGAGGGTTGCCAGCGAGTATCGCCCATGCCCGGGAGCCAGCGGAAAGAGGCAGATGCGACGGCAAATACAAGTGTGTCAGCGGAGAACCCGAGGACAGCTGTGATGAGGCCCTCCAGTTCTATGTGCCGAACCCGCATAAAGGCGCCGACCAGGGTGGCAGGCAGCGTGACGTTTATGAGCAGCGCGCTGACCAGCGAGATCTTTTGCGGTCCGTCAGGGCCGCGCAAAAACAGCCTGCGGATGAGGTGCCCCAGCGCTATTACGATTGCGCACACACCAAACGCAACGTGCAGGCGACTCATGGCTCGTCGACCAGTGTACACGGGGACTGGCAAGCCAAACCCGCTGGTGATGAGTTTTAAAGCAGACCGATCCTGCGATTTCTGCCAATCATTTCCAAGTCCATTCTACGTCTTTGCATTGTCCCCTTTGGACTGGAAATGGCCGGTTGTTCTTCACTGCTGCCAGCCGTGCCTTCTATCGCCAATGGCCTGCGATAAGAAACAATTCGATGTCGGCGTGCTGTATTTAGAGCGGACGGGAAAAATAACCGAAAAGCCGATGTCACAGGGAAAAAAATCTACTGGGGCGGCTCAACAGAGGAGAGATGGGAGCCCTTCCTCGTGCAGTGGGTTTTGGAAATTGGGAGATTCTTACGTACGTTAGCGTCCGACGCAAGCAGCCCCTCTTTTGAAGGGCAGCTACAAAGGTGCCAAGACAGGTGTTATCCATTTCCCGGGCTCTCTGTTAATGGATAGAGGGGAAGAGAGGTGAGAGTAAAGTTTTAAAAAAAGCAGTGTTTCAGTGCTGGAACTGCCTGCAGTGGACAATTGAGAAGCTGTCAGCCCAGTATGTTGGAGGAAGTCTGGGGCCATGTAACATAATTACTCCAGTTGTGCCATATGTATCCCACTGTAGTGGCTGTAAGGCGGTTTTTCCCTATTTGTTGTGGTGTGGTGGGAAGGCAGCACGGTAGTCTTCCTCCAGACGGTCTATGATGCCTGTATCATCAGTTTCAGGCATGATGCCCTCGGGAGTTAGGGCATTTAGCCACTTCAGGGCTTTCTGTGCTCTTTTGCATCGAATTACATCCGCCATGTTTCTCAGACCCAGGCCAGGCCCCCTTTACATGCCGGTGTGAAGATGTGCTTTCTGCTAATGACATCTATGGGGCCAATTTTTCCAACAGCTGCCTGCTCGAGGTTGTGCTATAGTTATTCTAGCAGTTTGTTGTCTTGTGCCATTGTGCTAGCATGGAATTGGGCAATACCATTTATGACCAAGTTGGCTATGTAGATTTTTTGCTCAATGAATAGTGTCTTTTTGTTGTGGAGCCAGCTACAGTGTTCGAGTAGAATTTGAGTAATCCGTGGAGCATCAAGGGCATCGTTACCCTCGGAGTCGAGGTGGATGCCAAGGTATTTGTAAGAGGCATTGGATGGGATGGGTTCTATGCATCCCTGTGGGGTGTCAATGAAAATGGGGTTTCCATTGTGTGTGAAAGTTGCACATTTTTTGGGGTTGGTTGACAGTCCTGCTCCTTTCATATCCATGATAAAACGAAGGAATTTCAAAGATATCTTCACTGTGATATCATCATACCTTAACTCTTCTCACACTCACCACTCACTGCACAACCTCACATCTGTCTCTCACATCTTCTTTCCCTTATCCTTGCCCTGTTTCTGTCCCCTTCTCCCCTTTCTCCTTTTCTCCCTTCCCCTCACAGTTCTTACATATGTTCCTTATGCCCCTTTCTGTATAAAAACACATATGTTCCTGCACTTCAATCTGTCCCTTCACCACCCCTGCCCTGCCCCCTTCCTTCCCCCTTCCTTCTCTTCCCCACCCTCTTCCTTTCCATTCCATACCAGGTTGAGAATGAAGGTGCACTGCCTCCTTTCCCCCAACACACAGTTTTCACCTTTCACAGAACTTCTTTCAGATATGTTCCTTGACTTCTTCCTTTCTTCCCTTTTGATGCCTGTTCAGTACACATAACTCACTATATATCCAGGAGTCGTGAAGAACATGAGGAGCAGAGCACAATCTGTGCTCTGTCTCCTGCAGACTGCAGAGGGGAGGGGAGGGAGCAGCGTGGCTGCTGGGCAGCATTAAGAAGGTACACTGTCCTACTTTTCCCTCCCCATTTTCTGTTCCATTTCTCTATTTCTTCCCCTTTCCCCTGAAAAGTGCACCACTGTGACTAACACTGCAGCTACTGCAGGTCGTGATAAGTAGCAGTATCAGCCGGGCACACACCTGAGATAAGTACTCACACCCTCCTTTCCCTGCATTTCTCTTCATTTTTTGTATTTTGAACGGTTTGGCGATTAATGCGCTAGATGTGCTATTAACGCTAAACCGTTAGAAAACTCACAGCTCCCATTTTTACATGAACGGAGGATGAAATAAGCAGAGCCTGGTGCCACGCCTGGCTCTGATGGGAACTGAGCATGAGAACACATCCCCCCCTTACCTCACGCCAATACACCCCACACCTGTGCACAGGATAAATAAATAAAATCTATGAATTGAATTCGGCAATATCTTTTCTATCGTTTTAATCGATAAATAAATCACTAAATCACTAAAATCGATTATAGCACAAATGCACAATTATGTGCATTATATGCATTATCTGCATTATGCACTATCAAATAAAAGCACTACTTTAGCACTAACTTAGTGCAAAATATTGTACTGAAATTATATCACTACATGTGCTAGCTAATTTAGTGCTTCAGCATATAAAACGCAGCGATGACTAAATTTTTATTAAATAGTGTGCATGAGAGCGGGTCTCCTTGTCTAACTCCTCTGTTAATGGTCACCCAGTCCGTGGGTCCATTGTGGGTAATTGAGTGGCCCACTGATAAATGATACATTGCTTGAGTGTACAAAGAGGAAGAGTTTCTCTTCCCTTCTTGAACTTCTGAAATTAATGCTTTCATCTCACAGATGGAAACAGGACCCTTCTAGAGCAGGAAGAGGATACAGAAAGAGTAGCAAAGTACTACCTGTATCCAGGGGTACAGCATTGGTCAGCAGCAGATCTGCAGTGATGTTCTCTGACACGGAATACCAGACAGGCTTATGAAGCAGGCAGGCAGGTATATCTTCATGTGGTGGTAACAGTACAGAGACTCTGTCTCTTGAGCTACTGGACCATTTCCTGGAGGACTGCATGGATGCCTCTGTCAACTTCGAGTCTGTTAATAAGGTGCATAACTGGCTGGTGTACTGTGAGAAGACTATGAATGGTGGTAGGGCACCAGTATCACAGTCACCAGCATTTCGGATGGCCCTGAAGGGGTATCGGAATGTCTCACAGCAAGCACAGTTCATGGCTCTGTCCAATTTTGAAATGCCGATTTTGGAGCAACACTGTCTCCTGCAGGCAGAAGAAGTTGTTATTTTGGCGAGAAAATGAGGAGAAGTGTAGAATATGACGTGGAATTTCAGAATTACGCTTTTTATCCGATTGGAATCGTATTATTTGAAGCGATTGTGTTTGAAATTCGGGATGATAGTGCTAACAATGTGTAAGGGGATAAAATAGTGTCTTGTGTGAGGTGAAATATGAAAAATGAGATACCCTGTTGTGGTATATATGTTGTCTAATTTCTGACTGAAATGTGATGTTGTTAACCAATCATTTTGCTTCTGGCAGAGTTTACTTTACAGAAATTGGCACAACCTCTCCCCTCTTCCTCTCTTCATAAGAGGTGAGCAGCAGACTTTCCCTTCCGCCAGAAAGTCGAAGAAGAAGTTCTTTTTCACAAGAGCATTAAGCCCCTTGATTTCTCTGTCTGGAACAGAGTCAATCTGAGAGCAACTGATGCTGATCACTTCGGTGTTTTTGATTCTGCAGGACAGACAAGTCATTGTACATGAGAACTGGAATGGTATACCTCCGAACAGCAGCTGCTATCTGAGCTTCTTCAGTTACCAGACCACCTGCAGTCAGTCATCTGAGCTTCTGAGGAAATTGTTAGCCCTGGTTGAATGTATGAGAGAAGAAGCTCTTACCTGCTTTAAAACACCGAAGTGTCCATCACAGACAGAGTGCCCGTGATTTGGACTATACAAACCCAATGAGACTTCCACAGAGCGTCTCATATCCTGACTGGCTTTCTCTTGGATCTGACTGAGAGCATTAAGCACGTTTTTCACCTTGAAGCCTCCATCAGACCAGAAGTAGAGAGCTTTGACTGCCTTGTGCTGCACCTTCACTTGCTCTCGGAGGAGAAACAAGCTGCTGTGCATGAACTTCCAGTTGGCTCCATGCTCTGGCTGAAAGTCCCAATGGACTCACTGTCCTTTGAGAAGGCTTGGACTCCAGACTGCACAGTCGAAGTCGTGCAACTTGAACTTGGCTGTCTCATGGAATGTTGTGTATCAAAGATGATCTGGTACTCTTCTCGTTTGGCGCTCTCTTTCTTCTTTCTCTGGAACTCTGTGAGTGCACAATCTGAATGTGCTTCATGAATTCCATGGCAGTCTCCTCTGGGAATGTCCTCTTGGTCTCTCTCCAGCAAACGAACCTCTGTGCACAGAGGGCATGAGTAGCTGGCAGAAAGTGAGATTCGACAATAAAATGAATTCTGATTGAAGACTGCAGTGCAAATCCATGTTTTGTGAATGAGCTCGAAAAACCGAGCATGCTTGTAAGAAGCAACTGCCAGCTAATAGTTCAGAAGAGTATCATAGTACATGAATCAACGAGTTGTCTTTTGACTGAACTTCAGTCTTCTCCAGTCATTCGCAGAGAGCAACAGCTTTCAGAACTATAAAAGAAATGTGAGGAACAAAGGAAAAGAAGGCTCACTGTCAGGAAAGGATGTACATCCTTGCATATTAGTTGTAAACGGACCTTTTTGGGTTGGTGGTTGGTAAGATAGCAGGCATGGCAGAGCCAGACAGCTCCTGGGGCCTTCTTCTGTCTCGTGCTGAGGTAGTTGCTCAACTCCTCAACGACCTGTGGAGCAGATAAAGAAGTGATCTTCAAGCCCTTGGTCAGCTGGAGCTGCCTGGCCATTGACAGATTGGAGCAAAACCAAAGAGCAGCTGGGAAGGAGTAAGATTAATCACGTGTGATAAAATATGAAAATTCGCAAACCGATGAAGGCAGAGGTGTTGGTGGTGGTGGAACACTCGAAGAAATCAGTGGCAGTCAGGGAGGAGCGATGTTTGGCAAGTTGTTGTTCTGCATGATCGTACTCAGTGAAGTGCACAGCAACGGAAGACGGCATGGGGAGGAGCTGGAAATGAAAGGCGACTATAGAAGTCGCAGCAGCATTTATAGCGTGGTAGAACAGTGATGAGTTCGTGGGGAGGTCATGTAGAAAGTGCTAATCAGAGTGATCAGAATGAGCTAAGATTAGTCTTAAGTAAGAGTTCATTATGGAGACACAATGGTGTACCATCACTGGTCATTGAGAAGGAGCTCTGCAATACAGAGTCAATCTAACAGTATTATCACACGCGATAAAACAAAGAGGGAACAACAGAAGAGGAATGTAGAAGGACAGAGTATTGTGAAAGAACATATAAAAACAAACAGAAAGAAGAAAGGGAATAGTGAACAGCATACAATGGCAATGCGGTAGAGCATGAGGCAGGCAAGCCCAGTTCCATGGCTTTTGCCATGGAAGGTGGTCAGACCTCCTGGCAGTAGGCTGTGATGAGTACACCCATTTGCGATTTGGACAGTGGTCATCATTCTTTTTAAGTGTTTGCGGGGGTAAAAAAATATCCCTGGCACCAAGTGTATAAATCCACGGCAGATAAAACTGCAGACGGACACTGGGGGATCAAAATGCCCACCTACTTGATGCTGCCCGAAGAAGACTGCCATTCTGCATAGCCACTGACGGATCCTTAACAACTGGTTTGGTTTGAGAAATTGGCTATGCAAAGGGATATGGCTTCATAATGACCGGCCATTCTGACTCTTCTTCATACCTCTGGTCTCAGTGGATCGGTTCCTCTGCTTGGAGGCCCTCTTTCAATGAGTTCCACTGGCTATGTCGTCTGCCTGGCTTCACTGCCACTGCTTGGGCTGATACCTCTGTTGTTAACTTTCTGGATAATGTTGCTTCACCCCTTCAGGTTACTCTTCTCTGCTTTCCCCTTTTAACTCCTCCATGCAGCTCGTTCCCTATGAACGCCCACGAAATGCTTCTCATTATTGTGCCTCGAACTACCAGCTGCCTCACACCAGTTTGTTACTCTTGCTTTTTCCCCTCTCACACACTCCAGCCAACGTGCTCTCTGATCCCGTAGTTATTAAAGAGCTCTCTCTCTTCATTGGGAAGTATGACTCTGATGCACAGTGTGGACTGTATACTGCGGCTACCTCTGAAAGGGCTGCTATTTGCTCAAAATCCTCACTCCCCTGCTGCTCAGACAGGCCTGTGTCCTATGCCCCGAGATGGCTTCAAAAGGTTGCCCATGTACCGTGTCGCCTACCACAGTGTGGGTGCTGTCAATAAGATCATCAGAAACAACATATCACAAGTCCACCAAGTGGCCCGTTCATGTCTTCTGGACCGTTCTTCAACAAGGATGATTGTGCAATGTCTTGTAATGACTTTCTTGCTACTGTTGACCTGGATCTCATCTCTTCCGGTCTTTCTATGCTTCAGACTGATGCTACTAAATGAATATCTAATATTCATCCTTGGTTCAGGCCTCTTTTGCGCGACGCCCACACAAAACAATTAAGTACCTTTTTTGACGTCTTTTTCTCCCGTTTTTTCCTTCCTTTTCCGGCTTTTCGTGCATGCTAAAAAAGCCCTCGTTTTCATTTGCTTTTTTCATCACATTTAAGTGCTTTTTTCGATTTTCCGGTTTTATGTGGCCCATTTTTGCCAAAACCCAAAAACACCAAAATGCCCCTTTCCTCCTGACAGAAATATGCACCCCTTTCTCAGCTGGCTTTGCCGATACTTCTAATGCACATGTCCTTACCCATTTGATTGGGTTGCACCAGGGCCACAGGTTGCATGGTCAAAATCCATGCTAACTCTATGCAGGTTTTGGCAGATAAGAGGAATCAAACTTGTGTTGGATCGGGTTCAGGGGCATGATGGCTATCTGTGTGCTACAACACTGGTTGCGTTAGCTGTTTCAGCAAAGTGATTCGGAATCACTGTTAAGTGTTTGTTGGATGAAATAGCTCCAACCTTGGAAAGTGCCTGAGGCACACAGGCATTCCCTGTTAGCACTTCTTCCTTTTCCCAAACCCAGATCCATCCACATGTTCAGATGCAATGCCATTGCTCACTTGCACACCTTCTTCTCCAGCCCACAGCCCTGTGCCCATTGTCTGGCAGTATTCTGTCTGTTTGCTCATTGAGTAGAGTCTGCAGGTCCCAGTTGGGATCAAATGTCGTCGCCACCACTGCTGCGACCACCACGAATGCGAGCAGAGCGTGTGTGGTCCTTGCCATCGTTTGCCTTGTGGTGTCCGTGTCTTTCTCTAATGGCCATTGGATCTATGTGGCTTCTGCGGCGCCTCCGTGTCGTTTCACCCGGGTGGTGCAGCCTCTTGACGTCATCGCATGGCGGGTGCGGAAAACTGTGAGAAGCAGGGAGCTATAGGTGGATCTGGACAACGAGTGGACGTGCAGGCTGTGGTGTTGGAGATCGCGTGGCTGTGAGGAGCGTGGGGCTGTGGGGACAAGGCCACACTCGGGCGCATCACAGAGCAGCAGGGGCATGGGCCCAATGAGAGCCAAGCCAAGCACGATGGTGGCCTGAGGAGGAGCCACTGTGGGGCTGTTTTGCAGTTTCCATCAGTTTTGCCCACAAGGGGTCACTCGCTCTTTGCCCTCTCTTGCCCTCTCAGGCCCCAGGGGCCATCCCGCCACAGTGCTCACAGGACTGCCCAGTGAGGGACTCGGAAGTTGTTGTCAGTGGTGTGGCACTCAGTGAGGCTGTCGGTGCTGCCAATGCCCATTGCACAGAAGGACCAGCCACAGTCCCTTGTCGTGGCTGTGCTCAGCCTCACACGCAGCACAATCGACTGCCATTCGGGTCATGTGCTTGGGGGGCATTGGGGCACCGTGTCACGATCACAGAGCGTGCGACAGCAAGGCACAGCCCTGATCATTCTTCAGGTGCGCTGGGTGCACTGCTCACTCATGGTGACCCACACTGAGGGGCGGGAGGCATGGCATGTGCTCTCTCGCGAGCTCGTAACCCGGGCCCTTAGGCGTTGAGGGCTCATGAAGCCCGCAACACTCCGCAGTGACAAGGGGTGCAACACCAGCCAGCAATCAAGTGGCCCGGCCCACTCAACCAAATCAAACACAATCATTTCCTGATGAAAACAACCTCTTGCTTGGAGACAGCAAAGTGAGAGAAAGAAGAGCTTCTTGGCAGACCTACTCGTGGAGAAAGAACCTGAAGGCAAGCAGGCGAGAGCAGCATATGTTACCAACTGCACTGCTGTAGAGTTGCCTTATAAATCGAGGGCAAGGCCAGGAGCAAGACCCCGCACTGGCATACTAGAAACATTTGGTCATCACTGCATTTTAAGTGCTGAAGCACTAAAATAGTGCATGTAGTGCTTATTTTTCAGCACTAGAATTAGTGCTAATTTAGTGCTAATTTCGCACTAATTTTCCAATGCGCATGATTCACATGACACGCGTGATGCACGTAGTGCACATCACGTGATGCACGTGGTGCGCATTACTCGTTTGTAGTGATACATGCACATGTAGCGCATGCATCACTATAAACAATTGATGTGCATGATGTGCATCAATCGAAAAACACAAAATAAATTGATTTAATTAATGCACTAGATGCACAACAGACACTATATGTGCATAGCATGCATGTAGTGCTTCAATTGATATTCAATCGATTTAATTGATTAAATCGCTAAATGCGATTCAATCGCTACAATCGCATAATGCAATTGCATTTTACAAAATCTACTGCTCGAAATGAGGACCAAAATTTTTTTAAAAGTCTATTTTTATTTCTTTGCTGCTTCTGCAGCACTGTGCTGCTTTAGCAGCACAGTGTGGTACCTCTTCTGCTGCAGTGAGAGGCATCGCACATCCACAGGCCCCATACTGGCCAGCTTGGTCATGTCGTCCCAGTTGATGTCCTCCTGGTCGTCCTGCTGCTCCTCCTGGTACTCCTCCTGCTCAGGGGCCTCAGGGGCCTCAGGGGCCTCAAAGGCTCCGTCCTGCAAAAATTCAGTTAGTATAATCACAAGGGAAGGGCAGTGAAAGGGGCAAGAGGGAGAAGGAGGGGAAGGAACATACCTCAACAGCAGCAGCCATCTTGGCTGCTGCTTCTCCTTCCCTGGCAGCAACCCTGGCAGCAGCACGTTCATGCTGCACAGGGTTGTGGATTAGCCCCAGGGCACAATCAGGAGAGACCTCCTCCCTGTGCCTTTTGGCCAGCTTGGCCTTGGCTTTCTTCAAAGCCTCAGCCACCACCGGCCACTACAAAAGTGTTAGAAATTGATTATTTGCACATAATGCACATGGTGTGCATGGTGTGCAAAAGGTACACAATTCGGGGAAGAAAAACCCCCCTTTACTTAAAATTTGTTACCACTTGACTACAGGGAGGGAAGAACAGAATGGAGGTGGGAGGGAAACACACACCTTTTGGCCCAGGCTCTTGCGCCGTGCCTGGGCCTCCTCCTCTGAGGAGGTGCTCGAGGAGAGCTCCTCCTCAGAGGAAGAGCTCCCCACACTGCTGCTGGCTGGGCTGCTGCTTGGGCTGCGGCTGTGGTGGTGATGGCAGCTACTGTGCCGCCTCGCCACCTGCTCCTGCTTGTCCTCCTTGTGTGCTCGCCTCCTGTACTTGTTGTTGGTGTGCTGCTGGCAGCATTGGAGCCCCAGCTGCTCCACAAGCTGCTCCTGTGACGTTTTCCGTTAATTTTCGCAAGAAAAACAGGGGGGGGGCAGGAGAGGGGGAAAACGCACTGTCATTTGACTGAATCCTGAGTGGATGGCAGTGTGAATGGCATCCACAATGGTGGCAACCATGCTGCCACCAACATCCATTGGTGGTGCTGCTGGTGCAGCAGGTGCTGCTGGGACAGCACCCCCTGATTCGAGGGGCACCCAAACCTGTGAAAAACGGAGGGGGCAGGGAAAAACTGTGAAAAACCAGGAAAAACCGGGAATAACTGGATAAAATGAGGAAGAGCAGGAAGGAGGGCAGGGAGGGCAAGAGGAGGGCAGGACGCACCCCGCCCAACTCCTCCACGAGGCGGCACATCTCTGCCTCCGACAGTTCAGGGATGGGCAAGTCCTTTTTGCCCATCTACCANGACGGCGAGGAGGGCCGCGAGGGCGCAGTGCTCGGGCATCTCGCCGAGCAGCGTCGCCGCGAGGGCGTTGAAGCCCTGGATGTACGGCGAGAGGCGCCTGCCGGGCGCCCCGTCCGCGCCCGCGACGGCGTGGGCGTACGAGTGCAGCACGCGGTAGAGCTCGCGCTCGTGGCGGGCCAGGTCGAACTCGGCGCTGCGCCGGAACGTCCGGAACACGTCGTTGGCGATCTGCTCGGCGGTGAGCCGGTCGGCGACGGGGCCGCGCGCCTGCACGCCGCTGATGTACGCGGCGGCGGCCCTGCGGTCGGGCAGCCCGCCCAGCAGCGCCTCGCAGAGCCTGAGCGACCAGCGCGAGTCGGGCTGCCCTTGGAGGATGCGCTTCTGCTCCGCCTCGGTCAGCACGAACACATCGGGCCCCTGGGCCTGCTGAGCCTGCTGGGCGCTTGGCTGTGGCGATAGCGAGGCCCCCTGGGCGATCTCCTCGGGGCGCTCGTCGAGCTCCAGCGACAGGGACAGGGGTGCTGCAGCTGCAGTGCGGTCAGTGTCGGGATAGAGGGGTAATGGAGAGAGGCCGGGAAGAGGAGCGCGTACAGTTGCTGTGGGCCTGTACGAGAGGCAGGTCGGCACAGAGGCCTGCGCCGAAGGAGTTCTCGCGACCTGCAGCACAAGAGGGTCACACAAGCCACGCTGGCAGGGCGCGGGTACGAGGGCGCACTTATGTTCTGCGCCTGCCTGAGCTCCACGTCGCCGTCCAGAACGAAGTCATCGCCGTACGACCGCTCAAGCCCACGGACCCCTGGCGAGCGCAGCGGAGAACACGAGGCGGTCAGCACAAAGACCACCAGGGCGGAGTGGCCACCTGTGAGGGTCTCTGGCGCAGACCCAAGCCCCTCGCTGGCCTGCTGCGCTTCAGCCGCGATGGAGCCGTGGTATTCGGGGGCGTCGAGAGCGTCGAGGGCGTCGGGGGTGCGGGGAGAGACCCTGACCCTCCTGGCCGCCACCAGACGCCCGCAAGCTGGAGACGTGTCGACGGACTCCGCGTCCGCCACACCTTCGCTGGGGTGTCCCATTACCAGGACCTCCGCATCCTGTGGTCCAGAGGCCTCGTCACTGGTGACGCCCTGTTGTAGCGTGAGCTCCTGTATGCCTCTGCGGTGCGCTGCTGATTTGCGTACGAGGCAATTGTTGTGGCGCCCGAAGGCGGCCCCGCGGAGCCTCTCGAGGGCCCTGACGATTTCGAAGAAGTAGCAGTTGAACGCGGCGACGCAGAGGCACGCCGCGAGCCAGACGCCGGGCTTCACGTGGCTCGTGAAGTTCCAGCAGCGCCCCAGAGAGGAGTGGCGGAACGGGCACTCGTCGACGCAGTCGGCAATTCCGTCGCCGTCGCTGTCGCGGTCCGAGGCCCCGCAGCCACACGGGCCCGGCCAGTACTTGCGAGGGTCCGCGGGGCACTCGTCCACGCAGTCGGGCAGCCCGTCGCCGTCGGAGTCCGTCTCGGGGGCGCCGCAGCCGCAGTAGCCCGCCGAGACGTGCTTGAGGGCGTCGTCGGGGCACACGTCGCCGCAGTTAACGTAGCCGTCGCTGTCGCGGTCGCCCAGCACCCAGACAGGCAGCACATAGGTGACGATGGCAGTCAGAACGGGCCCACCTGCGGTCAATGCATGGGGGCGGGTGAGAAGCTCGGTGCTATTCCGTTGGGGACTTAAATTATATTTGGCTTTTTTGAGTATTGCTCGAGCTGCACTTGGGAGAATTGCTGGGACGCACAGCGGGCCTTGGCAGCATCGTCGAGGGCACGGTACGTGTGCGAGCTGCTGGCAGAGGCAGGCAGAGCACAGGCGGCGAGAACAGAGAGAAGGAACACAAGGGAGCGGATAGGTTGCATTGAGACGGTGTTTGTCACTCAGAATGCACAACAAAAAAGAAAGACGTGGCGGTCCTCTGCCCTGCCATTTATAGCCTCAACTGCTGATGACGTTGCGCACACGTCACATAGTTTCTCTGCTTCCAGCCCTGATGGAACGGGCGGTTATCGTTGGCACTGAGGGGGCCGGGAGAGGCCTACTCTCAGAACAACGAGATTTGAATTCCGTACAATCGAATACAAAAATAGAAGCCCACGTCAGCAACGTCTCAGAATCCATAGGCAGAGTATACTGTGTGGCTGTGGCAGCATCACCTGGAGACCATTGGGAAAAGAGTTGAGGGTACTGGCTTGACACAGCCACGAAGGAAGAGGGGCACTGAGAGGCCAGAAATCAAGATGTGCTCTCATGAATCAAACCAAAGCAATTGCAACTTGCATTCGCACGGGGACCCAGCATTCCCGGACCAGTGAAAACTGCTGGCACGCAGTGTGCTGCCTCCCGTGCGTTGATCAGTCCTCCGGTACACGCTTGCTGCTCTGTGCCTCCAACGGCGTTGCGGTGCTTCCGGGGTAACAGCAGAAGAGGGGACAGAAAGGGGAAAAGGGTAGCGAGGACGAGGATATATTGGACCAGATGCAGGAGGGGTGTGGCATAGGATCTGGTTGACAGAGGGAGGTGTACGTGCCAACCTTCACGAGGCTGGGGCGAGCAAGCCGCGGCGAGAGGCTGGTAAGGTCTTTTCAAGCTCTGATCTCGGGCCTGTCCAACGCAGCCCCTGCTCTCCTGCCTCCCTTCCGTCGTCCTTGCAAGCATTCCCGTCTTGGCCCAGTGTGGACTGAGCCGATTGACTCACTAGGCCACCAAATTCCCCCAAGGACTCAGCACTTGCACTCCCACCAACAGGGAGGACTGACGTAAACTTGTATTGCTGGCGCAGATATCACGGGGGACGAGAGCCCTTACGACTCGTAAGACGAGGGACTGACAATGGTTGAGAAGCACGCAGACAAGTCGGAGACGGCGATAAGACCGACAGAGCGCCTGGTCAAGATGGGCAAGGAGGAGCGGGGCAAGGGGGCTGCGAGGAGGGGCAGGCCGACAGTCTTGACCAGCTCAAGCCACAGGGTTTCTTTGCAGCTCGTCCCAGGACATCAACAGTTCTGAGCACTGTCTCGGAGAATCACTAGAGGCTCTGTCTGGTGGACGAGTGCCGACAAACTGCTGGTGAACACGTCTATCTGCATTGATACTCTTGCTTGGGTGCGTTGCTGGGGTTGCTTGGCCGAGGCCGTCAATGGGAGGGAGAAACCGCAGAGACTGAACACAAATAATCACCAAAGTTGCAACGTGGGTGAAACCCCCCGTTCTTTGATTGTTCCTCCACGACCTCCCCCAAAGGGAAAGCACGCAAGCAAGTATCCGCCAGGCTCGTGCTTTCCTTTGGAATCGGCTCTTTGTTCTTTGTCTCCCAATCTCTCTCCTCCCTCATGCGCCCGATAGAGCAGGTGCATTTGATCGTCATAAAGGACAAATTAACCGATAAGTCTAGCTGATCAAGAAATATCGCGGGTGGAAAGAGAGTGGGGGGAGGGATCGGCGTTATGGCGACCGCCGTCTCCCGCAACCAAATGCACGTAGTGGAGCCAGCTTATTCGGCGGGGGCACACGCGCAACAGAAACCCCAGCTTGACGTGGAGTTCAGGAAACCGACGTCAGCACTGAAAACAAACACTTCCAGGAGTGCACAATTGGTCCGCAATCGCATACTGCCGCCTGCAGCGCTGTGCCCGGCGATCACTCTCCCAGGGACCCCAACAGACACCCCCATGCACACCCACCACCTCCTCCTCTGCGCAGCCCTCGTGCTGCTGCTGTGTGTCACGACGGCGACTGAGAACACGGAGACGACATCGACTACGACGCGGTGGCCCAGCGCTGTCGACCTCTCCCGCAGCCCCGGCAACGCCGTCTTCGTCCCCGCCACCGCCACCGCCACTGCTGCTCCGGCCCCGCACGCCTGCGACGCGGGTGCCACGTCACCGGTCGGGGACGTCGACGGGGACGGGCAGGGCGACGTGGCAGTGGGGGGCGTGGCGGAGCTGACTGTGGTCCTCGGACCCCTCTGGGGCGCGTCGTCGCCGCCCGTGGCGTCGGTGCAGGGCGCCGTCGACGGGGGCACTGCGTTCCGGGTCGCCGTCGACGGCCCCGGGTGCGCCGGCGCCGTCGTCGACGTCGTGGCCGCGGCGGGGGACGTGGACGGGGACGGCGTCGACGACGTGGCGGCGCTGTGCGCTGGCGTCCTCTACGTCGTCGCGGGGCGCCGCAGGGGCACGCAGCCCTGGCCCACCTCCACGTCGTACGCGGCCCTGGTGGCGGCGCCGTCGTCGTCCGAGTCGGCGTCGTCGTCGTCGTCGTCGTCGGCGTCGTCGTCGTCGTCGTCGTCGGCGTCGTCGTCGTCGGCGTCGTCGGGGTCGTCGACGGGCGTGCGGGCGCTGGTGGGCGGGGCCACGCGGGCGGCGGGGGTGGGGGACGTGGACGGGGACGGCTGCAGCGACCTGTGCGTGGCGCTGGGCAGCGGCAGCGGCGGCGGCAGCGGGGAGGGCGTCGTGGTGGTGGTGCCCGGGCGGCCGGCGGCGCTGTGGCCCCGCGTCGTCGACCTGCGCGAGCCCGCGGAGCACAAGGGCGCTGTGGTCGTCGGCGCGGCCACGTTCGCGGGCGCCTGGGACGTCGACGGCGACGGGCGGGCCGACGTGGTGCTGGGGAACCCCGCGGCGTCGCCCCGGGGCGTGGCGGGCGCCGGGGCCGCGTGGGTGGCGCTGGGGCGGTCGCTGCACCTGCGCCTGCGGCTGCCGGGGCCGCCGCTCGACCTCGGCGACGGCGCCGCCCGCGACAGGGCGTGCTGGCCCTCGAGGGCTCCGCGCGGGGCCAGGGCGTCGGCTGCGCCGTGGCCGGGGCCGGGGACGTCGACGGCGACGGCGCGGACGACGTGGTGGTGGGCGAGCTGCCCGGCGAGAGCGCGAGGCACTTTGTGGTCTTCGGCAGCGCCTCGGCCCCGTCGGCGTGGCCCCCCGCCCTCTCGCTCGCCCCGGGCGCCGCGCACCCCGCCGTCCGAGTCTCCGCCCTCTCCGCCAACCGCGTCGCGGGGCCGCCGGGCACGGACGCCGGCGCGTCGGTGGCGTCGTCGGCGGGGGACGTCGACGGGGACGGCGTGGGCGACCTCGTGCTGTGCCGCGCCGTCCCCCGCGTCAGCCACGTGTGCACCGTCGTGCTCGGGGGCCCCGAGTGGCCCGCAGCCGCCGCGGTGGGGCTCGGGGGCGACGAGGGCGACGACGCGCTGCTGGCCAACAGGACGGCCGTCCTCGAGGGCCCCGCGCCCTGCGGCACCGCGCTGGCGGCGGCCCCGCTGGGCGACGTCGACGGCGACGGCCTCGGCGACCTCCTCCTCGGCGTCCCCGACGCGTGCGCGCCGGGCGAGCAGCCGCGCTCGGCCGTGCGGGGCGCCGCGGTGGCCGTGCGGGGGCGCAGAGACTTCGCGCTGGAGCCCCGCGTGCGCCTCGAGGCCATCGCGCGGCTGCCCCAGAGGGCCCGCGTGCTCGCGGGCGGGCCAGCGCCCCCGCCGCCGGCGCAGCTGAGCGGCGTGGGCGACGTGGACGGCGACGGCAGCGCCGACTGGGCGCTGGGGGCGGCGGGCGTGGGCCGCGTGTACGTGCACCTCGGGCCCTCGCTCCCGCGCGACGCCGCCCCCGCGCTCCCCGCGCCCCCCGCACCCCCGGGCGCCGCCGCGGTGGTCCTGACGACGGCCGGGGGCAGCGCCGACCTGCTGGGGTGGTCCGTGTCGCGGGCGGGCGACGTGGACGGCGACGGGGCCCCCGACGTGGTGGTGGGGGCGCCCGGGGCAGCCGGGGGCGCCGGGAGGGCGTACGTGGTCTTTGGGCGCCGCCTGCCGTGGGCCCCCGGGGCCGCCGTCGACCTCGACGCCGCCGCCGACGGCCTGCGCGCGGCGGCCCTCGCCGGCGACGCGGCGGTGGGCGGGTGCGGCCGCGCGGTGGGCGCCGCCGGCGACGTCAACGGCGACGGCGTCGACGACCTGCTGGTCGCGGCGGCGCACGCGCCCGGCCCCCTCGCCCTCGTCGACAGGGCCCGCGCCTACGTCGTCTTCGGCCGCCGAGCGTGGGACGGCACCCTCGCCCTCGCGTCCCTCGACGGCGCCCGGGGCTTCGCCGTCGACGTCGACGTCGACGCCGGCCGCCCGCTGCGCTCCTTCGCCGCCGTCCCCGCGGGCGACCTCAACGGCGACGCCCTCGCCGACGTCGCGGTGGCCACCAGCCCCTCCGCACGCACCGCCGCCGCCGCGTGGTCCGCCCACGTGCTGTTCGGGCGCAACGCCACGTGGGCCCCGTCCCCGACCGTCGCCGCGCTCGACGGCGCCAGTGGCTTCGCCGTCGCCGCCCCGCCCGGCCGCCCCGACGCCCCGCTGGTCCTCGCCGCCGCCGGCGACACCGACGGCGACCGCTGCGACGACCTCCTCGTGGGCTCCGGGCTGCTCCTGGGCCGCCGGGGCCCCTGGCCCCCCGTCGTCGACGCCCCCGACGCTGCGATGCCCTCGGCCTTCGACTCTGCCGCCGGCCCCGCCGCCTCGGCCGACTTCAACGGCGACGCGCTGTCCGACGTCCTGTTTGTCCGGCAGCCCAGCGACGGCGGCTCTTCCGGGCTGCGCTGCGTCCTGGGCCGCGCCAACAGGTCGTCGTCGTCGCCGTGGGCCGCTGGCCCCTACGAGGGCGGCCGCGACGGCTTCGACGTCTTCTGGGGCGGCGGCCCCGACCCCACTGCCGCCCGTGGCCTCGTCGCCGTGGCCGCCGCTGGGGACCTCGACGGCGACGGCACCGGCGACGTGCTTGTGGGGGCGGCGGGCGGAGGCGTGTGGGTGCTGCGCGGGTCGCGGGAGCCGCGGGCGGCCGCAGAGGTGGGGCGGATGGGCGGCTGCTGCTCGGCGCTCTCGGGGACGCCCTTCGAGTTCGCTGTGCCCCGCAGCGCCTTCGAGCAGCCCGGCGGCGGGCAGCTCGCGGCGTCGGCCGTCGTGGCGCCCGGGGCGCGGTGGCTGCGCTTCGACAATGCCACGTGGACGTTGGCGGGGATGCCCGAGTACTCGCCCGACAGCCCGCGGGTCGTCGTCGCCCTCACGGCCACCAACGGCGCCGGCGCCAGCGCCACGCAGCGCTTCGCCGTCGACGTGGTGTGCTCGCTGGACCTCGATGTCTGCGCCGACGCGCACGCAGCGTGGGGCGCGGTGGCGCGGCTGTCGCCCATCGCGGTGTCGTCGCAGGCGCAGCGCGTCGCCGTCGCTGTAGAGGCGCAGGGGATCTTCAAGTCTCAGGTGCGCCTGCGCTCCGAGGAGAGCGAGGACGCAGCCGTGGGAGTGGCAGTGGAGGAGGCAGAAGGCACGTGGAGGGCAGAGGGGCCCGTGGAGGGCGTCAACAGACTCCTGGGCCGCCTGGTGGTCTCCGGGGGGGCTTTTCAGTTCGCGGACCTGCTCGTGACGGCTTCGACGGACGGCGCGGGTTGCAGGCGGGAGAAGGTGCTGAGCATCACGTGGGAGCGGCAGCCGCAACCGCAGTGGCCCAACGGCAGCAACAGGGGCGGCACCGGCAACGACGGGGGCGGCCTCGCCCCAGGCACCACCGCAGGCGTCGTGTGCGGCGTCGTACTGGCGCTGTGCGTTGCTGTGGGCCTGGGGCTGTTTGTCCGGAGGCTGCACACCGAGTGGAGGCAGGCGCAGAACCAGCAGCACCAGCACAACAACCCACTTTATCTACACCAGCAGCATCATCCACACCATCAACAGCAGCAACATCCACAGCAGCAGAACCACGCGCTGGAAGTTGTTCACGAAGTGCTGGAGCTCGCTGTGGAGTTAGAGGAGATGCATGAAGTGTCCTCCCCGGAGCTGCTGCCCTCGCACACGACAGTTTTGTAGCCCAAAACAGTACTGCCTCAATACTACAACTCTCGGATTTATGTCATCTGCGCTGAAGTGGTGAGTTATGGAGCCAGCCAGCTATAGCCAGCCATAAGGGAAATTCTAACACTCATGGAAGAGGAGAAGTGAAAAAGACCCCATGAAGCAACTTCCATCAGCAACCTGTCTGCAGAAATTTTCACTTACTATGGCACAGGCAGGTGCGCAGCTAATCAAGGCCAGTAACAGTTCTTAAAGACTAAAGTTTCGTTTTTGCAAGAGAAGGGGTCTTCTGTGCATTACAGGCAATCATTTGTTCAGCCAACAGGAGTCATGCAAGTGGATAAAGATGCGTTTCCAGGCAAATCTGATGGGCTTTCATCCCATTTACTCTGTTGCCTCAGAAAAAGTGTGAATATCCGTCTCTCAGGGTTGATACATAATCTGAAATATGAGTAATATTACTTGCTCAGTTTGCAGCAGTGTTGGAGCCCAAAGGGTTACTTTACTGCATGCTAGATAAGGATTTGCCCAAGTATAAATGCGGAATATGAATATATGATTGTATTTCAAGAGGTAAACTAGTTGATTGCGATTCGCACCGTAGTTGACGAAACTGGCTAAATGAAGTCCAGCCTTCGGTCCGGCCCCAGGGCCCATTGCGCTGATGGTTCACTCAGTATTGTGAACTCCGAAGTGGTGTAGTTGGTAACATAAGCGGCTCTCACCTGCTTGCCCCGGGTTCGATTCCCGGCTTCGGAACTTTTTGCGTGAGCTTGGTCTGCCGAGAACAGAATTGTTTCAATTTGCTATGCTGCCCTCCCAGCAATGAGCTCTCCGGGAAATGCTTGCATTTGATTCTGCTCTGTTTTGTGCTTCGCTCACTCCCACGTGACGCGTACTTATTCTCCAGCCCATAGCCCTGTGCCCGTGGTCTGGCAGTGCCCCAACAGCCCCCTCATTCCCTCGAGATCCGCGGGTGTGAAAACCAGACGGCGCCATCTGGGTCATCGACAAGCAGGCCACCACCATCCCCAATTCAGCTGACCCAACCACAAGGCGTTCGTTATTTTTTTTGCTGTGCTTCTCAGAGGATGAGAGTGGCTGCACTGCCACGTTGGGTGCAAGACTTAGCTGCCACCCGGTTGTTGCTGAACGACGGCCTCTCACAGAAGCCGTCGGTCAAGGCGAGGTCCTGGGGGGAGGGAGCTCTGAATCAGTTGCGATACCACAATACCCCAGTAAGGAGCACTTACAAAGGTGGGCCTTGAAGGAGCAGGTGGCCCCTGCGGGTATCACCACCTTCGCCTTGTCGGCTATCCAGATGGCCCCGTGCGGGCACCACCTGTCGGGCCCGTGCACCCAGAACGGCGCCTGCGCCGAGCCGCAGCGGTACCCCGGCGTGTACGGCGCCTGCAGGTCCCAGTTGGCGTAGCTGCTGTCCTCCGCCACCGTCAGGCACGCCGAGAAGCACGTCCGCACGTACCCGTACGTCCTCCCTGTCCCCGCGCATTGGCCCGTGCTGTCAGCGAGAGCGGCCAGCAGCCCAGGGGAGAGGGGCGTGCCAGGGCCCATGACAGAGCCCGTCGTGAAGTTGATCGACGTGGTGCCGTTGGCTGCCGCTGGGCCCTCGTGCGTCGCCACGAACGTGTTGCCGGCGATGCCCACCTGGCTCCTGTACAGCGTGCACGTGGCGACGATGGCCGGAGGCTCCGAGACGACGAGGGCGAACCACAGCGTGGCCGACGCCCCGCGGGGGTCGCTGGCGGTCACCGAGACGTTGAACACACCGGCGGCCGTGGGGGTGCCGCTGAAGTCGCTGCCGTTGAACGCCAGCCACGCGGGTCCCGCGGCTGCCAGCACCAGCGCGTCGCCGTCGGGGTCCACGAACGTGCCGGGCTGGAGGTGCAGCCTGAAGGCCTCGCCGACCCTGGCGGACTGGGGCGCGACGGACCTGTTGGCGACGGGGGCCCTGTTGGCTGCGCAGCACACAGCACACAGCACACGCGGGGGCTGAGACGCTGCTGGGCTGCAGGGGGAGGGAGAGGACCGGAGGCACCTGAGAGGGTCTTGAAGGAGCAGGAGGTGCCGGCGGGGATGGTGGTGGCCGCCTTGTCGATGACCCAGATGGCGCCGTGGGGGCACCACCTGTCGGGCCCGTGCACCCAGAACGTGGACGCCCCGGCCCTGCAGGCGTAGCCCGGCGTGTACGGCGCCTGCAGGTCCCAGTTGGCGTAGCCGCTGTCCTCCACGACCGTCAGGCACGCCGAGAAGCACGACCTGACGTAGCCGTACGTCGGCCCTGGCCGTTTGTGTGCGAGTCGGCCAACGCGGGGGTGAAAACGAGAGCAAAAAACAGAGTGCAAAGATGTCAGGCACAGCACTCGTGTGTGGGCTGTGGGCGTGAACTCAAGGGGGGAACAAGGGAGCAGGCGCACCGGGGCCGAGGACAGACTGCGAGGCGAAGAAGATGGTGGTGTTGGTCTGTCCGGCTGGCGCGTACTGCGTGACGCTGAACGAGCCCCCCGAGACGGGCACCTGGTTCCTGTAGACGCTGCACTCGAACGTCGTCGTCGCCGCCGCCGCCGCTGCGACCACCACGAATGCGAGCAGAGCGTGTGTGGTCCTCGCCATCGTTTGCCTCGTGGTGCCCGTGTCTTTCTCTAATGGCCGTTGGATCTATGTGGCTGCTGCGGCGCCTCCGTGTCGTTGCACCCGGGTGGTGCGGCCTCTTGACGTCACCGCGTGGTGGGTGCGGAAAACCGTGAGAAGTGGGGCGCTATCGGCGGATCTGGACAACGAGCGGACGTGCAGGCTGCGGTGTTGGAGATCGCGAGGCTGAGGAGGAGCGTGGGGCTGCGGGGACACGGCCACGCTCGGTGCGCATCGCAGAGCAGCAGGGGTGTGGGCCCAACGGGAGCCAAGCCAAGCACGACGGTGGACTGAGGAGGAGCCACGGTGGGGTTGTTTTGCGGTTTCCGGTCGGTTTTGCCCACAAGAGACACTCGCTCTTTGCCCTCTCTTGCCCTCTCAGGCCCCAGGGGTCACCCCACCACAGTGCCCGCAGGACTGCCCAGTGGTGGTGTCTCAGGAGTTGCTGGCGGTGGTGTGGCCCTCGGTGAAGTGAGGCTCTCGGTGCTGCCAATGCCCGTTGCACAGAAGGGCCAGCCACAGTCCCTCGTCGTGGCTGTGCTCAGCCTCACACGCAGCGCAATCGACTGCCATTCGGGTCGCGTGCTTGGGGGGCGTTGGGGCACCGCGTCGCGATCGCGGAGCGTGCGACAGCGAGGCACGGCCCTGATCATTCTTCAGACTGCGCTGGTCGCACTGCCCACTCACGGTGACCCGCACTAAGGGGCGGGAGGCATGGCATGTGCTCTCTCGCGAGCTCGTAACCCGGGCCTCAACGCGTTGAGGGCTCATGGTGCCCGCAACACTACGCAGTGACGAGGGGCGCAACACCAGCCAGCAATCGCGTGGCCCGGCCCACTCGACCGAAACAAACGCAAGCATTTCCGGCTGAAAGCAACCTCTTCCTTGGAGGACAGCAAAGTGAGAGAAAGAAGAGCTTCTCGGCAGACCAACTCGCGGAAAAAGAACACCAAGGCAAGCAGGAGAGAGCAGCATGTGTTGCCAACTGCACCGCTGTAGAGTTGCCTTACAAATCGAGGGCAAGGCCAGAAGCAAGACCCCGCACTGGCATACTGATTTTCAATACGGTCAATAGTAATAGCGTGTATGTATAGTGGGCTACACCTCCGTTGTGTACGAGGGCAGCATCTCCGGCGAGGACACCTCATGCAACTCCCCCATCTCCACAGCAAGCTCCAGCACCGCGGGAATCAGGTCAGCTGCTTGCTGCTGCTGCTGCTGGATGTTCTGCTGTTGCTGTTGGTTGTTGTGCTGCTGCTGTTGGTGTTGGTTGTTGTGCTGCTGCACCGACTCCGACTCGGTGCGTCGCCTCCGGATGCACAGCCCCAGGCACCCCACAGCGGACAGCCCCAGTAGGACGCTGCAGATGATGACCGCGATGGTGTCTGTGCTCAGCCCCTCCTCGTTGTTGCCGACCCTGTTGCTGCCGCTGGGCCACTGAGGCTGCGGCTGCTTCCATTCCCACTCAATGCGCACCGCCTTGGTCCGCCTGCAGCCCGCACCGTCCGTCGACGCCGTCACGAGCAGGTCCACTGACTTCCGATAACCCGCGGAGACTGCCAGGCGAGCCAGCAGCCTGTTGACGCCCTCCACGGGCCCCTCTGCCCTCCACGAGCCACCAGCCTCCTCCACTGCCACCACTACGGCACCGCCCCCGCTCTCCTCCGAGAGCAGCCACACATGCGACTTGAAGATCCCCTGCGCCTCCACGGCGACGGCGACGCGCTGCGCCTGCGACGACACCGCGATGGGCGACAGCCACGCCACTGCGCCCCAAGCTGCGTGCGCGTCGGCGCCGACATCGAGGTCCAGCGAGCACACCACGTCGACGGCGAAGCGCTGCGTGGCGCTGGCGCCTGCGCCGTTGGTGGCCGTGAGGGCGACGAGGACCCGCGGGCTGTCGGGCGAGTACTCGGGCATCCCCGAGAACGTCCACGTGGCATTGTCGAAGCGCAGCCACCGCGCCTCGGGCGCCACGACGGCCGACGCCGCGAGCTGCCCGCCGCCGGGCTGCTCGAAGGCGCTGCGGGGCACAGCGAACTCGAAGGGCGTCCCCGAGAGCGCCGAGCAGCAGCCGCCCATCCGCCCCACCTCTGCGGCGACCCGCGGCTCCCGCGACCCGTGCAGCACCCACACGCCGCCGCCCGCCGCCCCCACAAGCACGTCGCCGGTGCCGTCGCCGTCGAGGTCCCCAGCGGCGGCCACGGCGACGAGGCCACGGGCGGCAGTGGGGTCGGGGCCGCCGCCCCAGAAGACGTCGAAGCCGTCGCGGCCGCCCTCGTAGGGACCAGCGGCCCACAGCGACGACGACGACCTGTTGGCGCGGCCCAGGACGCAGCGCAGCACGGAAGCGCCGCCGTCGCTGGGCTGCCGGACGAACAGGACGTCGGGCAGCGCGTCGCCGTTGAAGTCGGCCGAGGCGGCGGGGCCGGCGGCCGAGTCGAAGGCCGAGGGCATCGCAGCGTCGGGGGCGTCGACGACGGGAGGCCAGGGGCCCCGGCGGCCCAGGAGCAGCCCGGAGCCCACGAGGAGGTCGTCGCAGCGGTCGCCGTCGGTGTCGCCGGCGGCGGCGAGGACCAGCGGGGCGTCGGGGCGGCCGGGCGGGGCGGCGACGGCGAAGCCACTGGCGCCGTCGAGCGCGGCGACGGTCAGGGACGGGGCCCACGTGGCGTTGCGCCCGAACAGCACGTGGGCTGACCACGCGGCGGCGGCGGTGCGTGCGGCGGGGCTGGTGGCCACCGCGACGTCGGCGAGGGCGTCGCCGTTGAGGTCGCCGGCGGGAACGGCGACGAAGGATCGCAGCGGGCGGCCGGCGTCGACGTCGACGGCGAAGCCCCGGGCACCGTCGAGGGACGCGAGGGCGAGGGTGCCGTCCCACGTGCGGCGGCCGAAGACGACGTAGGCGCGGGCCCTGTCGACGAGGGCGAGGGGGCCGGGCGCGTGCGCCGCCGCGACCAGCAGGTCGTCGACGCCGTCGCCGTTGACGTCGCCGGCGGCGCCCACCGCGCGGCCGCACCCGCCCACCGCCGCGTCGCCGGCGAGGGCCGCCGCGCGCAGGCCGTCGGCGGCGGCGTCGAGGTCGACGGCGGCCCCGGGGGCCCACGGCAGGCGGCGCCCAAAGACCACGTACGCCCTCCCGGCGCCCCCGGCTGCCCCGGGCGCCCCCACCACCACGTCGGGGGCCCCGTCGCCGTCCACGTCGCCCGCCCGCGACACGGACCACCCCAGCAGGTCGGCGCTGCCCCCGGCCGTCGTCAGGACCACCGCGGCGGCGCCCGGGGGCGCGGGGGGCGCGGCGGGGAGCGCGGGGGCGGCGTCGCGCGGGAGCGAGGGCCCGAGGTGCACGTACACGCGGCCCACGCCCGCCGCCCCGAGCGCCCAGTCGGCGCTGCCGTCGCCGTCCACGTCGCCCACGCCGCTCAGCTGCGCCGGCGGCGGGGGCGCGGGCCCGCCCGTGAGCACGTGGGCCCTCTGGGGCAGCCGCGCGATGGCCTCGAGGCGCACGCGGGGCTCCAGCGCGAAGTCTCTGCGCCCCCGCACGGCCACCGCGGCGCCCCGCACGGCCGAGCGCGGCTGCTCGCCCGGCGCGCACGCGTCGGGGACGCCGAGGAGGAGGTCGCCGAGGCCGTCGCCGTCGACGTCGCCCAGCGGGGCCGCCGCCAGCGCGGTGCCGCAGGGCGCGGGGCCCTCGAGGACGGCCGTCCTGTTGGCCAGCAGCGCGTCGTCGCCCTCGTCGCCCCCGAGCCCCACCGCGGCGGCTGCGGGCCACTCGGGGCCCCCGAGCACGACGGTGCACACGTGGCTGACGCGGGGGACGGCGCGGCACAGCACGAGGTCGCCCACGCCGTCCCCGTCGACGTCCCCCGCCGACGACGCCACCGACGCGCCAGCGCCCGAGTCGCCCGGCGGCGCCGCGACGCGGTTGGCCGAGAGGGCGGAGACGTGGACGGCGGGGTGCGCGGCGCCCGGGGCGAGCGAGAGGGCGCGGGGCCACGCCGAGGGGGCCGAGGCGCTGCAGAAGACCACAAAGTGCCTCGCGCTCTCGCCGGGCAGCTCGCCCACGACCACGTCGTCCGCGCCGTCGCCGTCGACGTCCCCGGCCCCGGCCACGGCGCAGCCGACGCCCTGGCCCCGCGCGGAGCCCTCGAGGGCCAGCACGCCCTGTCGCGGGCGGCGCCGTCGCCGAGGTCGAGCGGCGGCCCCGGCAGCCGCAGGCGCAGGTGCAGCGACCGCCCCAGCGCCACCCACGCGGCCCCGGCGCCCGCCACGCCCCGGGGCGACGCCGCGGGGTTCCCCAGCACCACGTCGGCCCGCCCGTCGCCGTCGACGTCCCAGGCGCCCGCGAACGTGGCGGCGCCGACGACCACAGCGCCCTTGTGCTCCGCGGGCTCGCGCAGGTCGACGACGCGGGGCCACAGCGCCGCCGGCCGCCCGGGCACCACCACCACGACGCCCTCCCCGCTCCCGCTCCCGCTGCCGCTGCCGCTGCCCAGCGCCACGCACAGGTCGCTGCAGCCGTCCCCGTCCACGTCCCCCACCCCCGCCGCCCGCGTGGCCCCGCCCACCAGCGCCCGCACGCCCGTCGACGACCCCGACGACGACGACGACGACGACGGCGCCGCCACCAGGGCCGCGTACGACGTGGAGGTGGGCCAGGGCTGCGTGCCCCTGCGGCGCCCCGCGACGACGTAGAGGACGCCAGCGCACAGCGCCGCCACGTCGTCGACGCCGTCCCCGTCCACGTCCCCCGCAGCGGCCACCACGTCGACGACGGCGCCGGCGCACCCGGGGCCGTCGACGGCGACCCGGAACGCAGTGCCCCCGTCGACGGCGCCCTGCACCGACGCCACGGGCGGCGACGACGCGCCCCAGAGGGGTCCGAGGACCACAGTCAGCTCCGCCACGCCCCCCACTGCCACGTCGCCCTGCCCGTCCCCGTCCACGTCCCCGACCGGTGACGTGGCACCCGCGTCGCAGGCGTGGGGGGCCGGAGCAGCAGTGGCGGTGGCGGTGGCGGGGACGAAGACGGCGTTGCCGGGGCTGCGAGAGAGGTCGACAGCGCTGGGCCACAACGTCGTAGTCGATGTCGTCTCCGTGTTCTCAGTCGCCGTCGTGACACGCAGCAGCAGCACGAGGCAAACGCAGAGGGAGCAGTGCAGAAGGGTGTAGGCGTGCATGTGGGGGTTCTGTTTGTGTTGCGCGAGGGTTGGATGGGTTGCTGTGCTGCTATTGCCCACCTCTTCGGCTCCACGGAGAGATTGTTAGGTTCTGACGTAAGTTTGCTGAACTCCAGTTGATTCGCGTTTTGCTTCCCGACAATCGACCGGTTCCCCAGCAGGTCCGGGAGACGATGGCTGCGCCAGGGCACAGAAACCCATCGCAGCCCCAGGGACTCCATCGCCACAAACGCCGATCCCTCATCCCCCACCATGTTTCCTCTTCGGTTTCTGCTTTTTTGCCGGTCAATTGGGTGTTATGACCATCGTCACGCCAGAGGAGTGTACCACACAGTTGAAAAGGCTAATGGCTGCTCATAAATCAGGCGAGTCCTCCGGTACAAGTGGTTTTTCCGGTTGTTCTATTACGTTTTGACGTCGCTTGACATCTTCCGATAAGGATACATCGGGGCAGAGGGCGTGAACACACGCAGATGGGCAGCCCGTGGCACTCGAACGAGCTCAAAATGACGAAGCTCGCGATGACGGGCGGCGCGCTGATGGCCATCGGCGACCCCGAAGTCTATCAGCAGCGCGCCCCATGGGGCAGTTCGGTGCGCAAGAGTTCCGACGCCTCGAGGTGCCACATTCCTCCGAGTGTGTCCGCCATGTCTGCGAGTGATGTGCTCGTTGGTTGCCTGCACACAGGCTTGTATTCCTGTTGAACAGTGAGGGCATTATCCCTGGCTGCACACTACGCGCCAGTTCAACTGGGCTATTCAAGCAAGCAGGCGGCGTGTCGGGACCCTTTAGAGGGTCCCAGTTGGGGTAGCTGCTGTTCTCCACGATCGTCAGGCTCGCGGAGACGCACGTCCACACGTCCCAGTCCCTCATTCCTGTCTCGCATTGGCGCGTGTGGTCAGCGAGAGCAGCCAGCACGCCAGGGGAGCATGTATGGACAAGTCAATTATCCAAAAAAAGAAAGTCAAAATGAATGGTCACACACGGCTCACACACCACCATCACATGATGCGCCGCCAAGAGGGGGGACAGGCGCACCTGGGCCGAGGACGGTCTGCTCGTGGAAGTGGATGGTGGCGTTGGTCAGGCCAGAGGGGGCGTCCTGCGTGGCCAGGAACACACCGCCCGAGATGGGCACCTGGCACGGATAGACACAGCACTTCAACGTCGCCGCCGCTCCCGTGGCCCCCGCAGCGACCACCAGGGCAACCACAAACACACGTGCGTCCGTTCTTGCCATGGCCCTTCTGCCTTGCAATTCCTTGTGTTTTTTCCCAAAGCGCTATTTGTGCTAGGCGATTATTGCAAAATGAAAAAAGGAATGTGGGGGGCAGCCCGGAAGGCTCCGAGGGGTCTTGACGTCATCCTGCGTGCAAAAGCCGACGATGACTCGGGCAAAGAGCGGCGAATGGCTGAGCCCAGCAGCAAACTCACTCGGCAGTTGAACGGATTGCCAACCCCCGGCGCACGCAGCAAAGCTCCTCACTCCTCACAGCTGGCAGCCTCTCATGGCGCACCCAGTGCAGAAACAGCGAGGGCTGGCCGGCTGATATTGGAACGGCAGTGGTTGATTGGGTTGCGGGGGGGATGGAGGGCGTTGTGTGAGGGTAGGGGGGATTGGAGTTCGGGTCGTTTACAAGGACACTCGCTATGCTGGCCCGAGTGCGCCTCTCTCGCCGCTCTCCCAGCAGCAGCAGCAGCGCAGCAGCTGAGGCAGAGGCAGAGGCAGACCACGCGCGCAGCAGGCCCACAGAGGCCGGGGGCCAGTGGGGGGGGCTCAGGCGAGGTACTTGTAGACGGTGGCGTCGTCCTCGCTGCGCTCCATGTACTCGCGCTCGATGAGGCTCTCGATGCGCTTCTTGAGGTCGGCGGCGGTGCAGGGGAACTTGAGCTGGCTGCCCAGCTCCGCGATCAGCCCCGCGTGCGCCATCGTCTTGCGCGTCTTCATGATGCGCACAATCGCCGCGTCGATCTGGTACTGCCGGTCCACCAGCACGCTCTCCTGTGTCTTCTTGTTCTCCTCCGTCTGCGCGAGAGCCCCCCGAGTCAATTGAGCAATGGCCCTGACTGAGAGCAGCGGGGGCAGCGTTCCCGTGTCCTCGCACACCCCCCAGAGAGCTAGCGAGGCCCCACACCCGCGCAGTGGCCCGGAGCCCAAATCAATTGAACCGACTCCTGCAAGACAGCGGCGCGGGAGCAAACGCGGCCTCGCACGCCCTCAGCCCCCAAATGCGCCCCCGAGAGCTCGCGATGGCTCGCCCACTCGCGCGGTGGCGGGCTGCCTGGTGCCCAACTCAACTGACTCGGGGCCCTGAGAGAAGAGGGGGCAGAGCGCGCACCGTCTCCTTGATCTGGACCGAGTTGACCTTGAGGCGGTAGAGCTTCGACGTGAACTCCTTGTTGAAGGCCAGCACGTCCGTGTCGGCGAACGCGGCCCCCGAGGCAGCGGCGGCAGAGGCAGCGGCAGCAGCGGCGCCAGAGAGGCGGCAGAGGACGGGGGTCTTGGGCCCCGTGAGCGAGAGCAGCGTCGAGCGGAGCTCCTTGGCGTCGAGCAGCGTGGCGCCGCGGATCTCGCGGACGGTGGCCGTGTCCGCGGCGTTGTAGAGGCTGAGGACGCTGGCCTGGGCCGCGCTGACGATGAGCTCCTTGCGGCCGCGCGGGAAGGCCACGCGGGCGACGCAGGTGCCCAGGCCGTGCTGCCACGTGAGCCGCCTGTTGCCGTGCTTGGCCAGGTAGAACTCCTGGAACCGCTGCCGCAGCCCCTCGAGCTCCGCGGGCAGCGCCAGCTCGACGGCCTNAGCTCCTTGAGCGTCGAGCAGCGTGGCGCCGCGGATCTCGCGGACGGTGGCCGTGTCCGCGGCGTTGTAGAGGCTGAGGACGCTGGCCTGGGCCGCGCTGACGATGAGCTCCTTGCGGCCGCGCGGGAAGGCCACGCGGGCGACGCAGGTGCCCAGGCCGTGCTGCCACGTGAGCCGCCTGTTGCCGTGCTTGGCCAGGTAGAACTCCTGGAACCGCTGCCGCAGCCCCTCGAGCTCCGCGGGCAGCGCCAGCTCGACAGCCTGCGCGGCGGGCCAGTACGAGCTCGTCAGCACGTAGACGTTCATGTCGACGCCGCTGCCGCCTGCGCCCTCGGGCTGCTGCTGCTGCTGCTGCTGGGCGCGGAAGGCGGCCATGAGGTCGCGGCTGAGGTCCATGTCCTTGAACATGCCCTCGAGCTTCGAGGTGAAGCCGGCGCCGCACTCGTTCTTGAGCTTCGAGATGACCGCGCGCTCGGCGTCGACCGAGGCGCTCTTGCCCAGCAGCAGGCGCTTGCTCAGGTGCTTCTTGTAGAACGCCTCGAAGACGTCCTTGCCGTGCACCAGCCGGAACAGCCCCACCAGCCGGTCCACCAGCCGCTCGCTCTCCTCCTCGCTGCCCGCGCCGCGCGCCCCGCCGCGCAGGTGCTCGTCCATGAACTTGGCGATGAGCTCCGCCGGCTTGTTGGCCCGCTCGTTGATCGTCGCCTCGAACGCGTCCTTGACGCCCGCAGCGAACGCCGCCGCGCTCGCAGCAAAGGCCCGCGCGGCCATCTCCTCGCAGCGCGCGCGGAGGTCCAGCAGCTCGCGGACCATCGTGCGGTCGCGGCGCTCGTCGCAGACGATCGCGCGGCCGGCGGCCCGCACGCTCTCCTCGAACGCGCGGCGCAGGTCGCCCACGCGGCCCACGCGCGCGCAGAGGCCGTGCAGGCGCGCGAGGTCCTCGACGCGCTGGGCGGCCAGCATCGCGCCGACGCCGCGCTCGAGCAGCGCGGGCAGGCGCTGCTCGAAGAGCTCGCGCTCGACAATGGCCGCCACGGGCGCGGCGCTGCGCGGCAGCAGGCAGGCGGCCACGCGCGAGGCCTCGTCCCCCAGGCGCTGCTCGACGTGGCGCAGGTACGCGGGCACGTCGGCCGCCGCGTCGTCGCAGAGGCGCGCGGCCTCGCGGGCGTAGAAGTCGCGCGTGGCGGCGAGCAGCGGCGGCTCGAGGGCCGCGTCGTAGAGGCCCACGGCCGCGAGCATCCGCGAGGCGCAGGCCAGCAGCGGGCGGTCGACGGCGTCGCCGCGGCGCTCGCGGTCGACGAGGGCCAGCAGGGCGCCGAGGGCGCGGCGGTGCACGTCGGGCGCAGAGGCCACGTGGTCGCGGAAGAGCGCCAGCGACATGTCCCACAGCGACCGCACGCCGCTCTCCTGCAGCGCGTACGTCCGGTCCAGGTAGAGGAACACGCTCCGCACCAGCAGCTGGAGGCGCGCGCGCAGCGAGCCCCAGTCAATTGATGGCGGCGGAGAAAAGGGAGGGAGGGAGGATATTGTGCGCCAGCAGCAATATCTGGATTCCCACTCGTCGCGTCACCAGCCAGATATCCCAGCAGAGAAAATCAGGAAACAAGAGATTCAGAATCACTAAAACCACTCTGAACTGCACGGGTAGGAGACAACTGAGAGTGTGCTGCGATGTGACAAGCAGCCACGAGCCTCTACCCTCCTCCCCCCAACCCAGACTGGCGAGTGAAGTGACAGCACGACAAAAACAAAGAGAGCCGGGAGGGTGTTGTGTGTGTGCTGGGGGTGGGGTGGCACCATCTGGTCGCAGTAGTGGGACCACACGGCGTTGATGTGGCGCAGGAACGTCGCGTCGTCCGAGGGGGGCAGGCGGGCCACCGTGGCGTGCATGTCCTGGGCGTGGGCCTCGCACTCGGCCCTCAGCTTGGCGTAGAGGCCCGCGGCGCCGCCGTGCACGCAGAGCGACTCGGCGCCGCGGTAGAGCTCCTCGAGCCCCTCGCGCACGGCCTGCGACCCAAACACTGCGCGCACCGCGTTGCGCAGCTTCCCCCACGTCTCCTCCTCGTACCCCTCGGGCAGCCGCGGGGCCACTGCGCCGGCCGCACGGTCAGTGCAGCGCCACAGGCAAGGCAGGCCGCAATCGAAACGAGATTGGCCATTCGAATCGGGAAATTGCCGATCTGCCATTTCCGGCTGCCCTGTAATTATGACGCGGCCGCGTTCCCTCCCCTCACGGCAGCACCCGCCGCCAGGGCCCAAGTACAGGCGCTGCCGGCTCCCTGTCAGGGCGCACAGGGACGCGCGCCGAGCAGGCAGGCAGGGCAGGCAGGCGAATCTGGATCTAGAAAATGCAGGGGGGAGCGAATCGGAGAAAAATATCCAGATATTTTGCGCGATGTGACGGGGCGGGCGGGGCGCCCGAGGGGCCCATGCGGCGCGCGCGGGGCGGAGGGGCGGGCACCTGAGAAGGGGCGGATGGTGATCCTGCGGGGCCCCGGGGCGTGCGGGGCGGCGGCGGAGCGGCGCATGGCGCTCTGGTCGTCGGCGGCGCTGCGGGGCTCTGCGCGCTGGCGCTTGGGCGCGTGCGGGTGCGTGTCGGGCTGCTGCTGCGGCTGCTGCTGCGGCTGCGCGGGCGGTGCTGCTGGGGCTGCGGGGGCGTCGATGGCGCTGCTCGGGCGTTTGTGCGCCGCCAAAGCGAACATTGAGATATTTTGTGTCACGCCGTGACGTCAGAAATGAATCTACCCCCCCTTGTCGTTGTGTCCCCGCTAGCTGGGCAGGCAGTCGTCTCGGTGCACGCTTACAGCCTCACCGGTGGCCCATCCGCTGCGAAAACCCGGAACTGACGGAATCCCAGGATATGAGGATCTCACCCCTTCGGATGACATCATTCATCTCGAATCTTCTCAGATCTCTCGGGAGATACGGGAGAGATTCAGTCGCACAAAACAGCAGCAGGAGCGCAGGGATGGCCGAGGTCAAGTGCGTGGGCCCCGCGCACACGGGGGGGGGCGGTGGCTGACCTGCGAGGGGGTGTGTGTGGGCAGCTTCACGCAGGAGATGCGGTTCTTCGGGGCGACGGTGAAGGCTGGGGAGGCCAAGGAGGTGGTGTTCCCAGCAGAGGGCCTCCTCAACATCCAGAACGCGGCCATCACGGGCGGCCCTGCGGCCCAGGCCAGCGTCCTCATCAAGGTCGGCGAGCGCCCCGCTGTCGTGCTCGCGGCGCTGAGCGCCAGCGCGAGGCCCCAGGTGGCCCTCGACCTCCCCGTCCTCCGCGAGGAGGGCAAGGTGTGCCCCTGCTGCTACACAACACAACAAACACAGCAATTACACTAAACTCCAAGTGGGGTAACACAGCACAGCACACACAAGACCAATCACTGCAATTCACACAACAGCACAACAAACACACGCACTCAACAAATCCAAGTGGGGCCACTCACAGCACAACAATTCACTCAACAGCACAACACAACACCAAATCCAAAAAAGCAACACAATCAACCAAAGGGCAACTAACAACACACAGCCAGCCCAGACACAACAACCAGATAGAGAGAGAGAGACACACATACCAACACAAGCATCAACAATTTCTCACCGGAGTTGAACCCTCGCAGATCATGATCAGCGTGCAGGGCAAGGGCCAGGTCACTCTGGTTGGCAACTTCATCCTCGAGATCGAGGAGCCCATCTCGCAGGAGCTCAAGGACGAGATCCACTCCAATGGAGAGCGCCGTGCCAAGTGAGTGCTCCTCTCCCTACTTGAGTTGGGCACTAACAGTGCAACCAAAGGGACTTTGACAAGTGGGCTGCCAAGTACCAGAACAAGTAATCCGCATTACCACATGACCAGGTGATCCCACCAGTGAGCCACGATGGCAATCAATAGCTTTGCCCTACGCCAGAAAGGAAATCTCAGTAGCTGGCAGTTTACAAAGACATCTTTGCTGTGCTGCTGTGCCCCCTGAAAAGGGTGCTTGCAATAGAGTATTGTGACAAGACAAAAAGAGTGGTTTTATGGTACTATCACTGAACCCACAAGGATTTGTAAACTGATTTTCGAGCCATCCCTCATGATTCACACTAAAAACCCACAACACATCACACTGATTACATAATACGAATTTGAATTTCTGGAAATATGGAACTGGATCCAAACAATGAAAGTGCAAGATAGTGGTCTAACTGAATGGTCCCAATATGAGCTTGATTGAGTTGCCCCATCAGTCAAGTTGCTCTGCTTTGCTGCAGAGGCACTGCCAGATGATATGAAGAGAAAGGAAAAGGAGCAATACTGATGGACAAAATGATGCGAAAAAGTACTATTGAAAAGGCCCAGATTAAGGGGTCTGAGGAATGAACTGGCCATGAGTTCCTCTTGAAGAACATCTCTGTGACACTTTTCAAGAATATCAAAACCCCATGAAATTGTGTGCCAGTGACTGTCTCTCAATAGCAAATCATTTTACAACAATATAAGGGTAATTCGTGGGTCCATTATGATATGGACTGCTCACCATACTAAGGCAAAGAAAGAAGTACAAGTTAAACATTCAGACCCCCTATGACATTAAGTTCCTGGCTCTTAAGAATATTACAACAGTATGGCTTTCACTTCACTTTACGGAGTGGAATATCCATCAAATCACTGATATGCAGTACTCAAATACACTTTTCCTTTATGTTCTACAAAAGGAATACCTCTTGAAGAGAGGTGCACTGAAGGGCAACAACTGAAGCATCAACATCTGAAATGATGTTGCCAATTGTGTTTGCTGAGAGAACATTGTCCATCTCAAGATCCAGGCTATAGATGAGTTTGCTCAACATTAATACCTTCAGCATTTTCTGAAGGCTGACAAGTGTGCTGAGCCAGTAAGCAGCCCTCACTGCCTCACTGTTCACGTCAGGGGCACCACTTACCTCGTTTCTGGATGGCAGTGGAATGTCACTGGGCATCTGTACCTTGTACAACTCTATGAGGTTGCTCAGATCCTTAAGCTATGCAAGACTCAGCAGCTTTGTGAAGGTTATAAACCACTTGTGCATCTCCTCTGACCTGTTAGCACAGGCTGATCAAGCAGAGCCCCAGGATCACAGTGCTGTCAAAGAAGAAGCAGCTCTCAACTTCCGATTTATCAGCAACTCTGGCACAGGAAAGACTATTGCTCACCTGCTCGCCCAGGTGCTTTACAACTCAGGGCTGTGGAAACCCATCAAGAGACTGGACAGTGACAGCCTTGTTACTAAGGTACAGAAACTCAAAGATGACGGGATAAAAGAGTTCTGGAGGCTGGTTGACCTGGCACAGGGCAGCAGGTGTTTGACCTCAATCCCAAGCAGAGCAGCAAGGGTTATATGATAGTGGACTGAGGGAAGTGGTGATAAGTGCCTTTGCCCAAGTGGTGTAAGAGCAGCAGCTGGCAGAGCACTGGAAGCACTGACGGGACCAAGTGACAGTGTCACAGCTTGTAATCCACTTGGCTTCCCCTCTGGGAGGACTGGTGGCCTGTTCACATGGGAACAGACTGTGGTGGGTCAGATAACACCCTGAGATGTCAGTAATGCACCACTGTGGTCTGATATTGGAAGACAGTGGTGGCAGGGGCGGGAAGTGCAGTGGCATCAGCAGTGCTGGCAGTGACTGTTGTGGTGCAGACAGTGCCAGCAGCGATCCACTGGAAGGCAGCAGTGTGCAACGGGCATCCATCCATGGTAACTCGATCTGGGGTAGTGCACACATATAAATTATGCACATCCCCCCAAATCTTGTGTACACATGCATACACAGGTGCACAAGAGATTGTCCCAAAATGAAATGGTTATAGCTTGTGCCAAAGCACTCATTGATGAATTTTATGAGAACCCATAAAAAGTGAGTACCTCCTATGATATAACCATTTCTGTATCTTGTTTAGAAAAATAAGGCTAAATAACAGACATTGTATGAAAAACATCAAGATGTTCTATTTGTGTTGACTGCTGGTAACATTCATATACTTCTTCTTACCATAAATGCTTTTTGAATTCCCTTTCCTTTCAATTCCAGCTCCTGTGGCCCCTCAAAATCGTATTCTTCATGTACCAGTGAATAGGTGTTCGTGTCACACAGTACTGTTCCAGAGCGTGCTTTCGACTTGAGTCTTGCCGCCTGCATCAGTGTCAGTCTGTGCACTAAGACTTCAAATGCTCAATTATCTGGTACCATGTTGACTGTGTCGGACCAGATGTCGTAAACCCAGTTCCTCTTGCCTATGATTCCACCAGCCACAGGACCCGAGCTGATTCCAATACGAAGATTGATGCCCAGGCCCTGAGTTGAATCAAATGACTTTCCCTCGCAGTACTTGAGGAACTCAAGGGCCATTCCCAGCAAAACATGTGCATGTCTGGCTGATTCAATTGGAACGCCAGTGGTAGCCACTGTGCAGAAAAGTCAGACCACTTGGATGATAAGGAGGAACCGAGTATGACGTACTGTACATATCTAGGATGGTCTTTATCTTGGTCGCACCGCACTTGTCCACGATCTGGTCGAGGCCGTCGATGTAGCTCCCCAGGAACTCTGCCACGGCCTCTGGTGGCGTTGCAGTGGCCCAGGCCTTGAAGCCCACGATGTCGCAGAACATGACACTGGCCATCGCGAAGCTCTCGTTAGGCAGATTTCCCTGCTGCAGCGCACGGAACACGTGTGGCGGGAACAGCGACTGGATGAGGTCCAGCGACTTCCTGCACAACACATGTGAGACCAAAAGGGAATAGTGGCAGCGAACTGGTGCTGGAGGTCGCGGGACAGGAGGAGTGCGTTGACGCTGTCCGATATGCGCCTGAGCAGCAGGTTTCCCTTGAACTGGACTGTGGCCCTCTGGGTCTCCGACTTGGAGGTCACGGTGGTGATGGCCTTGGAGAGCCTCCAGAGACCCCTGAACACAACGAGCTCCATCACCGCCTCGCTGCCCAGTAGTACCAGCGCGAGCATCGCCACGCAGACACCGCACAGCATCGCGAACAGGCTCCTCTCCTCCGCGAGAGGCTGGGGGTCGCACATGGCGAAGAGCAGCAGCCCCCTCTCTCCTCTCTGCGCTGGCGGTGAGTGCACCTCGCAGTGGGCAGGGCTGCAGCTGACCAGGTCTCTGAGCACGGCGCCCTCGAACGTGACTGTCGAGTTGAGTAGGTCGCTGCCTCCGCTCGGGCACGCGTAGGAGGCGCCGTCCAGGCTGCCCAGGCCGTTGCGCGTGACTCTGGCCGTGTTGGCCTCTGGGCAGCGCAGCAACCGTGTGAGTCGAGTTGCACGTGAGGGTCGCTGAGCTCACTCACTAGAGGCGGCTGAGCCCGGTGGCACTGTTCCCGAGACGTCCCAGAGGCTCGCGAGGGGCCCCGTGGTGCCCACGCCCGTCTGGAGAGCGCCGAGGCACATGTGCGTCATCTGCGCCATCGTGGGCAGCAGTCGCTTGATGTCGCGGTAGAACACGAGCCACCCCGTCACCGGATCGTCGTCCGAGTTCATCACGGGGTACACGACGACCGCCCTCGCAACCCCTCTGAGCCAGCCGTGAGCGATGGCGAGTCTCGGGGTAGACTGGGGGCGCAGGAGGCGAACGAGACGGGGTCGTAGAGCAGCCCAGTGGTGATCCGCCGGCCCACGAGGAACCCGCGCAGCACAGCGAGCTCTGCGGCGCTGATGTTCCTGTGCGCCCCCGAGGGGTAGTCGTAGCCGATGCCGTTGACCACCGTCCCGTTGAGCGTCAGGAACACGCCGCCGTCGAGCGCCGTCTTGCTGACGATGAGGCCGTTGGCCCACAGCGACTGCCACAGAAACCCGTTGGGGTTCTCGTCCGCAATGAACTCCGCCGCGTTCTCCTGCGCGCGCGCTGTCAGGGAGGCCCAGGGGCCGAGCGGGAGTGGCGTACCCAGCCTGCCCAGGCAGCGGCGATGCCTTTGAGGGCGTCGAGCGAGGACTGCAGGGCGTGCGAGGCCCGCGTGATGTCGACGACGGCCCTGCGGTCCATCAGCTCCGCCGTGGCGCCGGCCAGGGCGCTCATGAGGAACACCACCAGCGCCACGACCGCGACGGCCATGAGCGCGGCGACGCCCACCACTGCGCCGAACCGCAGCGAGCGCAGGAAGCGGCCGCAGAGCGACTCCTTGCTGTACGAGAGGAACGCGATGCCCGCGTCCTCGGCCATGATGCTGAGCAGCCCCGTCGACGACAGCGACCTCTGCGAGTCGGTCTCTGTCCGCGGCGTGTCCCTGGCGGCGATGACGAGCCGCCAGCTCTGCCGCGCGGGGCCCCCGTCCTCTGCGGCGACCTCGCCGTGCGGGACGAACTGGAAGGCATCGCCGTTGGCCGCCTGCAGCGCCAACCGCGTCTGCGCGCAGCACACGACCTCGCCGGGGCTCGCGGACTCCTGCAGCTGCTGGCTCAGCGTCACTGCGAGGCCGGGCGGTCAGTCGCGGCGGCGCCAGAGGGCCCGGGAGCACCAGAGGGGCCCCAGAGCTCGAAGAACTTCTTGTTGCGGCCGATCATGGCGCTGCTGCACTGCCCTGTGGCGATGCCCATGCGGAAGGCCAGCGGCTGGTCCGAGTGGTCCATCACCCTGTCGTAGCACATCCTGGGGGCGAGCGCTGAGCGCAACCGAGGGCGGCAGGCGGCGAGCGGATGCCTTGTGAATTTGAAGGCGATGGCTGCGATGGCCATGGCGTTGTTGCTCTGCCCCGGCCTCATCCCGCTGACCACGACTGAGGAAGGCCCCTCGTGAGGATGCGAGGGGGGCTGCGGCTGGGCCTTGAGTGGCTCGCACTGTAGGCGTCGCCGATGGTGGCCACCTTGGTGAGGCCCTCCCTGTGCACAACCTCGTCCATGGCGCTGAAGAGCCCGTTGAGGTACTTGGTCACGACGTCCGGCGTCAGGGCCGAGGACCTGCGCTGGCGTCAGCGCACGAGTGGCGCGGTGGTCGAGGTGAGGGCAGACCAGAGGGTGAAGTTGCAGATGTCGACAAAGAGGACGGTGGCCTCGGGGAAGGTCAGGTTGTTGGACTCGCCCCGCTTGATGCGCCCCAGCACCTCCTCGGGGTAGATGCTCCGCAGGATGTGCTCCGTCTGCCTGTTTGTTGGGACAGCGCGTGCTCAGCCCATCCCCCAGCTGAGCAGGTCTGCCAGTGTGCTCACTCGGTCTTTGTCTCGAGGGCTGCGAGCAGCTCGTTGACCGCGCGGTTCACGTTGCGCAGTTCGCTCTTCCCCGTGACTTCCAGCCTCTCTCCGTTGATCTGTACCAACAGGACCATAAAGTGAGAGCGGGGCGACTGGTGAAGGGGATAGAATTTCTGGGCACAGTGTGGGCCGAGACGTCGACAATCTTGTTGGACAGGGTCGCCAGGATGCGCAGGACGAAGAACTCCATCAGCAGGCAGACGAGCACGAAGATCGCAAACAGCGAGCAGCAGCATATCACCACCATGAAGCGCGTCGCTGCGAATACACGCCAGTTAGGGAGGGGGGATGCGCGGTGCTGGGCCAGCAGCGCACTGGACTCGATTGTGGGCGCATCGTTGCGGATGCCGCGGATGAGCACGTTGACTCTCGGAGTGCCTTCACCCACCTCGTCGCTCAACACCATTCCGATCGCCAGGTACGAGCTGTGCGTGCTATTGGAGTTGCTAGAACACGTCAGGTCCACGTCATCAAACGCAGACGACGAGGCCACCACGTTCTCGACAGCACCGTCTGTTGGTGAATTGTTACAAAAATACTGAGACAGATTGGATGCAAGTGATCAGCACCTGTCACTTGATCGCTCAGCTTCACTGGGCTGCCTCCCCACACCGAACCAACGCTTCCGGCCTTACTCGCATCACCGCAGTTCACACTGGCGGGCGAGACGTCACGAGTGCACCGGAGCAATGGCGGGAGGGACTGCTCACAGTGCGACGCAGATGTCCGCGACCTGTGCGACCTGCGGCACAATAGTCTGCACGTTCTGGGCCAGCACGAGCCACCCGACGTTGTTTCCCGTACCGTTTGTGTACTTGACGTACTGGGAGACCACAATCACTGCTGCGGAACTGCTCCGCTTGAGAGTGAGTGCGAGATAGGCGCACAGGTATCGCACGTTTCGGGGATCCAGTAGAGGCCGTCTGCCACCCCCTTGTGCGCAAGGTTAGCGCCCACGCCTTGGACGAACGTCGGAGACGCCGCCACCGTGTCCGTGTGGTTTGCGTTCCACATGAGCCCTCTGAGCATCTGCACCAGTTCACATTTTCCGGCTCAGCCCCCCGGAATTCCGAAAGGAGGAGGGGAGGAGAAGGTCTGCCAGGTCACCGTCCCGTTGGGCAGGACCAAGAAGAAGGCCTGAAGGTTCCTCTGCTTCAGGTCCTGCGTGTACATGGCCCACGCGATGCTGACCGGGCGGACCATGTACCTGTAGAGCCCGTCCTATTTTTGGAGCTCAGTTCTGTGCGCTTCCTTCCGCGGCTTCACGGCTCCGAGGAACGGAAACCGCCCGCACCATCCAGGCGTAGCTGCCCACGAGGCTCTTGAGGGCCGCCACCTGGTTGTTCATCACGCCGAAGAGGGTCTTGGCCTCCTGGGCCGCCTGGCCCCGCTCGAGGTGGCTCAGCTTCTCCCGCGTGGAGAACACGAAGGTCACCGCCAGCACCGCGGCTGCGGTCGCCACGAGGAGGAGGAGTGCTGCGACCACGTGCGACCTCATGTGTCGCACAGCAACTGTCGGCGTGCAGCGCATTGGCATGGATTGCGACGAGAAGGGCCTTTGCGGTGGAACACTCGCGTTCGCCCTCCGGCTAAAAGTTGTGGTTGAATATCGGCTCACCCAAAGAATGTGCGGGGTCGCGCACCGCCGAGACAGCCACAAAGGGGAACGGGTATGTGCGGATGCATAGGCCTGTCGGAAAACGGCATCCGGCGAGAGATGGTGCAAAGGCAACCCACCGAGCTCTAGATTGGGTCTGTGTTCTGAATAGGCAATTCGTGTATTATATCCATCCTGGGTCTGTGCCTTCTTTGACCATCCTGAAAGTAACGGGTTGTCCGTTTACCCTCAAAGGAAAACGCTATCTTTGTGAGTTTCTCTTCCTTCTGTAGCACATACTACAGTAAGTACGCATACGCATTTTGCTTCAATCTTCGCCTCGAGAATTCTCGGCCAGGCAGAAGGAGGCAGTTTACAGAACCTGCGATATTTCGGTGTTTCACACTAGGAGGGCCCAGGGCTGGAAGAAGAGGATATTGAATCCCTTTATTTTTTCAGCCTTGTGTTTTGTGCCTTGTTTGGCATCATACCGAGTGTCGTGACTTAGCTCTGCTTCTTATTCAATAGTGCGAACACAGACTGTGCTCCTTTACCCTTTAGCTCCATCTCCAGGCCTTTGTCGAAGTCGAACTCGTCGCGCGCGAGCTCACAGGTACCGTAGTCGCACAGCACTGCTCCGGGTTGCGCCTTGGCCTTGAGCCTCGCGGCCTATAGGCGTAAATGAACGAGTGCCGCGGAGGGAGGGAAGCGCACCATGTTCACCGTGTCGGACCAGATGTCGTACACCCAGTTCCGCTTGCCGATGATGCCGCTGGCGACAGGCCCCGAGCTGACCCCGATGCGCAGACCAACGGCGTGCGACCCATCAAACGACCTGCTCCTGCCGAACTTGTGGAATTCGAGGGCAAGCCCCAGCACGACGTGGGCATGCCTCGCAGTCTCCACAGGGACGCCAGACACTGCCACTGCGAGAGCAGGAGCATTATACTCGGAGACTAGAATGATCCAAATGTGCGGAGACGTACTGTACAGGTCCAGAATCGTCTTGATCTTGGTGACACCACAGCTCTCGACGAGCTCGTCGAGGCCTTCGATGAAGCCACCCAGAAACTCTGCCACCCGCTCTGGTGGCGTTGCCGTTGCCCAGGGCTTGAAATCCACGATGTCGCAGAACATGACACTGGCCATCGCGAAGCTCTCGTTCGGCAGAGTGCCCTGCTGCAGCGCGCGGAACACGTGCGCCGGGAACAGCGACTGGATGAGGTTCATTGATTTCCTGTGCGAGTCGGACTTAGAAAAGGCAATGAGCTGCCTGGAATCGAACTGGTGCTGGAGGTCGCGGGACAGGAGGAGTTTGTTCACAGAGGAAGAGATCCGCATGAGCAGGAGGTTGCCTCTGAACTGAACGGCTGCCTTCTCGGCCTCGGGCCTCGAGGTCACTGTGGTGATGGCTCCGGACAGCCGCGAGAGGCCTCTGAACACAATGAGCTCCATCATCACGAGGCTCCCCAGGAGCACAAACGCAAGCATCGCCACGCTGACTCCGCAGAGCATGGAGAACAGGCTTCTCTCCTCCGCGAGCAACTGCGGATCGCGCATCGCGAACAGCAGAAACCCGCTCTGCCCTCTCTGCATCGCAGCGTGAGGCTCTGCTCAGAAGGACTTGTGGGGGACACACCAGGTCTCTGAGCACGGCGCCCTCGAACGTGACTGTCTTGTTGAGCAGGCCACTGCCTCCGCTCGGACAGGCGCTGGGCACTCCGGCCAGGCTGCCGCGAGCATCGTTGGTGACCCTCGAAGTGAGGTCGTCTAAGTGGCTGTGAATCAAGTGAATGACTCGATTTTGGCTCACTCGAGGCGTCTGAGCCGGGCGGAAGGGTACCCGCAACGCCCCAGAGGCCCCTGAGAGGCCCCGGGGTGCCCTGCTCCGTCTGGAGGACGCCGAGGCACATGTGCGTCATCTGCGCCATGGCGGGCAGCAGTCGCTTGATGTCGCGGTAGAACACGAGCCACCCCGTCACCGGATAGTCCTCGGTGTTCATCACGGGGTACACGACGACCGCCCGCGCAGCCTCTCTGAGCAAGCCGTGAGCGATGGCGAGTCTTGGGGCCAGTGGGGTGCAGTGGGCGAACGAGACGGGGTCGTAGAGCAGCCCAGTGGTGATCAGCCGGCCCACGAGGAACCCGCGCAGCACAGCGAGCTCTGCGTCGCTGATGTTCCTCTGCGCCCACGAGGGGTAGTCGTAGCCGATGCCGTTGACCACCGTCCCGTTGAGCGCGAGGAACACGCCGCCGTCGAGCCGGACGGCCGTGGTAACGAGCCCGTTGGCCCACATCGACTCCCAGAGCGGCCCGTGCGGGTCCCCGTCGGTGATGAAGGACGCCACGATCTCCTGCGCCCCTCCCGATCAGTCCCCCAGCGCCCCAGCCCCTCAGAGTACGCACCCATCCGGACCACGCGGCGGCGTCGCTGCGGAGCTCGTCGAGCGAAGACTGCAGGGCGTGCGAGACGCGCGTGGCGTCGACGACGGCCCTGCGGTCCATCAGCTTCGCGGTGGCCGCGTCCAGCGTCGTCGTCAGGAACACCACCAGCGCCACGACCGACACGGCGACGAGCGCGGCGACGCCCGCGACGGCCCCGAGGCGCAGCGACCGCAGGGCGCGGGCGCAGCGGCGGCCGCGGGGGTCCGCGGGGAACGCGATGCCCGCGTCGAGCGCCACGATGCTGAGAAGCCCGGGGCTCGAGAGCGACAGCTGCGAGTCGGACCGCGTGCACGGCGTGTCGCCCAGCGGGGCCGGGGCGACGGTCCAGGCCTCGCGCGTGGCCCCGCTGTCGTCTGCGCCCTGCTGGCGCTGCTCGAAGTGGTAGAGCCCGCCGCCGAGCTGCTCGAGCCCGCGCTTGGTCAGCGGGCAGCACACGACCTCGCCGGGGCTCGCGGACTCCTGCAGCTGCTGGCTCAGCGTCACTGCGAGGCGGGGCGGTAAGTCGGGGCGGCGCCAGAGGCCCCCGGGCGCACCGGAGGGGCCCCAGAGCTCGAGGAAGCGCTTCTTGAGGCCGATCATGGCGCTGCTGCACTGCCCCGTCGCCACGCCCATGCGGAACGCCAGCGGCTGCTCCGACTGGTCCATGATCTTGCCAGCGCAGAGCCTGGGCGGGAGCTGTGAGCCGAGGACGAGGGTGGGAGAATTGTGGGCTGGGAGACCTCGTGAACTTGAAGGCGATTGCCATGATGGTCGACGGGCCGTCGTGCTGCTCGGGCGACACTCCGCACGCGGCGACTGCAGGGCGTCCCGCTGTGAGTACCGCGAAAAAGCGGAAGACAGCTGTGCCCGCGTACCGTAGGCGTCGCCGATGGTCATGACCTTTGTGGCCCCGTGGCTGTAGACGATCTCGTCCATGGCGCTGAAGAGCCCGTTGAGGTACTGCGTCACCGCCTCTGGAGTCAACGCCGAGGACCTGCGCTGGCGTCAGCGCGCGAGTGGCGCATGGGTCGGGGAGAGGGCAGAGGGTCAGCAGACCAGAGGGTGAAGTTGCAGATGTCGACAAAGAGGACAGTGGTCTCGGGGAAGGTCAGGTTGTTGGACTCGCCCCGCTTGATGCGCCCCAGCACCTCCTCGGGGTAGATGCTCCGCAGGATGTGCTCCGTCTGCCTGTTTGTTGGGGACAGCGCGTGCTCAGCCCATCCCACAGCTGAGCAGGTCTGCCAGTGTGCTCACTCTGTCTTTGACTCGAGGGCTGCGAGCAGCTCGTTGACTGCGTGGGTCACGTTGCGCAGTTCGCTCTTCCCCGTGACCTTGAGCCTCTGCCCCGCCGTCGTCTGGTTGCAGCCGAGCGGGCGGGCCGCGTTGTGAGTACGATTGGCGTGGGCGGCCGAGTAGAGGACGAGGACGCTCACAGCAGAGGAGGAGACGTCGACGATCCTCTGGGAGAGCCTCGCCAGGACGCGGAGCACGAAGAACTCCATCAGCAGGCAGACGAGCACGAAGATGGCCAGCAGCGAGCAGCAGCAGATGATTACCATGAACGCAATGGCTGTAACCACAGAGAGAGAGAGATAGTCGGGCAGCACAGAGTCACTCAGAGGCCCCAGAGCGGGCTGAGGGCGGGGGAGGCAAGTAGCGCACTGGACTCGATGGTGGGGGCGTCGTTGCGGATGCCGCGGATGAGCACGCGGACCCGCGGGGCGCCGTTCTCGTCGCAGAGGACGAGGCCGATGGCCAGGTACGAGCCGTGCGTGCTGTTGGCGTTGCTCGAGCACGCCAGCCGAGCGCCGCTGAACGCCGACGGCGAGGCCACGACGCTGCCGACGGCGCCCTCTGCACAGTCCGCCCGGTCAGCAAGCAAGCGCGGGGCAAGCGGGGCAGTCGAGGGCTGAGTGCCTGCCGTCTGGTCGCTCAGCATGACTGGCCTTCCCTTCCACACTGACTCGATGCCCCCGAACCCGGACGTGTCGAACAAGCTGGACCGCAGCAGGAGCGCGTCAGGCAACACGGGGTTGGCGCCGTGCTGGGAGGGGCGGCTCACAGGGCTGCGCAGATGTCCGCGACCTGCGCCACGCGGGGCAGAACGGAGAAGAGGTTCCGCGACATCACGAGCCACCCCACGTCCTTCCCTGAGCCGTCGGTCATGCGGATGTAGTCCGAGACGAGGATCACCGCTGAGGACCTGCGCGGCGCTGTCAGGGAGCACCGGGGGAGTCCGGGGGAGTCCGCGGGAGTCCGCGGAAGTCCGCGGGAGCTGCGCGTACGTCTCGGGGATCCAGTAGAGGCCGTCGGCCACTCCGCCGAGCACGAGTCTCGCGCTCACCTGCCCGATGAGGGTCGGCGACGCTGCGACCAGGTCGGTGTGGTCCGCGTTCCACATGATCCCGTTGAGCATCTGCGCGGCACAGAGAGTCGCTGTGAGGCTCGAGGAGAGGGGAAAAGCCGGCAGAGGGGCCCGGGGGTCCTCACCGTTCCGTTGTTCAGGAAAAAGAACCAGGCCTGCATGTCGCGCTGCCTCAGATCCTCGGTGTAGCCGCGCCACGTGTGGTTGTTCTGGTGGATCATGTTGCCGTAGAGCGAGTCCTGTGAGGCATTGCCGCCATCAGCTCAGAGTCCCCTCTCGGGCAGCAATGCAGAATTGGCTCTTTTAGTTCATGGCGAGAGGGCATTGCCCCTCCTACGGAACGGGCATGGCTCTCGGTGTTACCCCATAGCAGCGCCAAGGAATGGATGAGTTTGAGCTAATAATGGCTGCAGCCCCCCTCCCAGTGTGGCCCTCCCTGCCCGAGATGTGGGGACCCTGCCGCACCAGCCACGCGTAGTTGTTGACGAGGCTCTTGAGGCCCGCCTGCTTGTTGCGCAGCACGCCCAGGAAGGTCCTGGCCTCCTGCGCCGCCTGGGCCCGCTCGAGGATGATGATCTTCTGCCTCGACGCCACCACGAAGGTCACCGCCAGCACCGCGGCTGCGACCGCTACGATCGCGAACAGCGCGGCCAGCAGGTGCGACCTCATGTGGCCCACGACTGACCAGCACAACGCGCCGTGCGGGGGCGCTCTCTGCTCGTTCTTAGCCATTGAGACTTTTTAACTGAGCTCTGAGTATTGCACCCGAAACAAGAATGGTAAATCGGAAGACGAAAACAGCATAGACTGGACCGGTAATGACCAGATACCAGATCTGGTCATTGGTGCGAATATCTCCAGAAATCAGCTGACATTCATTGAATATAGTTGCTTCTCCTATCTTTCACTTACACTAATAACTCTCTCCAATCTTTCATTTTGCGGGGTGATAGAACCACAGTGGATGGTGCTGTTGTTTTAGAGACCCTGTGCCATTGCTGCATCAGACTGCGTGACCTGAATCACTCCACTGCCTCGTGACTGCAATCCTCTTGGGAGCAGGTTTATACATTCGTGGGGCACGTTTCTCGGTGCAGCAGCGAAAAATGGTGTCCAAGAACACGTGCATGCATGTAAGCACCTGCTCTCTTCACATAAAGAAACCTGCTGAAGAGGAGAATCAGTAGGCAGCTGAAGCATCAATTTTTCTGGTCTAGGAACTGAAACAGAGGATACTGTGGCATCACCGGATCTCCAGGGCGATGCGTGCTACAACAATTCAGTGGGCTGAAATCCCGTTATCTGCTCACACGATCCTGGAAATGTGAATGGCTCAGTTCAAAATAAGTATTCTCAAGGAACGACAATGACTATCACCCCTCCAAATCAGCATGGTTTCTGGAATGATTGGGCCCACATGACAATGACCAACAAGAGTATCTCTTGGTCTAACGTAAGGTTCTCAATGTCGAGGTCTCTGAAATCGGCGGCAGCTGGGGGCTGGTCACTGGCGATACTGCACGAAGATGGCTATCCTGTCCATTCTGCTGAACTCGATGGTGCGGTTCTTCTCCCAGCAGTCGAGGATGTGGAGGTAGAACATGACCGAGTCGGAGTTCCAGTTGCTGAATCTCTCCGCGGGGTCCTCGCCGTGCATCAGTGCTGGCGGGTTCGTGACGTGCTCGTGGCGGTACCCCAGCACGTGCCCGAGCTCGTGCATCAGGACGCCCACGACGGCGTTGGGCTTGAGGCGCAGGCGCGGGTAGACCCAGAGGTTGCTGTGCGCCTTGTCGTGGGGGCCCAGGAACGACTCTGCGAGGGCGTTGGGGTTCATGCGTTGCTCGGCGGGCGGCGCGTCGCAGTCGGTGAAGCAGTAGTCCTCGCGGGGCAGGCTGCTCTCCTCGGCGAGGAAGGGGTGGTCGAGGGCCTCGTTCCATGCCTTGACGGCCTCCATGACCTCGAACTCGGTGCAGTTGACAGTCTCGTCCAGGAACCGCCACTTGATGGGCCACTCGGCCCACCTCTTGGGGCGGACGTAGTTGTAGTCGGGGCGCCCGGGCTGTGTCATGCACCACGAGTACGCAGTTGTCTCGGTCATGCTGGGTCCTCTCCCTGGGTCCTCTCCCTGTTGTTCTGTTCTGTGTCCTTGTGATCCTAAGAGGCCGAGGAGCAATTCCGGACCAGGCGGAGCGAGAGAGGTTCTTGCGAGCCCGGTGAGTGTTCTGCAGCGGGCCTCGCTCGGATTCTCCCCGATCCCGGGTCTCTTTGCATTTGCTCAGAATGGCACAGATCGTCGAGCTATCCGCTATCGCTCACCGTTCCCAACTGGGGCCTACTCCCAGAGACCAGCGCAACGGGGTGCTCGGCAGCCAACTGGTTGTTGGTATCAATGTGAGTACATCCATTTCAGGCCACTGTTGGGGAAGGGTTGCTGGGGACCAGAGCACACGGCTCGCGGGTGCTGCTCTGTGTGGCGGGCTGCGTCACATGGAAAAGAGCCTGCGGGCGACGCTCTGGTCGAGCTCGCTGAGCACGGCCTCTGTGTCGTTGTTCCAGCACTCGAGCACGTGCTCGTAGTTCATGATCGACCTCGCGTTGAACGCCGAGTGGCGCCCTCCACCGCTGCTGGGCTCCCTGCCGTGCAGAGCGACCTCCGGGTCCGTGAGGTGCTCGTGGCGCAGCCCCAGCACGTGCCCGAGCTCGTGCGCCAGAACGCCCACCGCCGTGACGGGCCTCTGGCGCAGGCGCGGGAAGCACACAACGACGCTGCGGGCCCTGTCGCGGGGCCCCACGAAGGACTGCGCCAGGGCGCCGGGGCTGAGCCTCGCCTGGTCCTCGGGCGCGTCGCAGACGGCGAAGGCGCAGTCGGCGCCCTCGGAGCTGCGCTCGGCCAGGAGGACCCACGGGTCCAGGGCGCTGTTCCACGCCCTGCAGGCCTCGGCGACCTGCGACTCGGTGCAGTTGGCTGTGCCCTCGCGCAACGTCCACGCGAGCGTCGTGCCCGCGGGCCACGTGCGCAGCGGCAGGAGCGGCGCTGGTGGCCTCCCCGCAGGCTGCGTCCAGCACGCTGCTGCTGCCGCTGCCATTCTGTACGGGGCTGCGGGCTGGCTCTGCTCGCACAGGGAACTGTGGGTGACTGCGGGTGTATCCCAGAGAGAGCACGCGGTGGGCAGAGCGGCCCCGGAGTGTGTTCTGCGGTGCCGGTGGCCGCGAGCCCCCGAGAGGAAAATGGACCCGACGAAACCGCCTCTCCGATTGCAGAACGCGAATGCCCTGTTTTTCGGAAGCCGATGACGTGTAATCTCTCGGGCAACGCTCCGCCATCCCACGTGGCCCGCCAGGCGTCTCCAGTGGCCCGCAGCCCGCAGGCGTCTCCCGCCCGTTCAAAAAGACACGCAGACACTCGAGTTGCAAACTGTGAAAAAAACCAAGTGAAAATGAGACCTCACTGCCCCGCAGCCACCGCGACGGTCGCCCGTCGCTCCACCGGCGTCGCGTGTGGGCCCCCTCGCCGCAGCCGCAGCCGCCGCGTCAGAAGGCCCGCCAGTGGTGGCGCGCGTCGGAGGAGGAGCAGGCGGCGTCGATCCTGTGGGCGACGAACATGAGGCGGAGCTGCTCGAGGCGCTCGTCGTCGCGGAGCAGCGGGCGGCCCCTGCGCAGCATCGGGTCCTCCTCGCCGTGCGCGTCGACGTAGGGCGACGGCACGACGGCCCCCGCGCCGCCGGCGACCGCCAGGCAGAGGCCCGCGCCGGGCAGCAGGTAGAGCGCGCGGCCCTCGTGCTCCTCGTCGGCGTGCGACTGGCACTCGCCGCGGCCGCCGCGCCTGCAGCACGCAGAGTCGGCGCAGGCCACGCGGCCGCAGAGCAGGCAGAGCGCGGGCGTCGCCGGCGGCGCGCCGCACGCGGGGCACGCGACGCCGCGCAGCGCGTGCGAGAGCTGCAGCAGCTCGCGCGGCAGCGCCACGAGCCCCGCAGACGCCGAGTACGCGGCGGCCGAGACGTCTGCGGGGGCGGCGCAGAGCTCGTCGAGCCACGCGCGCACGCGCGAGAGCTCCTCGGGGCCCACGGGGCTGCCGGCGAGGCCCAGCCACGCGCAGAGCGCCGCGTGGTCGCCCGCCCGCACGGCCGCGGGCAGCTCGCCGCCGCGCGCGGGCACGCAGAGCGACAGCAGCAGCGCCGCGCGGCGCAGCAGCGCGCTCAAGTGCGTCAGCGCGAGCTCGGGGGCCTCGGGGCCCGCGGGCGCCAGCAGCGGCCGCTCGGCGACGGCGGCGGCCAGCGGCCCGAGGAACGCCAGCGCCGGGGCGACGCGGGCGGTGCGCAGGGCCACGAGGCAGCGGACGGCCTGCGCCAGCAGCGCCTCGCGCAGGGCGCCGGGGGGCTCGGCCCTCAGCAGGGCGCACCGCTCGGCCAGCGCCCCGAAGGGGTCTGTGCACAGCAAGGGCTCCCCGCTCTGCTGCTGCTGCTGCTGCTGCTGATGCGCAGTCCCGCGCAGAACCCGCGCGGCGTCGAACAGGGCGGCGACGCAGGGGCGGCAGGCGGGCGGGACGACCTCGAGGCGCGGGCGGGCGGCGACCTCGTGGGCGCAGAGCGTGTAGGTCGCGGCGGCCAGCAGCGCGTCGGCGAGCTCGGCAGGGCCGGCGGCCGTGGCCTCGGCGTCGGGGCAGCGGCGCTGGGCGGCCAGGGCCTTGACGGCCAGCAGCTGCAGGGCGTCAGCGAGGGCGCAGGGCCCCAGGGGCTCCGCGGGCTGCGGGGCGACGGGGAGCAGCGCGTTGCTGAGGGCCGCGCAGGCGGGGCAGAGGAACTCGCCGCGCTCGAGGCTGACGAGGCCGCGGCCCTTGAACTCCTGCCCGCGCAGGTGCTTGGCCAGCAGCTCCTCGCAGAGCCCCGCCACGCACGCCGCGTGCGCCGTGTGCGGGCAGCACTGCACAAACGTCCCCGCGCCCCGACGCTGCGGCCCCTGCGCCTGCGGCTCCTCCGCGGCCTGCGGGCGGCGCCAGTGCGACGCCGTCGCGGCCTCGACGTGGGCGACGACGCACGAGCGCTGCACGCTGCAGATGTACCCGATGGGCCGCCGGCGCAGCGCCTCGGCGTCGCCCGCGTCGACCTCCTCGCGGCACAGAACGCACATCAGCGCCGCCCCCGCGCCCGCGGCCTCCCCGCTGCTGCTCTCCTCGCCGGCGGCCACTGCGGGCGCGGCGACGGCCCCGCTGTTCTTCTCGAGGAACGCCGCCTGCTGCCTGTGGAACTGCTGCATGACCGCCGCCTGGCGGGCCCGCGCGCGCGCACGGCGGGCCTCGAGCTGCGCGGCCTCGTCGTCGCCGCCGCCGCCGCCGCCGCCGCTGCCCGCGGGCGCCTGTGCGGCCGCCAGCGCCGGCACGGCCGCCTCGAGCGACCGCAGGACGCGCGCCGCGTACTGCCGCGCGTAGGGCGAGCAGCGCGGCGAGGCTGCGGCGGCGCGCACGGCCTCCGCGGCCCCCGCGTGCGCCGCCGCGTGGCCGCAGGCGACCGCGAGGTCGAGGGCGCGCAGGCCGCGGAGCGCGAGGCGCGGGGCGGCGCCCGCGGAGGCCACGGCGGCGCGGACGAGCGCGGCGAAGTCGGCGGCGCCCAGGAGGCCGCGGAGGGCCGCGTCGAGCGCGGGCAGCGCGGGCGCCGGGGGCCGCGCGGGCGGCGGCGCGGGCAGCGCGCGCTGGTAGCGCTCCTCGGCGAGCTCGAGGGCCTCGGGCGAGTAGTGCGCGAAGAACGGGTCCCACTGCTCCCAGAGCTCGGGGCGCAGCGCGTAGTGCGCGGGGCCTGCGGGGCCCGGGCGCCCGCGGGCGGCCAGCGGCGCGAGGACCGCGTCGACGCCGCCGGCGACGTCCTTGGCGGCGCGCTTGGAGACGGCGCGGCAGAGCTGGCTGTGCGTCAGGTCGCCTGCGGCCAGCGCGTGGAGGACCTCGCGGCGCAGCACGCCGGCCGCGTCGTCGCGCGGGGTCGCCCCGCAGAGCGCGCGGTCGCCGGCGACCTGCACGAGCACGAGCAGCAGCCCCTCGAGCAGCCGCGCGCGCTGATCGGCGTCGGCGTCGGCGGGCAGCGCAGCGGCGGGGTCGTCGCCGAGGCCGAACGCGCGCAGCGCCGCGCGGGCGACGGCCGCGGGCCCGCGGAGGGCGCACGCGAGCTGCAGGGCGAGGAGGTCGTAGTCGCGCGCGGCCTCGCTGGCGGCGTAGGTCTCGGCCATCACGCGGAGCTGCAGGCCGTTGCGCGCCCAGAGCCCCGCGCGGGACTCGGCCAGCAGCGCCAGCGCGCCCAGCGGCAGCTCGCAGAGGCAGCAGCGCGCCAGCAGGCCGTCGGCGTCGCCCAGCCCGTCGCCCAGCAGCTCGCGCAGCCCCGCGTCGGCCGCGCCCGCGAGGCACGCGCAGAGCGCCTGGGCGGCGGCCCGCGTGAGCGGGAGGTACACACTGCGCGCCTCGCGGGCCAGCACGCGGGCGGCGGCGGCGCTGGCGCACGAGGCGGCGGCGGCCTCGCAGACGAGGCGCGCGAAGGCGGCGGCGTGCGCGGGGCCCGCGAGCGCGAGGCCCGCGCAGAGCAGGCGCGGGACGGGCGCGAGCTCGGCGTCGAGGGCCAGCGCGTGCTGCCAGTCCTCCGACTCGAGCTCGACGTGCGCGGCGCCCGCGGGCAGGCGGACGCACGGGCAGGCGCACTGCAGGGGCCGCAGGGCCGCCAGCCAGTCGCGCAGGGCCGGGGCGCAGGCGCCCAGCACGAGGGCCGCGCAGGCGTCGAGCTGCAGGACGTAGCGCGCGTCGACGGCGGCGCGCCACCAGAGCGCGGCGGCCAGCGCCGCGTGCGACGTGTCGTAGACGCCGTCGGCGCCGACGGCGGGCGCCAGCGACTCGGCCAGCGCGCCCAGGACGCTCTCTGCGAGGCCGCAGCTCTGCACGAGCTCCTCGGCGAGCCCGCGCACCGTGAAGAGCTGCACACTCAGCCCCAGCACGTCGCCCCCTCCACCCTCGTCGCCCTCGTCGCCCTCGTCGTCGCTGCCCTCGTCGTCGTCGCCGCCGCCGCCTCCTGCGTGGCGCGCGAGGCGGCGGGCGCGGTCGACGGCGCTGAGCGAGCGGTACTGAGCGCAGAGCGCGCGGGCGAGGTCGCGCTTGAAGGCGGCGTCGGAGAGCAGCGCGAAGAGCAGGCGCGTGAGCTCCACGCGGGCCCTGCGCGCCGGGCGGGGCAGCGGCTGCGGCGGGGGCGCGAGCAGCGCGAGGGCGTCGCCCAGCAGCGGGGCGAGCGCGCGGCCGGCGACGTGTGCGACGCCCTCGCCGCAGTCCTCGACGAGCGCGCGGGCCCAGGCGGCGAGGGCGCGGGCCCAGCGGGCGGCGGCGGCCTCGGGGCAGCGCAGGGCGGCGAGCAGGGCCTCGCAGAGGCACGAGAGCGCCAGCAGTGACGTGGCGCGCAGGGGCTCGGGCACGCGGGCGAGGGGGTCGGCGCTGGTGCCGCCGTGGCGGCTGCAGAAGCCCGTGCGGCGCCACGCAGACTCGTCGCCGCAGTCGCAGCAGCCGCCCCCGGTCGTCACGCGCTTGCAGTCGTGGCCCTGTAGCGCAGTCAATTGAGTAGGGGCGTAGGGCGTAAATACGTTGGCAGGGAGAGCACACACGAGCGGCAAACAGAAAGCAACCAACGGAGTCAAAGGGCCAATGGAACAACAGAGAGCGGAGGAACCCACGCCGGTGGAACAGCGCGAGCCCGAGCCAATTGAGCCAGCTACTCTTGAGCAGCCAACTAACTCGGACAGAGGCACAAGGAGCACGTAAAAGCGAGGGAACACACGCCATGGAGTCAAGCAACGACCAATGGACTGGGGTGGCCCCAGCGCATCCAATTGACACAAGCACAGGCTGGCAGTTTGACACGGAAACACACCAGCCAGCAGGCGCGGGCACAGCGAACGAGTCCCGTGGCTGCAACCAACGATCAATTGACAGAGGTGGCCCGGCGCATACAATCGGCACAAACACAAGCTGTGGCATTTAGCACACCGAAAAAACACACAAGCCAGCAGCAGACGGCGCAGCGGGTGGGGGGTGAGCCCAGGCGATCAATTGACACGGGGGGGCAGAGGCTGTGCTGTGCGGTGCGCCCCCGTCCCCCCCTCCCCTCCCC
>CACRSC010000070.1:2232-45818 GCA_902651635.1 Mastigamoeba balamuthi | reverse complement strand
TTCCTTCTGGATAGCCACTCATCACATGCTAATGCGGATCTGCTCGAGGAGCTGATGAGGGACAACATCTATGTTATGACATTTCCCTCACACTGAACACACATACTGCAGCCTCTTGATCTCTGTGTATTTGCTGTGTTCAAGCACCATCTCACTCAGGAGATCTCCTTTACAGGCACTATGACACTTAATGATAAACGTGAACGACTGCTCTCTGCAGCCAGGAAGGCCCTCTATCATGCCCTGTATGATGAGACAGTTTGTTCCGGTTTCTCCCATGGTGACCTGTTCCCACTCCGCCCAGAACTCATACTGGACAGATGTGACTACGTCTCAGCTGCTATTGCCCCACGCCATCTGTATCTTACGTGGACAGGTGTGCGCATCAACAGCCGTGTTCTCACCTCTGCAGAGGTCATTGCCGCCCTGCGCCAGGGGACAGCCACCGCTCCCCCCACAGCCTCTCCAGCACGCACCTGCACCTGCCCCCCAGGCTGTCGTCCCTCTCAACCCCCTCATCACTGCCATGATGGCGGGCGCGGGCCTCTTTTGTCCTCAACAACGCTGAAATTTCTCTGTTGTCAGTGGTGTGGATTTTTTGGGTGACACAGATTTTTCCGGGTGCTCTATCCACAAAAAAAGATCCAGCATTGCCCACTACCAGCGAGGGATGGGCCCCTTGCAGGGTCAGGTGTGCTGCTTCTGGGAGGGAAGGGTGTTTAAGGGGGTGTTGTGTGGGGGAGGGCAGTTGTGTTGTGCATCTTGGGAGGGTATGTCCGGAAGACAGGTATCAGAACATCATCCGTTTTTGGTTCATACTTTTCACACTACACTAGAGGAACATGTGTATGATAGTATAATTGTGGGACACATTTGCTGTATGCTACCTTTTATGGTATTGCTAACATCTTGGTGTGTTGTGGCTCAGAGTCCATCTTGTCTGAAGTGGCTCGTTTGTTTTTAGTGTTTACTTATGGAAGCTACAGCTCTTGGTTGGCTCTGGCTGGAGATCAGATGGTGCAGCATTTCTGTGTGCGTGCCACTGAGAGCTGGTTAGAGCCTTATGGATTATATCTCTGATACTGTGAAAATATTAAATCCTCCTATGGCTTCTCAGTGAGCAGTAATTACTTGATCCTTTGCCTGATTGATTCACAGAAGATCTGTTGTGGTGCAGGATTGCTTGTGCTGATTGGTCTGCTGTATACTCAAGGATGAGATTCTTCTGAGTCTTTTAGGTCTTCTGTCAAATATGGATGATCATTCAGGTTAGGTATCACTCTGATTCAGCAAAAAAGATCCTGGCAAAAAGGCATCAACTTTTTGTAGACCCCCCTGAGGGGGTTCTTTTAGCTTTATAGATCTGTAGAGGGCGTGGCCTCTACAGGTCTATCGAGCTAAAAGAACCCCCCAGGGGGGTCAGGGCCAAGCCGATACCTTTGAAAGCTAATTTAGGACCAGTAGGAGAAATCTGCTCACAACTCAGCTAAAACCAAAGAAGCAGAAACAGAAGCTAGCTGAGGCAAACTGAAGTGACTGTAGCATTTGAAACCCTTGCCAGTCTCCTTCAGCCCCAAGAGATGCATTTCTTCATCTTTCTTGTATTGGATGCTGTGTTGTTTCTCATACAGACTACTCCAGATTCCACAGAAGTCTTAGTGTGAAAAGCACCTTCAAGAGACCAGGGAATGCAAAAGACAATGTGGCGAGATTTCTGGATCCAACTGTAAGCTTATTCTTGGATCTTGCCATTATTTGAGCCTGTGCTCTACTGTTAGTGTGACATGGGTTGGAGGAGCTATGAGTTCACTTTAACTCATCTGAATCAAGATATATGTGAACTTACTACCTATGAACATGAAACCTGAATGTTCATTGCACAAAAATAATATTAATGTGTGACATGATAGAAGTGTGAACTGTCAGCAGCTGAATTCAAAAAAAGCTCTGTTGAAGTGAACAAATAGGAATTTGCTACAGGAAGTATGTTGGAATGTGCTTTGTAAGATAGAATGTGAAAGATTTGGAAACTAAAAGTAGAAGATTCAAGAATGTCAACTGGGATATGTGCTCACCAAACGATTCTGGGAATCCTCTGTCTGTGGCAAACTGACATAAGATGATGGATTCACAGTCTCTGATCTTATAGTACAGCGAAAACATCATTTCAGTCATTGTTCATCACCCAATGTAGATACAGTTCTGGCAATAGTTGGCTGACCCCACAGTTTTGTCACAACTTCTTTGTTGTTCTTGGAGCCTGGGGGTAGGAAAGAGCAGGAGAAGTCCTGATCCCTAGTAGCAAGTGTAGTTCCCTTGAGCATTAAGAACACGTTCCATGTGCAAATTCATGGGAGGTGACCAAGTTCTGTGCATAGCTGACTGGGAGCTCCCTCCAAATTTTGTGAATGCAGCCTTGTGGATTGAGTACATACCACTCTTGTGCTGAAGGTAGTAGTGTCTTGTCATAGATTCCAGTAAGCCTCTTTCCATTGAGGTTCCCTGTGAAGACGTGGAGCTTCCCAAATCCTTGGGCCAAAAAGCATCTCAAATGTGAACCTGGATGCTTGACTTTGCGGACCACCACTGGGCTCCCTTTGCATTGCCCGAAAGCACGTGGATATGTGAACAGCTCGATAGATGCCTCGTCAGTAAAACAACCTGGTTCCAGTTCTAGTTCCGATGCTCATGGCACCAGGCAATGTGATTAACGTGATGATACCATGAGAGCAATGGTTTGGCGAGCTGGGCCTTCTTCTGCAGGCCTGCCACATGCAAATGGAGATGAATCATGTAAGGAGCAAAAGATACCCCTATTCTCTGCACCTTACGGATGAGGACCTTGAATGACACTGCAGGGTTGTGTAGGGCGATCTGGACGATTTTTTTATCTTTAGCCACAGATGTTTTGTGTGGGGCACCAGAGCGAGGCGCATACACTGCCGAGGGCTTACCATCCCAGTTCCGCCACTTCTTCACGGTGTTGAGAGAGCAGCCCACCTCCTTCGCAGCCGCAGCAGTGCTGAGCTTGGGGCCAAGCCTGTGTGTCTGCAGGAACTTGAGCTTATAGCATATTTTGCTTAACCATATTTAAAGTATGTGCTTGGATTTCAAAATCTTCTACCCCAAACGTGTCATGACACGTCATGACGTCATCGCTGATCATAATATCCCATACAATTCATTTTTCCGATACAATTCACCACAAGTCTCTCTCAAATTCAAAATAGAGGGTGTCAGGGACTTATTGCCAGGACTGTAGGAGAACAGGTAAAGAACAGGTTGCCTTTCTGTTCCCTATAACTATCCCCTGTCCTTTCTGGCTGTGCTTCACACAGAGCCAAGATGAGATGCATGCTGAAGGAGGAGTAGACACTGTAGTAGTTAATCACATAACAACAGGCACATTCCTGGTGGGTTCTCTCACACAACCTGCACACCACAAGTAGTATTGCATTAGTTTCCGGCAATGATGTGAAAAAGGTGTTCAGGAACTGTGTTCACATGCTAGGACACGAGCAGAAGTATCATCTATCTCCATTCAGTGGAGATAAGTCTCTGAAGGACTTATCTCCTCTGGATCATAAGGAAACGAGTGTGAAACACTGTTTTTTGGAGAAAGTAAACACTTACAGCCATAAAAATACGATGCTTCTTCTAACTACGAAATACCATCTTAGGTTTTTGATTACCTTACATTCTTGCCTGAGGATGTTAATGATGAACTTTGAATTTTCCTTTTTTGCTCTGAAAAGAACACCTTATGTGTGTTGATTAAGGCAGTAAAATAATCTCTGAAATGGGTAAAACTCCCTGATTACGACTTATCTGTCAGTCAATGTGATTTTAATGAATTATACTCAATTGACTTGTTCATATGCTACTATAATCCCGATCAATGGAAATCTGTTTATTCTATTGTCATTTTAAAAGTGCACAATAATCAATGTATGACTTCTGATATTCGCATACTACTATTGTTTTGTTACCAGGAATGAATATTCTAAATAAGGCAACCTATCTAAATGATTGCAAGATATTATTTCAAGGCAGATTTGATAATCTGAAGAATGATATTGTTTTGCCAGAATTCTTCAACATAAATCAATATTTGAGTAGTGAACGTCTCTACAAGGTTAAAAGGTATCTGGATCCAGAAGAATGTTCTATCAGTATCTATGATCATAAGAAGACACTCATTTGTCCTTTCACCAGAGATAAGTCCTTCTGTTTTCACAGACTTATCTTAACAAATTGAAGATAAAGGATATTGTACTTAATGTTTGGTTTTAATATTTCATCTTAAGAGCATTATTAACCCAATATCATGTCGGAAAAGCCAAATGGACAGAATAACGGGAAGATTGTGTATGTGGGCCACTTCATGAGATGCTGCAGACCGCAGACCCTGCAGTAGCAGCAGTATCAGTTAAGTGGTGTCCTATCTAGGGGAAGAAGAAGGGAAAGGGAAAATTATAAATGAAAAAAACGGGAAAAGCGGAAAACGGGATAGAAAAAGGGAACACTGTATCTTCTTCACACTGTTTTGCTGGAGTCCCACTGGAAAATTAGAAAGGCAAGGCAAGCAGAAACTCTGAACGAGAAGGGACAGACGTACTTAGAACAGGAAGGAAAAGGGCTCAGGAACATGTGCATAGAAGTGTGTAAAGGAGAAGGCATGAGAGGTTACAGCTGTGTAGTGCCAGGAAGAGGGGAAGGAAGAAGGGGGGGGGGGGGGGGGGAAGGCGAGAGGAAGGGGAAAGAAACAGATGTGTCAAGTGCAAGGAAAAGGAGATGTGAGGGACAGACCATCTCACGAAGCTCAGCCTGGCGAGAGAGCTTCTTCTCCTTTTCCCTCGCTGGCTTTCTCAGGCAGTTCACCAGCCAGGCACCTATCTCGCTGTCTCGTTATCCAGGTCGCAGAGCAACAGCACCACTTGCATTGGCTGGAGTGAGCACTGCTTGTCTAGTTTCACTTTCTGGGCCAGGGGTGGCAGAGAGGGCCAACGGGACTCAGGCCGACTCGAGAACGAGGGGAAGCGCCAGTGAGTAGGGCAGTGCTCTGGCAAAGGCATCGCGACCGTTGAGGACCGGCCACCATGACACCGCCGTGTAGTCCCCGCCGCTGCCAACGAGCAGGAGCCCTGTGGGGTGCGCGAACCTGAATGTCGGCGCGAGGTCCAAGTACACAAGGACGCTCGGCGCGGAAATGGTCACGTTGGTTGCGTCGGGGCCCACAGCCAGCCTGCCCGACGGCGTGACGACAAACGGGTACGCCCAGACCCTAACGCCCGCGGCCTCGTACGGGAACGCTACGTTCTGGGGCCGCACCACAGAGGTGCCGGTGGGCAGAGGGCGCCCGTTCACTGTCGGGGAGAGGCCGCGACCCCTGAGGACCTGAGCCTGCTCGCCCTGCCGCGCAACGACAACGAGCCAGATGGAAGTCTTGCAGGCTGCGATGCGACCCTGTCGGTTAGCAGCAGCACAGGTGGGGGACAGCAGCGAACGCGAAGTGCAGAGGTCCGAGTAGACGACGACGCAGCCGCTGGGGCCCGTGCACGTGGCCTTCTCCGTGCCCACGCGGACCACGTCATTGGCAAGGACCGCCACTGGCGCGTATAGTGCGACGGGGGTGGAGAGGGCAACAGAGGCCAGGAGAGCGGCACAGACTGCAAAACGCATTCTTTGAAAGATATGCAACCGTAGAGGACGAAACTAAGTTCTGGCCGCAACCGACGTCGGTTTTCTAGGTGCGTTTTCCTCTTAAACGTCATCCCGCAACCCCGCACCTCCCCTATAAAAGCCTGTGGCGGCTCCCTCGCAACCGCACCACAAACGACTCGTGCTCTGCAGCTGCACGTATGAGTCCCCGAGACGTAAGGCAAGTTAGTGTAGAGAGGGAAAGTGTGGCGCGAAGTTATTTCGGTAGAAATCTGCTCTCACGCAGGCGCAGACAGACGTGTCAACGTCGGTTACGAGTTGAGTCATCGGGTTTCTGGTGTTGTAAGAAGCTCGTAAGTGTCGAGTCGCCAAACACCGACAAGCAACAACGTTAAGTTTTTTCACCTTCGTACATTAGTTTGTGCTTCTCGGATTCGAACCCATGTGACGCACCAGATACGCTGATTTCCACCTCACATTTAGCTCGCATCCAACTGAAATTGTGACTGACCTCACAAAGGTGTTACTATCACACCAAACAATAGCACAGATTATTCTTGTACTCTGAAGTTGTGTCGCTATTCTCAACAGTTGGCACAATGGTCACTTAAAGGCACAGCAGAATTAATTACTGTGCTCAAATAGCAATTGTTGTTACATCTCTCCTTAGGAGCAAAAAAACAAATGGCATACATACAACAACACTATAAGCAGCATTTGTCTGATTTCTGGCTCACTGCAGGCTGGTAAGAGGGGGCAGATAATTCAGGGCCCGGGTGTGCTGTGCAGAAGAGGGCTCTGCTGTGTGTGCCGGTGCGACTGTTGGGCGTGGGAAAATTGAAAGTGTTTTTCTTCTTTTTTGCTTTGGCATATTTGATTCAATTGGTTGCCTGCTGGGGGGGCTGGCGGCGTGCGTGTGAGTGCGTGCAGTGTGTGCGTGGGGTAGGTACTAACTAGCGGATGCTGCTGCTGCTGCTGTTCAAGGCCACAGCCTGCCCTTGTTTACAGTACCCGCTCCCAGGCTGCTGCTGCTGCTGCAGCGGCGGCTGCGGGGCCCCGCGGGGCGGCAGGGGGGGCAGCGGCGGCGGCGTGGGCATGGGCGACGGCGGCGGCGGCCTCCTGTTCGCCGAGGTGACCGGCGAGCAGTCGACGACGCGCATCCCCCGTCGCGGCCCCGAGTCCACGCCCGCGCGCCGCTGCAGCGCCGCCCCCGCCGCCGCCTCGGTGGCCTCGTTCGTGTCGCTGCCCCGCGAGTTGAGCGACGGCGTCCGCGGGGGCGGCACGTTGACCGCCGCGTTGAGGTTCGCCCACGCGCCGGCGTAGACGTCGTCGACGCCCAGCGCGGCCCGCGGGATCATGAGGATCGGCCGCCCGTCGGGGCCCTCGGACGGCGCGCGCGGCCGGGCGGCCGCCATCGACTCGAGCGAGGACACGTCGGTGATGTGCGTCGCCGGCATCGAGATGACGACGTCCTCGATGGCCGTGTTGCCCGCGTTGCCGTTGCGGCTGCCGCTGGCGCCCGCGGGGCTCGCGACGCTGTTGGGCAGCGTCAGCGCCGCAGAGGCCTGCTTGTCGCGCTTGGCCTCCTCGATGCCCGACTTCCAGCGCTTGCTGGCCAGCATGTACGCCAGCAGCGCCACGCCCGCGGCCACCAGCACCGCCAGCCCGCAGCCCGCGCCCACGCCGATGGCCAGCACGCGCGTCTTCTCGCGCTCGGCGGCCGCGCGCTCCTCGTAGAACGTCACCGACGACACGTTGTAGCGCCGCGCCCACCACGGCGAGCCGCCGGCCTCTGCGTAGCTGCGGCGGATGCGCGCGAAGCCCTCGTCGCCGGACGTCACGTTGAGGACCGTCGCCGCGGGGCCCAGCGGCGCCAGCTGCGCGACGAGCACCGGCTGCCCCGCGACGCCCTCGAGCGCCCGCACGAGCGCCATCGCCGGCGCCACGCCCGTCGCGTTCATCACGAGCTCCACGCGCGCCCGCAGCCCGGGGCCCCGCGTCACGTTGAGCCCCCGCGCCACGTAGGCCGCGCCGCTCAGCTCGCCGGCGACGATGTCGCGCGAGCCGTCGCCGTCGACGTCGCCCGCCGCGCACGCGCCGCTCAGCGAGCCGCCCGCGACCTGCGCCTCGCCGCCGACGAGCGCCAGCGCGCCGTCGCCGGCCGCGGCCTCTGCGCTGGCGTCGACGGCGCCCGCCGCGGGCCACCAGTCGCGGCGCCCGTAGATGACAAAGGCCGTCGCCGGCGACGACGACGAGGCGTTGTTGGCGCCCGCGTAGAGGTCGGCGAGGCCGTCGCCCGTGACGTCGCCGAGGCCGGCCAGCGGGAGGCTCAGGTGCGCGCAGGGGCTCGGGGCGACGACGAGGGCCGCGCGGCGCGAGGCGGTCATGTTGCCGAGGTCGTCGTGGCGGGGCCAGTGCCCGCGGCGGCCAAAGACGAGCCACAGGGCGCCGCAGAGGCCGCGGGCCTTGGGCGCCCCGATGGCGATGTCGTCGATGCCGTCGCCGTCGACGTCGCCGGCGCCCGCGAGGGACATGCCGCTGTAGTCGCCGTCGGTGACGCCGTCGATGATGACGCCGTTGGTGCCGTCGAGGTCGCCGAGGCGCGCAGACGCCAGCGACGCCGAGCCGAAGACGACGTACGTGCGCCCGGCCGTCGCCTTGAAGTCCGACGTGGCGATGGTCCCCGAGCCGAAGACGATGTCGGCGACGCCGTCGCCGTTGACGTCGCCGGCGCCCGCGAGGCCCGTCGACATCTGCGCCTGGGCCTCGCCGTCAAAGTGCCACATGTGCAGGTTGTCGTTGGCGACGACGGCGACGGTGGCGGCCCACGCGCCCCGCATGCCGCCGACGACGTGGATGCGCCCGTACTGCGTGGCGCCGTACGTCGCCCAGACGCAGAGGTCGTCGACGAGGTCGCCCGTGACGTCGCCCACGCGCGCCAGGGCGGCGCCGAAGTTGTTGCCCGAGGCCTCGCCGGTGGCGTTGAAGCCGTTGTGGCCGTCGAGCGAGTCGAGGCCCAGCGTGCCGCTGGCGTTGCGCGCCCCGAAGACCACGTAGACGCGGCCCCGGCCGCCGTCCGCGTTGGGCGCCCCGAAGGCCGCGTCGCACAGCGCGTCCCCGTTGATGTCCCCCACAAACTTGCCTGCGCGCGGAGCAGCAGCGGGGGTGAGCGGGGCAGACAGCGGCAGGACAAGGAGACAAGGGCCCTCCCTCACAAGGCAGAAAGTTGTGCGCAGCAACGTCAGAGGTGCAGCGAAATCAGCCCCGTGTTAAGTCGCATCACCGGCCCTCCGGACGGTCGGAGGAGGCTGCAACACGCGCACAACAGACGTCGCGCAAAACGCAGTGCGGCGGTAGCTGACGCTGGCAGACGACGCGATCGGAGAAAATCGGGGAAGATCGTGAAAGATCGCAAAAGATCAGGGGAAATCACGCAAGCGCGACAAGACCGAACAGGCATGCGGTCTTTGAGTCGCGTGACGTGGACGTGCGCTTGCTAGCACGCCACCTCCACGGAAATCAGTTGCTCCCCCCCGCCCGCCCCCGATGATTGAATTGAATCGAGTGGGAAAATGGCACAGGGGGGCCGAATTGAATTCGCAATTCGCGCAAATCCCTCGATTCCCGCAAATGGCGCACCAGTGGCGATCTGGACGTTGGGGTCGCGGGTGTCGATGACGAGGCCTGCCAGGAGGCCCTTGTCGATGCCGCCGAGGTCCGCGAGGGAGGGCCACGCGCCGGGGTGGCCGTAGACGAGGGCCGCCCTGCCGTTGGGGAGGCCCACCAGCACGTCCGCGTACAGGTCCCCGTTGAAGTCGCAGTCCCCCGACACGTACGAGCCCGCCACCGAGCCCGGCAGCCGCAGCGTCGTCACGCCCTGCGTCCCCGAGAGGTCCGCCAGGTGCAGCGGCCTGTGGGAGGAAGGGGTGGTGGAAGTGGAAGGAGGAAGGAGGAAGGAGGAAGGGGAGGTGCACAGCGTAAGAAAAGCATGCACGTGTGGCGTCACTAGCGCCAGTTGCTGACGTGGCTCACCCCCCTGGCCGAGAAACTGCCGGGAATGACCCGGACAGGAGAAAAATCCGGAAAAGAGAGGGGGGGAGGCGTGGCAGACGCCCGGGGCTGTGGGGGGGGACGCGGATTGCCAAGCGGAATGTATGCTGCGGTGCGCGCCCAGAGGGCCAGGCGCAGGCAGAGAGAAAAAATGTACGAGATGTGACGTGGAGAAAAACGAACTGCCCGCCGTTGAAACGTCTGGGGCCCACAGCCACAAGCGGCCCAACGGCAACGGCGGGGGAGTGCATGTTACTGGACCCTCTCCGCACGATCGTGCGGGCCCGCAACGAGCGGGAGTGGAGAACGGGGGGGACGAGGGGGTAGAGAACAGAGAGAACGGGGACGAGACGCGATGTGACAGCGCAGGCAAAACGGGTCCCCCAAAAGACCCCTCCCCCTGGGGGCCTCGGAACGGGAAAAAAAGCGCCGCACAGCACCGCGAGCGCTGCACAGCACGTGCACAGGGTCCCTCCCCACCGCCCTCCGCCGCGCGAGACCCGCCCCCGCGCTCCCCTCCCCGCGCGCGCACCAGAGTTACACTAAAGGTGCACAGCACCGCGTCCGCGCCGCCGCGCGGGGGGCAGCGCGCGCCGCGGCGGCCGGCAAAGGGGGATTCGCGGAACAGGAGGTGTGGGGAGCGAAATATCTCGGGGTTGCGTACGAGGCAGCGGCGGCGCGGCGCGTCAGCAGCAGCGCGGCGAGCAGGAGCAGCGCGCGGGAGGGCGCCATGGGCGGCGCGGGGGGTGCGGGGAGGGTGAGCGGCGCTGCTGGGGGTGTGTGTGTGCTGCGGTGGTCCCCCCAACGCCCTCTGCACTTTTTCTCGCAGGCGTGTATCTTCTGTGCACCTTTCGTGATACGGGGGAGATATCAGCTGGCGCTGTGCACCTCTGCACCTCCTGTGCCAAACGGGAGTTGCGGCCCTGGGCTCGGCCGCTGGGCACAGGCGCTTGCACAGGGGGCCCGGGGGCACCCGGCCCGCATCCGGGCACACTCTCGCTGTGGGGGGCCCCCTGGCGTGCGTCCGGGGGGCCGAGCGGGCCAGAGACCGAAAGACACTCACATTTGCCCGCACTTTCCGACCTGCGCTCAGAACGGGCATTGCACATTGTACGACAACACAGCAGCCACGTGGCAGCCGCTGTCCCCCGCGCCTGCTCCCGCGTGTGCTCGCCTGCGCGCCTACCGAGCGACCCGTCCCAGCAACAACGCAGAACAAAATTGACTCCTTTCTCGGGTCAGAGAGTTCAGCGAAGAGTCAACACACCTGTGGGGTGCAGCGGAGTGGAGGACGTAACTGGACTGCGTTGACCACCGGCGAAAGGGAGAGATCGCCTGCAGGTGCAGGGCATGCAGCTGCGGGAGGAGCGAACTCTGCCCGCACACCTGATCTCCGGTGGGCCTCGTCTGGGGTCCCCTGTTCAGCGCCTGTACGACGGCCGAGGGTGCACTCGGAACACACCCGTATGGGTGCCCATACAGCCGGGAGGGCGCCCACGTGGCTGTTGCCGCTACCACGCCTCTAGAAATTGAATCATTGACCCTCTCACTGAGGACCACTGGTGGGAGCCAGTACAGGTTCTCCTCTCATGGAGCTGCCTGACGACTTGATCGGCCTGGGCAGAGTACAGAACCCCCATGACCATGGCACAGGCAGCTCTGGCAGCCCTATCTCGCATGTTTCACCCAGTGTAGTTCTCGGGACGGAGGTACAGCGTGTAACTGAGTTACGGGGAGCTGGCACAGGGACACCCAGTTGCAGGGAGGCAGGCAGGCACTGATCATGTTAAACGATGTTGAGGACTACTGGAGTCAATGACTCCCGTGTGGAGACAAACTCACCGATGCTCTCACCATCTCGACTAGCTGTCCTTGCACACATCTGCTGCCGTCCCTTTGTTGCGCATTAGAGGGCGGCACAGCTCTCCACTGACAAGTTCATGGGCACCCGCAGTGCTGGCACTGTGCAGCCAATGCACTGGGGCAGAGTGAATGCAATGCACGGGGTGCAGCAAATGATGAGGGCCAGGGCACTGATCATCAGGACGAGCTGCTGCCTCACAGGGTCTACAATATTGCAAGAGGTTGACCAATCAATTGAATGGCAAATCCCACAGCCTCATACTAGTATCACAGATCTTCTGGACCATCACAGCAGGAAATCAGCGAGTCAATTGGGTGGCGCCATGGGCGTGTCCGAATGCAGAGATGGGTGGGAGGGCTGCAGCCAGGAGTGGTCACTTGCAGTGCTCGTCGTATGAGGGGGGCTGCTGCTCGAGGAGGTACTGCTGCGCCTCTGCACCGCGGCAGCTCTGTGTGGGCACGGGGCGCCTCACGTCCTGCCCCTGCCCCTGCCCCTGCTCCTGGGCCTCGTGCAGGGCCGCGGCCCTCTTGGCCAGCCTGGTGGTAGCCACAGCAAAGCCAGCGACGAACCCCACGGCCAAGCCGACGAGCATCCCGACGAAGGCAGCGAAGGCAGCGGCGTCGCACTTGTGGTGGCCCTTGTGGTGCTCGTGGTGGCTGAGGCCAGTGGCGGGTGCGTCGTTGGGGTCCGACGACGACGCGGAGCAGGGGCAGGGGCCGTCCGGGAGCTCTGTGGCCTCGCTGGCCTGCGAGTCCGAGGAAGCCGTGCTGGCGCTGGCAAGGGCGACGAGGGCGGCGCAGAGCACGACTATAGCGACGCAGCGTGTCTTCATGGCGCTGGGAGGCGGGATCGCTCTGAACTTGCTTTTTGGTTCTCTTCTTTTTTCGCTAATAATGTCCTGATTGCATTTATTCTCCCCTCTGATTCAATTGCGGGGCCACAGATTTCCACTCTCTATCCACGGCTGCAGTGCCCCTCCGCTGCACGCCACGAGCGTGGGGCAAACGGGCGCCATCGCAGCCGCCGCAGCTGCGAGCACGCATGCGAACCGGCGCTCCGGGGCACGAACCGAGCGGTCGAAAATCTAGATAGGGCCACGTGTCACGCGAGAATCTCGCTGATATGCCGTCCCACAACACCCGCAACTCCCCCCGCCCCCGTCGCCCTCGTCCCGCGCCATGTGGATGTCGTGGAGCGCCCCTGCGGCCCCCGCGGCCCCCGATCCGGCTGCGCCCGGGCTGCCGTGGGCCGCGCTGTCGCTGTGGGCCGCGCTGGCGGTGCTGGCGGCCTCTGTGGCCTGCTGGGCCCACCGCGCCCTCGCCGCTGGCCTCCTGGGCGCTGCGGCCGGCGGCAGGCGCAGGCGCAGGTCCCTCGTCACCGCTGAGATCGTCGACACGGAGCGCGCCTTCCTCCGCGCCATGGAGCTCTTCCAGAAGGCACGTCGCATCGCCACGCACGGATTGACGTCAAGCCCGGGAGGGAATTCCAGCTTGATTCGACGTTGACGTGGGGATTCGCGTTTCCTGGAAATCGGAATATTTTCCGCCAGATTTTTCTCTGACACGTGTATTGTTTCGTATGGGGGGCTCGCACACAGAACCACGCGATGGCCGTCAAGGCGGCCGCGCCCGACGTGTACCGCGAGTGCGGCGAGTTCGCGAGCCTGGCGACGATACAGAGCGTGCACGCCGAGTTCCTGATCGCCCTCGAGGCGCAGCCCGACGAGCCCGAGCGCGCGTTCCTCGGCGTCGCCCGCTTCTTCCGCCTGCACGTCTCCTACGCCCAAGTGCGTCTCTCTCCCTGCTGCGGATCAACCGAATGCCGATTCAATAGGCTCTGCAACAAGACCCATTTTGTCCTCAGGAGCAAATCAATTGATTTGGGTCATAAATTACCGGGCTAGTAACCCTCGGCTTGCCTGTCGTTCAAACCACTTGGGCATGCGGTTCAGTTGCCTCCGGCTCACTCGGCGTGTAACGGAAACAATCAATTGACTGGGGCCACGGCGGTCACAACGCGTGCGCAGTCGTACGAACAGGTCCGCAGGGCGCTGGCCAACGGCTGCGCCCGCAACTCGGCGCTGTGCGCGATGCTCGATAAGTCGCGCGAGCTGTCCGACGGCCGCGACGCCGAGTCGCTGCTGATCACGCCGGTGCAGCGCGTGCCCCGCTACGCGCTGCTGCTCGGCGAGCTGCTCAAGGCGACGCCCCCGTCGCACCCGCGCCGCCAGCGCCTCGAGACGGCCCTGGCGCTCGTGCGGGACGTCCTGACGGCCGTCAACGAGGGCAAGCGCGACGCGGAGAACGCGGCGGAGCTCTGCCGGCTGCAGTCGCAGTGCGACGACCTGCCCGCGGGCGCTCTGGTGCAGCCGCAGCGCAAGCTCGTGCGGCGGGGCGCCGTGCGGGTCGTCGCCGAGGGCCAGGAGCCCGTGGCGGGCGAGCTGCTGCTGCTGAGCGACGCGGTGTGCGTGATGGCGCGGCGCAGGTGGCCGCTGTCGATCGTGGGGTCGCTGGGGTCGCCCGGGGGCCCGCGGTACACGTGCAGGGCGATGCACGGGCTCATGTGCATGACGGCGCAGGCGTGCGAGGGCAGCGACGACGGCATCACGCTGGGGTTCGACGGGGGCGCGGCCACGCTGGTCGTCAGGGTCGACACCGCCAAGGACAGGGACCGCTGGGTCGACGACATACGTGCAGCCATCGCGAGGCTATCGAGCATCGCCTCGCCCACCTGCCTCTCCCCCAAGCACACCTGAAAGACCAGCAAGAAAGAAGCCGAATGGACATTCCGCTGCCTGGGCAATCCCTGTGTCCTGCTCAGTGTTGCGAAATGGAGTACAGTCTTTTTGAATTTTCTACTTGGTGATGTGCCAAGTGTGCCTTTTTGGAAACTCGGAGCCAAAGCTGGCCCGATGCCACAGCTCTGCCTGCTGGGCACATGAAAGCTTCAAATCCGACAAAGGTGCTTCGGCACTGTGCAGGGCAGGGGCTTTGCCAATAGTAACAGCATACCGTCTGCAAAATGGATTTGTTGAAGTGGAGAGCATAAAGAATACAGGCTCTGTTTATCGGCTCAGATGTCCCAAACCAATTGCTGAATGACCTCTTTGTTAAATCAGCAAAATTGAGGTCCTTGTCGGAAGGGTTGAGCAGTGCAAACTTGGCAGAAGTTAGACCATCAGGGCCAACGAAACGGGACGATGTATCACTATGAAGAGTAATCTTAAACGAAATTACTGAAACCAAAGTGACTTGATTTGTCAAAACACCACCACACTGGGCAACAGCACCAACACAGTGGCTGTCGAGTATTTCTCTCACATTTATCATATATCTTCCACATTTGAAGCGTGAAGATGCAGAACATCTCTTCAATGTTCCACATATACAATTTTTTTCATATTTCCTCAATGCCACTTTCCACTTGGCGTCACTGATCCTTCTATGTTACTGGGAGTGCCAGAGACCCCTACAAAAATCACCCTGGCTTCATACGGAACTTATTCCACATTGGTAGCAGAAGGGTTAAATAAAATGTTTAAACTGTTAAAATTGCTCCAGGCACTGCAACATTAATTAATGGACCAAGCAGTATTAGAAAGAAGCCAGGGGCCTTGTGTCCTGCAATACAACACACTTGAGTGATATAATTTTATTATTGTCCGATTCTGCTAAATAAGCTTTACCTTCTCAATACAAGACGTGATGTAAAACGCAATTCCTGATTTGTGGGTTGGGCCTAAAGGAGTAAGAAGAGCAAGAAGCAAATTAATAAGCTAAGAAGGTGTATTGCCCTTTCAATGGTAGTAAAAAGATATTCTACAAATAGAGTGCCTGGAAAAAAACGCACCACCAGAAATATCCGCACCACTCTGAAAAACTCAATATGAATCCACAGGCAGTGAAAGCTCGCAAGGAACTTCTCAGATCTGAGGGCCGCGCAATAGAAAACGACGAGAAGAAGGTTCTCTTTCTCATCCATCAGGGGTTTAGTGTGCGGAGTGCCACAGCAGCAGCAGGGGTGTCCTGATACAGTTTTATTCGGCACAAAAGATGAAGACCAAGGGACGTGTGCCGCACTCTGTAGGCCGAATGCCACACATGACCGGGGAGGAGTCTGAGAGCCTCATCAACTGGATGGTCCTGTTCTTCAGCACAGAGAGGAAGGACCCAGAGTTAGCCGATGTCATGAACGAGGTATTAATCACAGTTCATAAATAGAATTGTTCTTTTGTACAAAAGTCTAAATATACCTTGTGATACATAGGCTGTAAGGATTGTTGAGGAACGTCGCCAAGCAGATCCAGCTGCTGAAATTCCAGACCTTACATCTGATTGGGCACGAAAATTTGTGAAAAGACTCAAGAACTTCAAAATGCTACGACCTCGTCTAATCGAAGATGTATGTCATCTGTATAAATGGGATTTGGAATTAGTCGGCTAATAAAATCAAATGATACAGAAGAGAAAACTCTCATATGCAGACCTATCTGAGTGGTTTAGTGGAGCAACAAAGGTACTGTGGGAAATGAAACCTGAAGCCTGGCAGCTCTGGGATATGGACAAGGCCTATATAGCACCATCAAGCATGAAGAGCAAAGTTGTTGTGTATAATGAATGGCAACTCAGTTCGCAAGCACGGTATCTGTCATGTTCTCAACTATGGGGAGCATGTGACTCTGATAGCAACTGTATGTGCAGATGGAACACATCTGATTCCCGGATTAATATTTCCTCTTGTGAACCTTCCTCCATCGGCATACTCATTCCTGGAATTCTTCACATTTGGCGGGTCAAAAAAGGGATGGATGAACAAGAAGATCTTTGCTTGTTGGGCAAGGAATGTGGTAATTCCCAAGGCAGAGAGAAGGCGCACCATCATGCAAAGAAGACCAAATGCTCCCATCATGATCTTCATGGACAGTCACTTATCACGCAACAATCCCGAGGCTCTCACTGATCTGCAGAGTCACAATGTCCATGTATACACATTTCCTGCACATTCTACACATATTCTGCAGCCACAGAACGTCAGTGTCTTTGGAGCATTCAAATCATACCTGACAAGGGAACTATGCCTCGGAGGGACCACAACACAGGATGAACAGCGTGAACACATGCTGGCTGCGGTAAAGAAGGCATGGTACTTTGCCTGTTTCAAGAACACTGTGAGAGCAGGATGGGCACGCTCTGGGCTGTGGCCTCTACGACCCAAGGCAGTACTGAATGGCAGTGACTACATCATTCAGGGAGACGTTCCCCATAAGCACACGTCAGCCCGCCATGGCGTTCATATTGCAGGATGCCTTCTCACGTTGGACGCTGTACATGCAGAGCTGCGTGCAGCTGCATCAGAAACAGACACACCCAGTGCAGACCAACAGCCACCTCTGGCACCACTTCAGGAAGTCCTCGCGATCCGCGTGAGGCAGCTATGCTGGCTGGTTTCACCCGTGCACTTCTTCCGCACCCCTAAAACAAAGAGTGTCGTGTGGTGCGGATATTTCCAGTGGTGTGGATTTTTCCGGGCACACTATGCTTCTTGCATTACAGAGGAATGTGCATGCCGTATCAATTTCATTTAAAACTCAGCAGATAGGGGCATACTACTATCTCTTTTATATAAAAAGGGATATTTCTGTGTTGAACTTTCACACATTTCAAGCTACCATGCATCTTTGTGTTCATTTCCCCAACTAATCACATTATCTTGCCCCTTAGTGAGAAAACTGTCTGCTGTCCCTTTCCTTTCAGAAGCAGTTCGACTGGTTCGTCATACTCAAACTCATTGCATGTTAGAGCATGGGTTCTGGAATCACACAATACTGATCCACTTTGGGCCCTTGCCTTCAGCCGTGCTGCCTGCGGAGGATGTAACAAGTTAATTCAAATATTGTCTTCAACAGCATACCAGATTAACAGTATCAGACCAGATATCATACACCCAATTGCGCCTTCCAATAATTCCTCCTGCTACTGGCCCCGAGCTGATTCCAATACGAAGACCCACACATCCAGCTTCATTGAATGACTTCTGTTTTCCGAACTTGTGGAACTCCAGTGCTATTTGCAGCATCATCTGTGCATGCCTAGATGTTGCAAGGGGAATTCCAGTGGTTGCCACTGAAAATGCGATTTTAAAAGATAGAAAACCGATTGTGATACTTACTATACAGATCCAGAATTGTCTTAATCTTTGACCCACCACAGGTCTCTACAATTTCATCAAGGCCCTCGATGAAGCTTCCCAAAAATTCTGCAACACTCTCTGGTGGAGCAGATGTTGCCCAGGTTTTAAAGCCAATGAGATCGCAGAACATCACACTGGCCATCGAAAAGCTCTCGTTTGGGAGATTTCCCTGCTGTAGTGAACGGAATGCATGCATTGGAAACAGAGACTGGATGAGATCAAGTGATTTCCTGCGGGTTCATAAGAAAATGTTAACAAGTACTATTGTACTGGTGCTGGAGGTCACGGTACATAATTAGGCAATTGATTGAGTGTGATATACGCCTGAGAAGAATATTGCCTTGGAACCGAACAGTTGTCTTACCAGTCTGTGACCTGGAGACATCTATTATGGCTCTGGACAGCCGTGTGAGACCACGGAAGACAATGAGTTCCATCATAATAACGCTTCCCATTAGCACAAATGTTAGCATTGCAATACCGATCCCACACAGCATCGCAAACAAACTTCTCTCCTCGGACAGAAGCTGGGGATCTCTTATGGCAAACAGTAGGAATGCTCTCTCACCCATCTATCGTGCTTGTGAGATGTACATAACCAGAAATATGGTAAGAATGACCAAGTCTCTGAAGACAGCACCTTCGAGTGTGACAGTTGAAGAGTTTAGCAGGCTGCTCTCTTCACTTGGGCATTCCACAAACGCCTCAGACAGGACGTCAGTGCTGCTGAGCGTGACTCTTGCAGTGTGACCACCTGAACGCAATCAAGACAGTTGTGAGTCGTTACCTGATGACTGATTATTGCTTCGCACGTGTTGCATCTGAGCCTGGAGGCACAGATCCCTCTGCTTTCCATAAGTCACTCAGGGGTTCTGTGGTGCCCAGTTCGGTCTGAATGACACCGAGACACATGTGCATCATCTGTGCCATAGTTGGAAGCAGTCGTTTGATGTCACGGTAGAATGCAATCCAACCGCTAACAGGAGACTGGCCTAAAAGCTGCACAGGGTACACAGATACTGCCCTCACATCCTTTCTGTATCATAAAGTCATGAGAAATCTCATTTGCTGATATTAAATGCTCGAACGTGATAGGGTCACGGATCAGTCCCGAGGTGATCTGTTCTCCCACGAGAAGCTGTTTGATAACAGATATTTCAGTTTCACTAAAATTCCTTGGTGCTCCAGATGGGTAGTCGAAGCCGATACTATTCAGAACTGTCCCGTTAAGTGTAAAAAACACGCCACCATCGATCCACGAGATGTAGAAAACCAGACCACTATCCCATAATGAACTCCACATGATTCCGTTGGAGTCTCCAGCCGAAATATAAGATACAGCATCAGGCTGCAAAATTACTGCCATGAGTGTAGCTGATTGAAATTTGTAGTACCCATGCGGCCCATGCAGCTGTGTCACTTTTGAGGTTTTCGAGTGAAGACTGCAATGAGTGTGACACCCTCGTTGTATCAACAATTGCTCTGCGGTCCATCAGGTGAAGCGTCGTCGTGCTGAGTGTAGTGACAAGGAAGGCAACAAGGGCGCCAGCAGATAGGGCCATAAGGGCGGCAATTCCCAGCACGACACCCAGCCTCAGGGACCTGAGAAAACGAGAACACATCGTCTCCTTCTCATCAGGAGCAATGGATAGGCCCTCGGTATCTGCCATGATGCTGAGCAATCCAGCAGAAGAGAGCAATCTCTCAGACTCGGTGTCTGTGCGTGGTGTATCCCCCTCAGTGATTACCAGCTTCCAAGCCTGAGTAAATGCGCCGTCATCGAGCAACACCTGGTGTGGCTCGAAACAATACACTGCCCCACTGGATTCCATGAGCACCTGTTTCGTCTGTGAACAGCATACTATTTCTCCAGGGAACACAGACTCCTGCAGCAGCTGGCTCATCGCCACTGTCATCGAAGGGGCGCGAATCAGATGGGACTAGTGTTCAATGATATGAAACGCACCAGAGGGTCCCCAGAGCTCCATAAATTTCTTCTTGAGCCCAATCATCGCGCTACTGCACTTCCCTGATGCGATTCCCATTCGGAATAACAGAGGCTGCTCCGATGGGTCCATTTTCTTTCCGCAACACAGCCTGAATCACGCATCAGTTATTTAACTGGATAACTTTCCAACGTGCCTCGAAAACCTCAGTGCAATTTCAACAATAACATGGGGATTGTTCTTATGAGTCTTCAATCCAGAGGCAACCACTACTCCACACATGAGATTTATCAGAACTGATGTGCTTGTGGAAAATTGAGTCATTAGCTTACCGTAGGCATCACCAATTGTCATAACCTTTGTTGCCCCTTCCTTGTACACAATATCGTCCATAGTACTAAAGAGACCATTAAGATACCTGGTAACAACATCCGGAGTTAATGCAGATGACCTGTTGATTGGTTAAACTCAGAATATGACGGCGAGCTTACCATAGAGTGAAGTTACAGATGTCTACAAAGAGGACAGTGGTCTCTGGGAAAGACAGGTTGTTGGACTCTCCTTGTTTGATGCGCCCGAGCACCTCTTCGGAATAAATGCTACTCAGAATGTACTCCGTCTGCCTGTATGACGTTTTAGCATCCCGGACTCCTCATTGTTGATCAGTACTCTGTTTTTGTTTCTAATGCTGTCAGGAGCTCGTTGACTGCATGTGTAACATTGCGCAGTTCGCTTTTTCCAATTATATCAGCCGATTCTTAACACTCTGTAAGACCTTACTTAGTATCTGAAAACCCATCAATTCCAATGAAGAAGTTACATTTTGAGTTGTCAAATTAGAAACCTCAACTATCTGATAAGACAGTCTTGTCAGGATATTCAAGACAAAGAACTCCATAAGGAGATAAACAAGAAGAAACATGGCATTCAGAGAACAGCAGCATATGATCACAATGAACCGAGTTGCTGTACATCATTGTGAATTATGTGATTTCATATAAACGTACTGGACTCGATTGTGGGCGCCTCGTTTCTTATGCCTCGAATCAGAACATGGACTCTCGGAGTGCCCATCTCATCACTTAGGACAATTCCGATAGCCAAGTATGTGGCATGCGTACTGTTTGAATTCAACGAGCATGTAAGGTTTCCAAATTCATCATTTGCAGCAACATCGTTTTTCACCGAGTTGTCTGAAGAACCGATGAGAAAGATGAAGGGGGAAACGCTGAGAGACCAGTCAATTTCTCGCTCAGCCTGACCGGAATCCCCTTCCACACTTCGTGTAGATTTCCAACGTGCTGAGTTGAATCAGGAATACTGCAAGTGTACATCTTAGTTATATTAGCCACTTGGTAGGTCTCACAGGGATACGCAAATGTCGGCAACCTCTGCAACCTGTGGCAGAATAGTGTTGGTGTTACGTGCCATCACAAGCCATCCCACATCCCCACCTGATCCATCTGAACGCCTAACATACTCTGAGACCACAATGACTGAGCATTCCCTGCAGACAGTGTTAGCAATTCCTCAAATGCCTTTACTGACACTTCCGGAATCCAGTAGAGACCTGACGTCTCTCCTGTCGTCAGCAAATTTGTCCCCACTTGCACAACCAGGGAATTCGAAGGAGCTACCTCTACACCATTGGCGTCCCACATGAGCCCACTGAGCATCTACCAGTGAGAGTCAGAGGGCGGAAGGGGTCGTGTCGGTGTCGTTACTGTTCCGTTGGGAAGAACCAGGAAAAACGCCTGCAGATCGTGTCTTTGGCGCACAGCCTCAAGCATATCGAACCATGAGGGGTCCTTCAAGACCAACTGGTTGAAGACCGAATCCTTGTAGACCGGTTTCTGTAAGCCAGACAAAAATAGGCGCTCTTCTGAAATAAGCGTACCACCCACGCGAATGTGATGTCCATGTTGCGAAGACCAGCAATCTGGTTCTCCATCACCCCGAAGAACGTCTTGGCCTCTTGCACTGCCTGCTCCCGCTCGAGGACTCGGATCTTCTCCCGAGACGAGAGAAAGATCGTCATGGCGAGCAGTGCTGCTGCTGTGGCCACGATCACGGCCAGGGACACAAGCAGGTGTGCCCTCATGTGGCGCATTGCAGACCAGAGACACCTGGAGGGAGTCTCTGGTGTTGGTGGCATTGGCTGGTTGTGCATATGGGTTTCTCTCCCCTTGAGCGTCTTTCAGAAATAAAACAGAGCGGATTTCACCTGTGCTATCTCAATGCACCTGATCGCCCGATGCTACGGTTCATCTTCGCCCGTCTATTTTTGATGAGGAACCCAGAACGCATTTGCACAGTAATCTCGGTGATTGGCGATACTTCGCATTCCCTCCATTGCTGTCACGTGCATGCGAGACCTCTGAGGCGTGGCAGTCTGACGCTGGCTCCACTATTTCCTTCTCCGTACCCGTGCCTGCGGCGACGGCGACACGGTCCTGGTCTTAGTTTTTCTTACGGTGACTCCGCTTTCTCGACGGTTTATAGTCCAAAAGTCCTGATGTCCGCCCCGCAAGCCACGCGAATCTGTCGTCCTTGTATTTGAGTGCTGCCAGACGTTCTCGTTCATGCGGAGGAACGTGTGGGGCCTCCTTTCCCGACTAGGTTCTCTCCGTAGTGCCATCCTCACCCCCGATGCGAAGCCAAAGGGCACGGAGCGCAGCCACTGCAGCGGCCCATCGTGGGGCGCATGGAGCAACCAATTTTACAGCAGTAGTAGGCCAACGAGTGCCGGCTGGCAGACTCTCAACCGGCAGGCAGAGGCGGACAGGTGTATTTTTGTCCTCGCCGCATGTTCACCCGTGTTGCCGAAAACAGGCGACCCCAAGAACAGTGAGTCCAGCCCATCTGTGCGCCCCTGGCCTAGGAAGGGCGCCCTTCCTGGCCCTTCGGGCAGAGCCACACCCGGGCTAACTGCCGCCGCAGCAGGGAGGGCTTGCGCTACATCCTCGGGGGCCCTCAGCAGAGCTCGCTGTGGTGCGTCTAGTGGCCGAGTTTATGTAATGCTATTGCTACACCAGAACGTCCCCGTAGCCCCGAGTGTCTCTGTGTCTCTGCTGACGCGGCGCCGGGCTGCTATTGCAGGCAGCAGCAGTTCCTGCAGCCCTGCGAGTCGTCGCCGGCCGACTCGCGCGAGCGCGGCCGGGGCGAGGGCGGCGGCGGCTTGAAGGCGCTGACGGCCAGCAGCGTGGGCGCGAGCTCGGCGAGCACGTCCTTGTCGTCGGCAAAGGCGACCTCGACGGCCCTGAGCTCGGCGGCGCGCTTGGCGATGGCGCCGACGATGCGCGGCATGGCGGCGAGGTTGCGGAGGCAGCGGACGGCCTCGAGGACGACGAGCGGGGCGGACCTGCCGAGGCGCAGGAAGCCGACGACCGTGTCGGCGACGTTGGAGTCCTTGAGGACCTCTGCGTACTGCGGGCCGGCCGAGACGTTGCGCAGGAACTCGCAGTAGTACTCGAGGGCCTTGGGGTGCTTGACCGTCGGCAGGCGCGTGGCCAGCACGATGCCCGGGCTCCAGTCGACGTCGCCGCCGAGGCGCTGCGCCCCGCTGGCCAGCGCGAGGCAGCCGAAGAGCCGCACGAGCGTCTCGGCCGACTTGTCGGGCACGTGCAGGAAGTTGGAGCCCGCGGTGACGAGGTTGCGCGCGCAGCGGCGGTCGAAGAAGGCGCGCATGTCCTCGTGCCGGAGCAGCGTGACCAGCGCGTTGCCGCACTGCGTGCCGGCGGCGGTGCTGCGGACGACGGAGCTGTCCTGCATGAGCTGGCAGAGCAGCGCGACGCCCTCCTCGCCGAAGAGCTGCGCGTGGTCGGGCGCCACGTTGCTCAGGCAGCCGCAGACGCTCGCCAGCATCTCGGCCTCGCGCGTGCTCGAGCTCATGCGCTGCAGCTTGGTCTCGCGGACGACCTGCAGCGCCGCGGCGATGCCGCCCGCAAAGGCGAACTGCGCGCGCAGCTCGGCGTCGGCGACGGCGCCCCAGAGCACGTCGAAGCAGCCCTTGCGGACGCCCAGCGCCTCGTTGCCGCGCAGCAGCGCCAGCAGCGCCGAGAGGCCGTCGGACTCGGCAAAGGCGCTCTTGCCCTGCGGCAGCACGCAGAGCGCGGCGAGCAGCTGCAGGGGCTCGGCGAGCTGGGCCTCGCGCGAGAGCTGCGGGACGAGCTTGAGGACGCGCTGGACGACGCAGCAGGCGACGAGCAGCTCCTTGGGCTCGCTGAGCTGCAGGCAGGGCGTCTTGAGCGCGACGGCCACGTACGAGACGAGCGAGTCCTTGTCGTAGTAGCGCTCCATGAGGCCCAGGAAGAGCGCGACGGCCTCTGCGTCGAGCAGCTTGCCGCGGACGTCCTCGGCCGTCGCCAGCGACGTGAAGAGCGCCATGATGCGCACGAGCGAGGCGCTGTCGTCGATGAAGTAGCGGATGGCCGCCAGGCAGCGCTCGCGGCCGCCGCCGTCGATGTACTTGCGGATCTCGTCGGGCTTGCGGACGATGAGCAGGCCGATGGTGTGCAGGGCCGTGCCGACGACCTTGCCCTTGTCGGAGTGGCGCTCGGCGCAGGCCGAGAGCAGCTCGATGGTGCCGCTGGCGATGAGCGCCTTGCGCGTCTCGGGCAGCGCGCTGAGGGCCCAGAGCAGCTGGCAGCCCTCGGCGCAGAGCCCCGCGTGGTCCGGGAAGCGCCGCAGGACCGAGCGGATGAGCTCCGGGGCGCCGAGCTCGTAGAGCGCGCGCGTCTTGGCGTCGTTGACCTTCCACGACTCGGTGTTGACGGCGACGCCCCAGAGGACGCCCATGGCCTTCTCGAGCACCGACGCCGTCTGCTCGTCGGCGCCCAGCTGCATCGCGGCCTCGCAGACGCGCACGAAGCTCGCGGCGCTGTGCGAGACGTCGCGCTTGGCGTCGCTCTCGTCCATCGTCAGGCACCAGACGACGCTCAGCAGGCTGTCGACCAGCCGCGGGCACCCGCGCGAGTGCCGCTCGCACAGCCGCACGAGCTCCTTGGCCGCCCCCTTGGCCCCGAGCTCGCGCCGCGCGTCCCACTCGCGCGAGAGGAACAGCATCGCGTTGCAGGCCACCGCGCGGGCCTCGGGCGTCAGCGCGCGCTCGTCGTCGACGACGGCGTTGTAGAGCGCCGCGAGGCCACCCAGCGAGACGAAGAGCAGCCGCGGCGACGTGTTGTCCGAGACGCCGCCGCCGATGAGGTGGACGAGCATGTCGCAGACGCCCACGAGGTCCGCGTCGGTCAGCGCGTTGTCGATGGCGCTCGAGGCCACGGCCAGCGCGTTCTGGTAGAGCCGCGTGTACTCGGGCCACTCCCAGTCGTCGGCCAGCCGGTGCACGACCAGCCGGTGCCGCGAGGCCGACGGCGGCGACGCCGCGCCGATGAACGGGAACTCGTGCGCCCTGTGCGACGCCATCAGCTGGCAGCACGCGAGCTCCCGCACAAAGTGCGCCGACACGACGCTCTCGTCCGCCTTGCCCTCGGCGTCCAGCGTCTGCAGTGGGGGGGGGAGAGCGGGTGGTCAGTCCCGGTCCCTCTTCTCCTCAGAGTGGCAACACAAACTGAGAGATGAATGGGTGGAGCAATTGAATTGTATGAGATGGTGGCCTGTGGCCTTTGGTTGCGCGGCCTCGGGGTAATAACAGCTTATCAATTGATCTGTGGTGCAAGACAGATAAGAGCACAGTTCAATTTTGGGATGGGTGGAGCAGGGGTGGTGCTAAGGGTCCAATAGAAGAACGTAAGAAAGGAATGAAGAGTGGTTGGTACAGTCGGCAGGGAGCGCGAGAGACATCGGAGGGCAAATATGCGCACAATTGAATTCGGGGCGGGAGGAGAGAGGAGGGGGAATGCTGGGTATTATACTTTGACGAAGACGGGCTCGCCCTGGTAGTCGCCCCACCGCACCTCAAAGGGCACGGGGTCGGTGCCCGTCCGCGTGGGCTTGTCGGCCACGTAGTCGATGTACGCGTCGCATATGTCCATCTCGCAGGGCCCCGCGCTCGCAGCCGCGCTGGCAGCCGCGCTGAGCAGCTGCATCAGCGGCACGTTGGGGACCAGCGGCAGGCCGAACGGGCGCCTGCACTCGGGGCAGCACGTCGTGTGCATGCCCAGCAGGCACGGCATGCAGAACGTGTGGCTGCACGGCAGTATCGCCGGGTGCCGCGCCCCCCGCGTCATCGGCCCATACGAGTAGCTCTCGAAGCAGATCGGGCAGCTGTGCTCTGTTTTTTCGTGTCGTAAGTCAGTTGTTTTGGCACAGAATAACACAGAGAACAAATACAAAGCTCTCTTCCGCCCCCGAGTCAATTGCGTCCACGTGCCTTGGGCGAACTTGTGCACGAATATGCGGCCCATGACGAGGTCCATGCGGCTGAGGCTGCGCTTGGGGCCCGGGCCGCCTCGCGACATCAGCGTCGAGCGTACGCTGACACTCAGCTTCTGGCCTCCCGACTCCTCCGTCGCCTCGCCCTCGGCCCCCTCGGTGACCTCGGCGTCGTCGTCGGGGCTCTCGCCCCACTTCTCCTCGTCCTCCTCGTCTGCGGCGTGCGGCAGGCGGTACCGCCCCGAGTCAATTGATGGACGAATTCGAGATTGCGCAGTCAATTGATGCGGGGCACCTGCGCCGGGCTCGGGCGTGGCGGTGGCTGTGACGACGGCGCTGCCGAAGGGGCAGCCGTCGAGCGTGGCGATGGCGTCGATGAGCGCGCGGTTGGGCACCCAGCGCCTGGGCGTGGGCACGGGCGTCGCGCACTCGGGGCAGACCATGCCCGCCGCCTGCACGCACCTCCCGCAGCTCGTGTGCCCGCACGGCAGCACCAGCGGCGTCCTGTGCGTGTTGTGCGGCGTGAGACGCGGGGGGTCCCGTGCCGTTGCTCTTTTAGGGCAATTTCAGCGCATTTTCGTGCGGTTCCTCCGGGTGTTCTTTTTTTAGCGGCTGGGGGGTCTGCGGGGAGGAGCGGGGGCTCTCCGAGGGGGGCAGCGGCGCACGTGTAGGCGACGGGGGCCGCGGGGTTGAAGGGCCCGTCGCTGAAGGGCTTTGCGCAGTGGGGGCACGTGGGGTGGTGGACCACGGCGGTTGCCATGGCCGCTGGCGTTGGCCCGTGGGGGGGTGGGGGGGCAGTGTCGGCGTCAGGGGGCGGGGCAGACACTGGGGGCTGAGGACGAGTCGCAGAGGACCGCACGCCCTGGGCTGAAAATATCCCCGCAGGCAGATCTGCCCTCCCTGCTCCCTCGCTGTGCCGGAGTGAGTGCGGGTGTGGGTGTGCGAGGTTGCCACTGGTATCTGGAGCTGCGACAGCCCTCCGGCGCTGCGCCCGTCACTCGCGGTGCAACACAATTACAGCGCAATTCAACTTGGGGCGACGAATCTGAGAGGAAATCTGCCATACATCAGGCGCACCCTCCGAGCAGTTGCGCAGCTGCTGCCGCCCCCCCGGAAACAAAGAAAGAGGATCCTGCCACTGCGTACAAACTGTGATTATGCCAGAGCGTGCGTGAGAGTGCGAGAGCAAAGGTCAGAGAGAGGGCATCAGTGACGCGACAGCGCATGCTCCCCCCGACGCCACGTCACATCACGCCACGCCACGTCACTGCATGTAGCGGCCGGCGCGGTCGAGCTTTGCGCGGAGGGCCGAGTGGTTGAGGAGGTTCCTGTCGACCCACTCGCGGGCGCGGGCGGGGTTCTGGTGGACCCACCAGGCGGCGTAGGCGAGGGCGAGGGCGGCGATCCAGGCGAGCGGGTGCGGGTGGAAGACGAGGTGGTCCAGCGCCCAGAACAGCGCGCGGAACGGCAGCCACAGCAGCCACACGCTCACCCACTCGTAGTTGAACGCCCGCCCCAGCAGCTCCAGCACCAGCAGCGCCCCGCACACCACCAGCAGCGCCTTCTGCTGCTGCGGCTGCGGGGAGAGAGAGGAGACAGCGCAGAGGAGACAGCGCAGGTGATGCGACGTTTTCAGAGGGGCTGCGGAGAGGGCGGTGGGAGGGGCGGGCGCACGGTGAGGGAGGGGGCGGGCTTCTTGTCGGCGGTCTTCATGGGAGGGCGGCGGGCTGTGCTGCTGGGCGGCGGTTGCGGTTAGGACGGTGCAAAGTCGGTGGCCCGAAAGGTGTTATTGTGCAGCGGAATATGCTGAAATATCTCTGGGATATTCGGGTGCCACGTCCTGCGGATCCCAGGTGCCACGTCTGTCCGCTCAGAGCCATAGTGGCAACACAGTTCGAAGCTGTTGGGAGAGGTCAATTGAGCCGATGCAGAGCTGTTTCATTATGGCGGAAATATCTCTCAGTGAAATATCTTGTCTTAGGGGGTCTGTTGATCAGACCGCCTACTCCAGCGCGTCGTAATAACCCTGCGCCTGTAGAGGAATGTGCCCGGGGGCATGGGCCTCACCCGGGAGTAAGGTGCGAGAGTCCGGTGCACCATTTCCAACCGCCCAGTGCACTTTGATTTGATTATGGCACAACTGCAACATCAACTGTCTGTACCGTCTGCGGGTGTGCGGGGCAAAGAATAACTCAGCTGGGTCCTGAGGTGGCAGTCACCTGTCGGTCTATCCCCCAGCGGTCCAGCTGGTGGAGTGGGGTCGGGAGCGTGTGAATCGCGCATGTGAAATCTTCGAACCCGAAGTGGGGAATATTCTCGGAAATACAGTTTCCTGTTTGACCGCCCCTGCAGAAATTTCCTCTCTGGCGGGGTCGCTCGAGGAGACCGCCCGGCCGGGAGCGGTCCTGCGTACACAGCACCCCAGGAACCGCCGTTGGGGGGTTTTTTTCTGTGTCACCCGATACCGATTTTCCGGAGGGTAGAAAAAGAGGCTCAGAAGAACACCCGACCACCGAGCAACCCCCGCATGGCGCACCAGCAGCTGCCCGGGCAGCCCCGAGCAGCGGCGCGCGGTGGGGAGCTGGACGGAAAAGAGAAAAAAGGGGAAAGAGAGCAAAAGCGGGAAAGGGGAGATATTAGGAGAAAAGTGCAATGACGTCAGGCCAGATTGGGGGGCGCAATTGGGGCAGCAGCAGGGTCCATTCGTTCTCTTCTCCTTCATCAGCGCCCCCAACACACACACCACACCCCCACACGCCCATCCCCCCGCTTTTTTATTCCCGCGGTGGACTCGCTTGCGAACAGCAGCCCACACCCCCCTCCGAGACCCGCGCGCGCGCCCTCCTCCGTTATTTACACGCCACATCGCCTTCCTCCCCTCCCCCCTCCCCGCGTCACATCGCACCCAACAACCCCACAGATCGGAAAAATAATCCCTGCGATCGGAAAAATGGAAACCATCACCTCGGAGGAGCGCGGCCTGTGGCTGGCGCTGCAGGGCGCTGCCGTGGCCTGCGCGCTGGTGCCGGTGGCCGCGTGGGCGCTGCCGCCGCTGCCCAAGCCCCGGCGCGGCCTGCGCGGCCTGCGCACCCGCGTGGCGTCGCTGCTGCCGGCGGCCCTGACGCTGCGCCGGGCGCTCTGGGCGGCCCTCGCCGCTGGGCTCTTCCTGCTGGCGGCCCTGGCCCAGATGGCCGTCCTCCACATGTCCACGATGCCCTCGGGTCCGCTGCCCCTCTGTGCTCTCTCTGTGCTCTCTGTGGTGCCGGTTTTTCTCCGTGTCGCTTCGCTTCAGTCGCCGCGGGGGCGGGGGGGGTGATGCTCGTCCGGCCCTGCTGGGCCTGGGAGGGGGCTGGCGCGCGGTGGGGGTCGCTCTGTGCCTGCGCTGTGCTGCCGGTGGGNTCATACCATGAAATGGAATGCACCACAGGATGCAGTTGTGGCTCTGAGCAGGGTTGTTGAACCCTATCATATTCCGTAGAGTGGCACTGTAAGGCCTGTTCTGCTTGAACCAGTCCGTTTCCGCAACGATTATGACGTCCTCTGCAGCTGGACAGGTCAGGCGTCTGTGCCTTGCAGAGCTGCCTGCTGTGATGAGTGCCCCGCACTCACACTTGCGGCGCAGAACAGTTCCACAGGCAAAGCAAGTCCACGGCCTGCTTGGAATATGAATCAATTCCACAACAAAGAGTGATCTTACCTGGTGGCATCTCTGGTCAAGCAAGGGCCCCCATTTGATTCGTTGGGCAGCTGCTGTTTCCGCACACCAGAGAGAATGGAGCCAGCTTCCTCTCATCGGGCCTATTAGTCCAGAGTGTAAATCCACAAGCCCAAGAAATAAACAACTCACTGGGACATTGCAGTTTCTATCAGCTTGTCCTTCTGCTCTGTTCCCAGTGCACAAAGAGCAGCTATCTCTGATTCGTACGACGTGCTGATGCTGGACTTCAGCAGCTCCTCATCTTCCTTGGTCAGGAGATCCGCCCTGAAAAATGTGAGTTACCTCTTTGCACTGACACTCAAACAGTGGCGTACAGTGGGCCTGCCCAATGCAAGTGGTGTTCCGAGTGGCCAGCTGGTCGCTGCAAACGTTGCACATGTGCGCAGGTATGCGCAACGCCGCTCTCATCTTGCTCAACCAGCAGGAAGAAGTGCAATGTGAAGAAAATGACATCAATTTTTGATATTGCAAATATCTGTGTAGCGGCACGTAGCGGACCATCCGCTACGCACCGCTATGCAGATACCCTCCGCTACGCGGCGTAGCGGAAGGCGCTCGAGCACGTTTCGCTATGCGGCGTAGCGGAGGGTATCTGCGTAGCGGTGCATAGCGGAGGGTCCGCTACGTGCCGCCATGTAGCACCCTCCGCTACGCCGCGTAGTGGAAGGCGCTCGAGTGCGTTTCGCTATGCGGCATAGCGGAGGGTATCTGCGTAGTGGTGCATAGCGAATGGTCCGCTATGTGCCGCCATGTAGCACCCTCCGCTACGCTGCGTAGCGAAACACACTCGAGCGCCTTCTGCTACACTGCGTAGCGGAGGGTATCTGCATAGCGGTGCATAGCAGATGGTCCGCTACGTGGTGTAGCAGAGCGTATCTGCATCTTACCCAACTATTGATGTCATTTAACAGCATTTTCGAAGTTTTAAAACGGTGTGCATCAAGGACACGCCGCGCAAAACACCCACCAAGAAGCACAGGGACAAGCCCAAGGACAAGAACAAGGGCTGCACTGGGCCAATAATCACTGTGATACCTCCCCCACCCCAGCTGGACGAAGACCTAGACATCATGCCTCTCAGGAAAGCAGGTATGTAGCATTCTCCCCTCCCTTCTTTATTCCCACACCACACACCCTTCTTCCTTAATATTTCGTTAGGCGCAGCAGCTGCTGCTGCTGCTGCACCACGTGTCAGTGGCAGTGAGCAATCTGAGGAGGAGGAGGAGGTGGTGGAGAGGAAGGGGGAGGAGGAGGACGACGACGAGGACGAGGATGAGGATGAGGAGGTCTCGGCGGACGACTACAAGGGCACCTCACGCGCATCGCAGTCCGACAAGGATCAGAGGAGGGCGCTGCAGGAGAAGCAGCAGATCTCGGCCCTCATGAAGAAGTCGCGCGACCTCCTCATCATTTTCACTGCCAAGCCCAGCGAGGAGTGTGCCCATCAGCCCTGCACCTTTGGAGAGGTCAGGGCTGGGTTCAAGGCCATGCAGATGCTGCTTGCTGGTACTCTGAGCAACCTCATCATGAGGTACGAAACCCCTTCCCCCATTCTTCCTTGTTTTTTGGCTCTAATTCAAACTATTTTTGCAGGATGAATGCCCTCACGTGTACTGTTGAGGCAGGCACGCAGTCCAGGGAGCTGATGCTCAGAGAGAAGCTGATGCTCGGCATTCCTGGTACGTTTCCTTTCCTACCCTTTGTTTTCAAAATTTTTAAAATTTCTAACAATGTGTGTATAATACTAACTCGAAAAGTCCCGGAGCTCGAGAACCTCCCACCAGACAGGGGGCCCTACACCGCTGCTCTGTCTGTGATAATGGCAAGGCCCATTACCTCGCAGATAGAGCAGTGGACCAAGGTCAACTACCACCCCCTGTTCATGGAGCACCCCAAGTGGAGGTACGAACTCTTTCCCCCTCTCTTGTTCTCTCTTACTACATTTCATCTGACTTTCCCTACAGGTCAGACGTAAGAGAGCACTGCGACGACGTCATCCAGGCTGTCTGGCCAGTGGAGTTCCAGACTCTGTTTGCTGCACACCCCCTGGTGAGGAAGGGGGTGTGTGAGCACATCCAGAGTGTCTGGCGGAACTACCGCAGCAACGAGAAGTGCGTTTCCTTTTATTTCATCATTTACTAACGCATAAGCTCAATAGGTGTGGAAGGACCAGCTTCAAGGACATGAAGTCTGGAGCGCCAAAGGCCAAGAGGCCCAGGAGGACGCAGCGCCCTGACCCTGTACTTGAGGCTCTCAACGACATGCTTGGGAGCACAGGTGCCTCCAAGGCCTCTGAGGCACCTGCTGGTCCTGAGTCGCCCTCTTTCCAGGCACCTGCTGGTCCTCAGTGATCCCTCTCTCTACTCCCTCACTTGAACGTTTTCTGCTGCCCTGGCTGGGCTTCTCTCCCCCAAAAGTGAAAACATGACCTGCCTGCCCTTTTGATGGCAGTTATCAATTGATTTCAGTGTAGGTTTCTGTGGGTAGGTGAGGCGTAGCGTATTTCTGCGTAGCGGCACGTAGCGCCTCCATACGTAGCGGCGCGTAGCGGACCCTGTCGCAGCGGTACGTAGCACAATGAATGAACTACGTGGCGTAGCGGAGGGTCCGCTACGCAGTGTAGCGGAGAGTCTGCTACACGGCGTAGCAGAGGGTCCGCTGCATGCCGCTACGCATTGTTCCGCTACGCGCCGCTACGCAGTGCTACTGTAGCGGCACGTAGCGGCATCATGTGTAGCGGCACGTAGTGGAACCCTGCGTAGCGGCATGCGGCGGACCCTCTGCTATGCCGCGCAGTTCATTCATTGCACTATGCACCGCTGCGGCAAGGTCCGCTACGCGCCACTACGTTGCTTGACGTGATCAGAATGACTCACATCACACTCCGATTCTCACTGACATAAAGTCTAAATAAAAACCACTTTGTTGTTACAATATGGTTCTCTTCCTCACTTGCTGTTTTTCTTCATATGTTTTACAATTATCGTCAGCGATTATTTTGTTCATATTCATACTGGGTTTTTTCCTTTATCTCTGCCTTCTTTTTCTTGTTTTTCTGCCTCCAAATTCACCCTCATCCTTTTCAAATTATCATGTTCTTTTTTTCTATTATTGGTTTTTTGTCATTGCTCTCTCTTTTTCGTTACTTTTTGCTGTTTTCTGATTTTTCCTTTTTCAAATTTTTGACAGTTTTTAAAATTCGTTTTAACCTCTGTTTATGCAGGCCTTTGCTATGCACCACTATGCAGGGTCAGCTACACTGTGTAGCGAAAGGTGCATAGTGGCACATAGTTGTACCATCCACTACGTGGGCCTTCACTATGCATAGCTATACAGGGTTCACTGTGGTATGTAGTGGAACCCTTCACTACAGGCTGTCCCCCTCTCCTTCCTCCCCCTCTCTGCATCACTTACCATACATATGAAATGGAATTCAATCATCCAATCATTGTTTTTGGTGTAAGCTTGTGAGAGAGGAAGCAGCTTGAATCTGAAGGAAGAGTCTGTATTATGAACAGAAAGGCAAATTCAGTGTGTGATGTGGGACCCTGCTGCTGCAGAAGTAGGTGCAGGAGCAGCTGCAGCAGTCCCAGTCTCGGCATCATACATGGTCTCATCCATCAGATCCATGGCATTGAGAACAGCCTGAGAGCTGGTGCGGGTCGTGCTGTATCTGGGTCCTTGTCATGCATGGGGACTCTGCACGGGCTGAGCTCGTCCTGCCCCTTCTTATCTTGTTAGTCACCAAAATATAAGGACAGGAGGGCACTTAGGACTCATTGAAGCACTTGGTAGTTCTTGTACAGCAGGGTGTTGTTGGCCATTGTTCACTGCTTTATCTGCATGACCATGGACCTAGCCATTAACACAGACAGAGCACTGGAGAAAGGGCCCCTCTCGGGAGGGAGGTTGCCCAATCCAGGAACTGTTTAACAAGTAGTGTTAAACACAAAAAAGAACACATACCGGGAATGCTCCCTGAGGGTCAGGTCCCTCACCTGCTTGCTGGAGTCCATGCTCTGCTGCAGCACGTCTATTCTTTTTGTTTGAAACACAAATGTTAGAGTGTTTTTATACAGAAAATGAAGAGAGAAGGGCCCACCAGTTAATCAGTTTGCAAGAACATGGCGGTGTTGAGTATGTGCAGGTCCTTAATGCCTGTCCTGACATCTTCAAATGTGCAGGGCTGGGCTGTCTTCTTCTTCAATGGCACATGGTTAAAGGGGATCAGCAGCTCACGTGTCCTGCCTTACCTCAGGCCTCTGAGGTCACAAAGGCAGCCATTAAGCCCCTCACCACCATTCCAGAATTTCACTTAGGATAAAACCTGTATGCAGTCAGGGACACAAAAAAGCAAATAACGTCATCATTGACATCATCAACACTCTGATATAATTCTGCTATGATGTGTAGTGGAGGGTTCGCTACACACTGTAGTGAAAGTGCCTATGTAGTCACATATAGCAGAATGTGCTATAGCGCATTCTGCTATACACCACTACACAAATATTTCCACTACAGTGTGTAGCAAAGGGTCCATCCACTACACACTGTAGCAGAAATAAAGGCATATTAAGAAATATTATGTAGCCACTGGGCTTTGAACTACTGTCCAAAGAACAAAGCAAACACTTTACACTTACATTATCAATCACTATCTCATCTAAGCTATGTGTTATTCTTCACAGCATGCTCACAGACATTACTTAATCACAAACCAATGGAATCACTCACTTGGAAGTTCATCTTAGTTGTCATGCAATGCAAAAACCAATTCACATTCCATTTATTCACAACTTTATGCTATGCCAAAACCGGATTTATTAGCCAACATTTGGTACACTCTAGTATGAACTTTTTCAGTATGCTTGATCAAGACTTTGTTATTTGAATACGTAACAGGTTGTTAGGAACTGGAATATATCTAAGAATAGTAATAACTACATTGCATTTCATGCCTGCAGGAATTGAACCACCTGCTTGAGATGTGTTTGCAGAACCACTCAGTTGTAAGCAATATTATTCAGAAAACAGGGATTTATCAAATAAAGAGTTGGCCAAATATAATAAACCCCTATCTAATTCCTTTTTTCTCTCTTAAGCTATATCTTTCTACTAGATCTTTGATGAGAGAGTCTTTTTCTCCCCCAATGGACTAACACCCCGCGCATATCTCAATGGCGCACCACAGGCACCACTGCACGGTGCAGTGGGCCCAGTCCCTGGCATCAGCGACCTGGCAGTTCATTGGCCTGGCGCTCATGGTTCTCACCACAGTGGTGCTCCCCTCGCCCCCAAGACGCCTAATGGCACCACCAGGGGCCGACCCCACAATGCCAATCAGGGCAGGTATCCCCACCTGCTCCTTCCCCCCACCCTCCCATATGCACACCCACAAACACCCCCCAGGGCTGGGCATGCCCATGGCCTGCAGTGTGATGACCTGCAGTGCCATCACCCCAACATCAACCCCAAAGACCCCACACCCGATAACCACAACTGAAAAATGCTGCTGTACCTGATGCCTGGCGGGCCCCACCCTGCCGGGACCGCCCTCCCGAACCATAGCACCACCAAGGACGAAACCCAGCCACTGCGACATGAAGGCAGCACGAGCTTCCCACCGAACCCCATAAGCCCCCACCCCATTCTGAGAAATTTCCTGGTCCACATCCGAAAAACAGAAGAATATGTACAACAAAAAGGTGGCAAAACGCCATGGAAATACAACAGCACTACAAACCAGACAAGGCATGGAAGAGATCCCTCCACTGGTTGACACCCAGGAGGCCACCAGCACCCCCCTGCCATCAAAGTGCCCCGAGAGAGCCCGGAGACGACCAAGGTAGACTGAATGCAAATGGACAGTGATGCCGAGAGAGATCAGCCCAAGGCACCAGATGCACCACTGCCAGAGAGCACAACAGCCCCGAAGGATGAGGTGGTGACACTAGACGCCAAGCTCCTCCTGACTTATACAAGCACGCATGCTGGTAGAACCCAACAAACCCAGAAAGCAGAAGCTCACTGAGCTGACCTGCCTCAATGAGAACACCCTAGCTGCCTTCTTCACAGAAACCATGGACCCAGTCAACATCGCCATGCACATAGCGGCCAGCACCCCCCAGAGCCAAATGCTGAAGGAAGACAGTTGGATGCGTCCCACCCTAAGGAACCTGGATACCAGAGGCCGGACAGACCAAGATACCCTGGGCAATCAGGCCCTGCTACTGAGCTTCCAGCCCACCGCTTCCCTGTGGCTGACCAAAAGCATCACCACGTGGGGCCCGGCCACCACACACAGGCCCGCTACTGCCAATCATGACACTGGCCCCACCCAGAGCCCAAGGACCATAGACAGCACGCCCAGAGAGCCCCTGGCACTGCCTAGAGCCATAGAAGACACTGACCTCACCCCGACGATGAAGGAGGCTATCACTCTCGTGGCAGGCCCAAGACAGCGCAATGCAGAGGAACGCCTGGTAGCAATGGCTGGGACCAAGCTACTCGATCTATTCTGGGAGATGTAAAAAAATCAACATCAAGGTAAATTCGGCCTTCATTGAATACATCGGAAAAAACAGCATTATGTTCCCGGTTCCAAACTTGGTGATATACTGTAAATGCCAGGAAATTGAGGCAACCCAATGGACAGTCAGGTTCATACCAGAAACGAAGTTAAAGGTACTCACGGAGGCCAAGATACCGTTCACAGTGTATGCCCTCCATGCTGACAAATGCAAGCCATGCCCCCACGAACTCGCTGATGCATGGGCACACCCAGCCAAGGACCATATACTCAGATTCGAACCCCAGATGAATGGCTGGGCAATTACATTCACAGACAGGAACGTGATAATCCCACTCATGTGCCAGACCAATAACGACCCACGTGCCTCCGTCCATGCCGAAGCCACATATCAAAATAAGCTCTACCCCGGTGAAGTATGGAAGTGGAACTTAACACACGCCCATGGCTCAGAGCCTCGCCATGCACCGCCATCAACAGGGCCTTTGAAGACCACCTGTACGACATCATCCAGATAGGTGTCAGCCCCAAAGGTGACCTCTACATTGTCCATGTGTGGCCCCCAGTCCATGAGACCGCTAACATCCACCTGCTGGGATATCCTGAGGCAACAGTATACCTGCATGGCACGACCCAAAATAATACATACCTCACCCCTAATGACAGCGCACAACCAAACAGACAAGTGCGATGCGAGCAGGAACAGGTGCAGGAAGCACGGCCCCCAGTCGATATGAGCCATGAGGCAACCAAGATGACAGGGCCCTCTGGCCCCAGACCCAGCCGCCCCCCTGACAATGAACCACACCCCAAACCCCACAGACCCAACAAATCATAAGACCACCCAGCAGAAGCCCTGCTCCTCATGTCCACAATACTGATTACCCAGACCAGGCAGTTCACTCTGGCCACTATAATAGTTGTACTCCTAATAGCTACACAAGGGGCAGCAGCCACAGATGACACCATTACCATCGCCAGCTGGAATGTCCAAAACACACTGTTCGGGGCAGTCATACTTCTCATCAAGGCGATTCAGAGCTGCACCAAACGCCCAACCCCAGAAGTCATAGCACTACAGGAGCTTGGCATGGTAGACGAAAAGCAGGTCAATCAGGCAGCATTAACGGAAGGGTATACCTGTACCTCGGCCAATGAGTTGGCACCAAAGTCCCAGTGGGATTCCTTGTACACAATTCAATACAAGACCACTGGTCGACCAGCACTACGGACTGTAAAGACACCCTTTTAGGAACAGTTAAACTCAATGCCTCTCTTACCATCATTAATGCATACAGCCCGGGGAGAGGGTCCCCAGCCCAGTCAGAATTGTGGCACACCATTACAGAACAGACGATGAAATACAAAGACAGCACACTGGTAGGTGACCTCAACACATGGATGGACCACCCACACGACATGCATTCCGATGCAGAAAAAAGAATGACCAAATACCTACGGGAATGCAAAATGATAGACGTCCTCCAATGCCAAGGTGTGGCACAGGCCACACATCACGGCCCCCACAACACCAGCAACAAGCTGGACTACATTATAAGCCCACGACACATGCTACCACATATCCACACTGGGGGAGTGGGCAAACACACAGAGGACCTGTCAGACCATTTGCCACTGTACTGCACCATTGCACTGACGGAAGGCATGTCCCAGCGGAGGTGGACCCCACCACCACAGAAAAACTCCTGGACAAAAACCACGTCCCTGGAAACCTGTGCAGCCCAAATAAAGGAATGGCAAGACGCCCTGCTCCGGACCCCACTACTAGAGGACACGGACATCGACGATATGCAAAATATAGCAGTGGAGGCCGTGATACGGGTTTTGGGGACCAAACCCAACAGACCAGACAGAGGGAGGACAAACACCCTTAGAGCATACGACATGTACCAAGAAATAAGGGACACCAAGAGTGGGGATAAACAGGGCACCCCGTCACCCAGCAGCATTAAACGTATAGAAACAGAAGTCATCCCCCTCCGATAGTACAAACCAAACCACGGGCACGCCTACAAATCCTGGCGGGGCACTACTAAATGGATCCTCTGATGCATCAATCAGAACCGGACCCGGACAGAGGCAGACCACATTAAAGAATATATTGAATGCTCTATGGCAGAAGGGTGCGTAAATCCCAAGAGGTTCCTCAAGGACCTATGCATGCCACGAGGCCCTGGGCTACCACTTAGCTACACCAAACATGACGGCACCCACACCACTACCCCAGAGGAGGCACGAGAGTCAGCACAACTGTGGATCGATGAACACTTCAATCTAGACATGATACCAGCCCGCTAACCCATATGGTGGGATAAACCACACCCCACACTTCCTGACATGATGGCAGTGGCCATGGACAACCCGATTACTGAGGACGAACTGAGAGAGGCTGCAGTGGCACAAAAAAGCAGCTTGGCACTCGGACCCATCAGGTTCAAGGCAGAATATGTCACCCAATTCCCGGACTCGTGGCACGACCGATGGCTTAAAAACCTGAACGACATATGGTCTGGCACCAAACCAATCCCACTGACGTGGACCAGAGGTGAAATTATGCCCATTTTCAAGGGAGGGGACCAAACGCAGCCCGGTAACTACCGCCCCATCACACTATGTGAGGTAGGATATAAATATTTACTACGATCATCAACAAGAGACTATACAATACACTAGAAGACCACAACATATGGGCCAATGCCCAGGAAGGCTTCCGAGGCAATCACTCAACGACACATATCATATAGGCACTCCACCAAAGACTAGAGGAAGCCACCAGATGGCAACAGAAAGTCGTGGGCATGTATGTTGACCTTAAGAAAGCATATGATTCCATCCACCGAGACCACACTGAAATATTACAACGTCGGACCCACCCTAGCAAGAAACATAACGGCACTATACACCACCCACCATGCAGGCCAGATCCCACACGGCACATGGCCCCACCAAATGGGTTAGCATTAACCACGGAGTGCGACAGGGGTACCCCCTGTCATGCACACTCTTCAATCTCTCCATTAATTCCCACCTGTACCAAATCGAGATGCATCCTGAAGCCCTAGACATCCATGGTCCCAAATGGGGGGTGCTCACCTACACCAATGACATGGTCCTACTGGCCCACACACCCTGGATGCTCGAACAACTACTGATATATGTGATGGACATGCAGGACGCAGGGCTACACATTAACCCAAAGAAATGTGCCACTTTCACGAGAAACGACAAACCCCCCACGGTGGTAACCACACAAGGCACTATCGAACCAGTAGCACCTGGCACCACCTACAAATACTCGGCATACACCTGGACCCACAGGGCAAGGATGCACTTGACGCCCCCACCATGACGCACATACTCCTAGAGCAGTGCAACTGGCTGTGCACTAAGAAATCCCTGTCCCTAGAACAACACATATACATAGCCAACATGGTCATCAACGGAATGGCACAATACCATGCCAGCACTATGGCACAAAACAATAAACTACTAGAGTCGCTGTCACACACCCTCGAGAATGCGGCAATAGGAAAACTAGGGCCCATACACATGATTAGTAGATGACACGCATTCACACCAACAAGACAAGGAGGGCTAGGGCTCTGAAACTTGGCGGATGTCATACGAAGCAAACACACACAGGAAGCACTGGAATGGCTCAACGCCATGACACTGAACGGTATTATGCCCGAGACTGACATCACGGCAATACTCCTGCGCCTCGATGAAGACTTCACTGCAGCCTTCCTGCCATACCACATGGCTCCTGCACGTCCTAGGGCCTGGGACCACGAGTACGAGAGCGACTGGCTGCCTGGCTGCTTCGGGTGCTCGAGGGTCGCCAGACGCTCAGCTGCACCGCTGCTCGGCGGCGGGGCTGGGGACGGGCTGCACGTGTGCTGATATTCCTGAGAGCAGAGGGCGATGCGCATGCTGCAGCTCTGTGCTGGTATCCCGCGCTGCACGATCACGGAGCATCAACAGAGGTGCACGCAAATGCCGCTTTTCCCCATGTTTGGCGAAATCCGATCACGACGCGCTCATCAGGCATTGTCCCGCATGAGCAGCCACCGCCCCGGTGCCTCCCCGCCAACACCAGGCTGTGAGACGAGCTCCGCTGGCCGGTGCGGACCACCGGGGAGCGCAGGGGCCGAGGAACGGGCTGAGACACGTTCTTTGCTGATTGCTCGCTCGGCGGCCACAGAAACCTCACTGCACTGTGCGAGGGTCTGACAACAAGTGCCGTCGCGTCTTCTTGGGCACCGCGCACCTGATCGCTCTTGTGGGCCACTGAGTGGCCGACGCTCGGCGCAGCGAGGATGATGCGGTGCTCGCGATCGTACGAACCCTATGACCCCTCAGTGGCTGCCCATGAGGAAGTGCTGCCCCGCAGAGCCAGACTGAGTATGACGCGCCCGCGCTGGCACTCCCAACGCAAGGAATGCCACCTGAGACCCGCCGCACCAGAGAGGAAGGGCTGTAAGCAAAGCCCCAAGGCGGCGGCTGCTCCGCGCATTCCATAATAATTGAGTCAGAGCCCCGGAAAAGACAACGTGGGCGCGTAGCACAGAAATGTCCACAGACCACCGCGCGAAGACACTCCGCGGGTACCCGCTGATCACGGCATGCCGCGGGAATGCTTGCCGGGATTCCGCGCGCATCACATTGCGCAAAATTTCAGAGCGCGTGTACGGGCGGGAAATGGGAGATGCTGAGCAATGGCCAAAATTGAAGTCGCCGTGAGGGATTCGTCCGCCGTCGCCCTCGGCACAGTCGAGCCCCACAGCCTGCCGCTGACGCAGCACGTGAAACCTACTGTGCCTGAGTGTTCCGGAGTCTGGGGAGGCTCGGCGAGCTGCTCCGCTTCGCTTGGGGGCGGCACCGGGCAGAAATAGCAGCTGCGCGGCTGCCGCATTTTTCTCCCAGAATATTTATGCCGTTTGAGGATGCGAAAAGCTGTTTTCACGGGCTTCCGTGCCTTCTCGGAGCCCCCAACTGCTTTTCCGTGGGCGCTGCCTCCGGCGCCGAGCCTACCGACGTCATCAGAAAAAAGTAGTTTGCCTTAGCGTCAAGCCATCTGCCACCAAATTTTCCCCATAATGATTACCCTCTCGCTGATCGTGCTCTTTGTCCCGAGCATGCTCCAGATGGTTCTCACCGTGCTGCTTGCTCATCGTCAGGCTGGGAGCCGTCTGGAAGCGTGCGCTGTGTCCTCCTACTACTCCCCCCACAAGATTTTGTCCCGGGCCCAACCGGACTTCTCACGATCTCCGCGCGCCAGTCGGCGAGGCCATCGACGAGCTCCACCACGTTCTGGAGTATCGCCTGCACGCTGCCGCCGCTTTCGGCCAGCCGCAGGGCCGCGCGGCACGTGCAGAGGCTCAGCCGCTGCCCCTCGACGCATTCGTGCGGATTATTCCCGCCCAATTAAGACTCCCGCGATCCCAGGCACCCCAATGCGCCCCGCACACCAACTGACTGCTCCACCAGCCTCTCCAGGTGCCCGTTGCTGTCCCTGGTGCTCCTGCCGTTGACGACAACTCCGCGCACCGCGCTACTCTCGTCGAGCCGCCGACGCCTGCAGCTTCCGACAGCGCCCCCTGGCGAACCATCGCTACGACGTCGCCACCGGCCCTCTCGTGTCGTCTGGTGCGTCGGCAATCACTCAGCCCGCCACTTCACTCGTTCGTTTGGCGCTTTGACAAGAATTGGCTGCAAATTGGCCCATTTTGCACAAATTGAAATGGGATCGGAAAATGTCGCTATCCCAAGGACAGTACGGACTTTGCCTGGCAGTTTGAATACAGTATGGGGGTTTTTTCCTCGGGGTGTCACTCACCAACTCGCGATTTGGATCTGGACATTATTGCGTGCGCATCTCTTTGGAATTGTTCCCCTTTGTTTTGTTCGTCTGCACCCACCGAGGGCGAGGTCGCCACCGGCCCCCGCGAGCCCTCCGGCTAGTCAGTTCAGTCCTCGTTCCCAATGCTGTACTTTCGCTGTGGCACTTGTGGACATGAGTTTCCGATTTGAAACACTTGATTTGGATTCAATTTGAGTTGAAGTATCTCCGAGCTTTGCTTTCTCCCCTTTTTCGGCCCTTCGCTGTCTTACCCGGAACGCAGTCGCAGCCGAGGTGGTCGCCACGCCGTACGCTGTGCCAGCGGTCCGCGCACTTGCCGATGCGTCTGTCGACAAGTTTGAGGACCGCGCAGCGTCTGTGGAGGCTCAGGCACTGTTCCTCGAGACTTTCTTATGACAATAGCTCTTGCAGCCCGCTTCTTGGGCCCTGCGCGCAGACTGACGCGCTCCACCAGCCACCCCAGGTGGCCGCTGCTGCCCCTGATGCTCCCACCCACGACGACAACGGCGTGCAGCCCGCGATTGACGCCGAGCCGCAGACGCCCGCGGCTTCCGAGGAGCACGAGCAGGTCCCCCTGGAGATCCGCCCCCACGACGTCGTCTCCGTCCCTCGCGAGTCGTCTGGTGCGTCGGCCTGTCCTTTTCGCGAATCGCATGATTTGAATGGCTATCAGTTGCATTTCTTGGGGTATAACCATAATTCCCTCCTTTTTCTCGGGGCTCTCCTCTCCGTTGTTACTACGATGGGCGTCTCTCCTTGCGGCTCTGACTCTGTTCTCTGCGTCGCGGTCCCGTTCCGACATTCGATGCCTCACACGTGGCGTCGCAGCTGTCGGCAGCGACGAGGACCGCGCTGCGGGTGCGGGTGCTGTGGTGCCCGAGGAGCGCGTGCAGGCCACGTCGGTCGTGGAGCCCCGCATCGAAGAGCAGCACGAGGAGCGCCAACAGGAGCCCCTGCCCCACCGCGACGGTGCAGCGGGCCTCCACGAGCAGCCCGGTGCGTCGGTCCTCGTCCTCGCCGCTGCCCCCAGTGGTGGCGTGCGAATCTTAGTTGAGTCAATTGATTTGGGTCGTATTTATTGGGTCAAAGTACCAGCGGATCTCCCCGCATGGGTTGCGCTCTGATGAATGCGGCGCATTGATGGCCCCACCGCGGGGTGGTGTTCTCTGAACCCTCTCACTGACTGACCCGCACGCGCAGTCGCCGCTGAGGTGCTCGCGACGCCCGCAGACGCCTCTACGGTGCATCCTCGCGAAGCTGCGCCTGCCGACCAGCCCCACGTCAGCGCAGAGGCGCCTGCGGTGGCTCAGCCTCTGCCCCTCGAGGACCACGTGAGCCAGCACTCCCCTGCTAGGGGTCGGCGAACACCTCACCCTTGGTCTTCTGAGTGAGTTGTTAACTCAGTTAACTCACTC
>CACRSC010000069.1:152681-170218 GCA_902651635.1 Mastigamoeba balamuthi | reverse complement strand
CAATACTGTTGTCTCTTTATGCCCCGTGCTGAGTAGGGCCTCTCAGTCATCCCCACACACCCTGTGCACATTCACATTGCTCTCCTTGCAGTGGCGTCTGCAGAAAGGACGAGGCCAGTGCCGACGCCGACGACCTCGAGTAACGCATCCTCCCCGTGGGCCGCCGCCTGCAGCTCCTCGGCCTCGGTGTCATCGGGGTCGGGGCCTGCAGCTCCCATACAGCACTATGACGTGGAGCCGGCTTCCTCTCCGTCCTCTGACCGGCGCGGCGCCCCCAGAGGGGCGGGTGGGGGGAAAGAGTGCACACGAGCAGCGGAACGAGGCATTCGAGGGACACAGGACGTGCGACAGTGAAGGAGCCCAGATGGGCATCTTCTTGCGATCGGGTGCCGTGCCCAACGGCCAGACGTTCCCTGCGCTCCAGCCACGCCGACAGACCGCTCGCGACGTCGCCCATGCCGATGACGGTCGTTGGGGCCGGCGGGAACGAGCGCGCATTGTGCAGGCCGTGCTCACGTCATCGCAGCGCAAGGCAGCGCACTACAAGCAGCGCTCCGCTGGAGGCCCCGAAGGCCGAAGGGATCGAGGCGTGCGTATCGCGACGAGGGCGTGGGGCCGAGAGCCAGCCGTTGCACGCGTGGCGCCGGACCGCCCGAGTCAGAGGCGCCGGCGCAGGCGAGCCCGGTCGCTGCGTTGGGCATAGGAGCTGCACGCAGGCGAACGAGGGAGGGCTCGAGGGCACGGCGCTGCGGACCCCAGCTCCCTCGAGATGCAGCGCCGCTTGGAAGAGAGCGGGGCGCCAAGAGCAGCGGGCACGCGTGCGCCAGCAACGCGCGGGCGGACGGCAGCGCCATGGCAGGCGGCCCTCTTCGCTCGCTCCACGGGACGATGAGCATCTCGACGACCAGCGCCCTGCAGCGCATCGCCGCGCGAGGCAGCGGCGTCTGCCCACGCCCAGGGGCACAGCACACGCACAAGCGTCGATGCGGCCGCCCTGCACAGTGCAGCGCAACCGAGGCGTGAAACACTGTGTGGCTCGCTGACGTCATCTCTCAGCGCGTCAGCAGCAGCGCAGCAAGGGGGTAGGCGACAGCAGTGGCGGGTGGGGACAGGGATGGACAGCGAGCGGCCCAGTCGTCGCCAGCAGCTCAGTGCGGAGGGCACTGCTACTGCCTCGCGTAGCCGCAGCAGCGGGAGCGTCGCACAGGCGAGGGCGCAGCACAGCACAGCACAGCACGCCAGAGGCCAGAGAGCGGGGGGGCCCGCAACGCAATCCCCTCGCGCGGCTGAGCCAGGGGTGCCAGCGGGGCCGCGTGCTGCGCCTGCGGGCTGCGCACTCCAGAGAGCCGCCCCGCGGGAAGAGGATCACGACGGGGAGGGGCTGACAACGCGTGGGTGCCTGCAACGCGCACCAGCGCTCCGCGGGGCAGCAGCCGATGGGGCAAGCGCCTGCGCACGAGGACCCCGGGCGGGCAGGGGACAGGCGCTCGCGTGGGCTATTCTGGGAGCACGGGGGCAGTGGGGCAGGGCAGCAATCGGTCAGGCGGCAAAGATAGAACAACAAGTGCAACCGCAAGAGCCAAGCCACCCGGGCTCATGGCGCTCTATGGACAGCACGCCCGCTCTCGCGGGGCAGCACTGGCGCTGCTGGGGGCTGCCGGGCTGCTGGCGCTGCTGGCGGGAGTGGCCGAGGGCGCGGCGTGCCAGACAGCGCCGCCCCTCGAGATGGAGGCCTACGACTCGTACGACCCGCCCAAGGGCTTCGCCACCGCCCAGTCGCTCTGGAGCAACAACCACCGCCTCTACGCGGCCCACGCGGCCTACAACACCAGCGAGACGGTCGACTGCTCCAGTGCGCTCGGATCCGCGCTTACCGAATGGCTCACGCAGCACCCGGCACTGCCGCGCCAGAGTACACTCAGTACACAGGACCCAACGCAGTCGAGATCATACAGCTCTTCACGCCGCGTGCGCTGCCCTGGTCTTACAGCAAGGCGCGCCTCCACCGCCGTGTTTCGTGAGCTGACGGCGCGCACCTGCAGGTGTGCTTCCTCGCAATGGGCGGCACGACCACCTCCAGCGTGCAGGCGCAGGTGGTCATGTACGAGGCGGACCCCGCGACAGGGCTGCCCAAGGCCACGCCCTCGTTCGTGCAGGACGCCAAGACCTTCACCCTCTACTCCTCGGTGCTCACCTTCGGAGAGATCCCCGTCACCAACATGACCGCCCTGACCCCCCGCGTCTACGTGGGGGTCCGCATCGTCTCGCAATGCCTGCCCTTCAGCTACCTCACCTCCTTCGAGCGCCTCACGCCCCGCCTCTCCTTCTGGCGGCCCATCACGCTGGCGGGCACCCCCTCCTCCCCCGCCTGGAACCCACACGTCGCCGACTGGGACAACGCCAACGACTCCAACGTCCTCCTGCGCACCCTGGGCCAGCCCCTCGCCACCGGTACAACACCCATCAGCACTGCAGTGCACAGCAACACTGCAAAACACGCACTAACAGCAACGGACGGCACACCGACACACAACGCGCAGCGCCTGCGGGGTGGACGTGCGCAGCGTCGCTGTACAACGACGGGGCCGCGTGCCACTGCGAGTGCGGCGTGTGGGACCCCGACTGCGCCAAGAACCCCGTGTCAGTCAACTGCAGCGCCAGCAGCGTCTGCGACCGCACGGGCCACTGCCTCGGTGAGCGCACGCACACACAAGTCCCTCGCACACGCAGGGCTGACGGGGCCCAACGGCGAGGGCAGCGCCCGGGTGGAACACGGGGGTGTGCGCGCTGCGGTCGTACGGGAGCGGGGACGGCTGCCAGTGCGGGTGCGGGGGCACAGCGGTGGACCCCGACTGCTTCGACACCGCGTCGACGCGCTGGTGGCCCCGCGCCCTCCCCTGCCCGGGGCAGCGCGTGGCCCGGTGCTCTGCTGCGGGGGCCTGCGTCGAGGCGTGGCCGTCGACGTGCAGCGCGGCGCGCTACGGGGACGGCGTGTGCGACTGCGAGTGCCAGGTGCCCGGCAGCGGCGTCCGCGACCCCGACTGCGCTGACCTCGGGGCCAACTCGAGCTGCGGCGACCGCGCCTGCCTCGAGGGCGCCTGCAGGGCCCTCCCCAGGAGCTGGTCCTGCTCCCCCGCCAAGTGGGCCGACGCCAACTGCGACTGCAACTGCGGCGCCTTCGACCCCAGTGCGCCCCCCTCCCCCCTCCCCCTCCTGCTCTATTGTGCTCAGCTCTGTCGAGTTAATAAAATAATGCGCACGCACGGGCAGCTTGTAGGACGTCGTCTTCCAAGGGCTGTGTCGACGGCACCATCACGCCTTTGACTACTTGCCAGCCCAATGGCGTATGCGGCCTACCAAGTACGTGCCGATGAAAAAAGGATTTTGCCGTCCTGGCAGATAGCCTCCTTGCTCTGTTTGCTGACTGGAGTTGTTGTGCGCAGGCTGTGGCAACGGCATCAAGGAAACCTCGACGTACGGCAACGAGGAGTGTGACGGCGGCGTCGGCTGCAGCGACCAGTGCACGTGCCTGCCCCACTGGAAGACGGTCTCCCCCACGTCGTCTGACTGCCGTCCCAGTGCGTTGCACACTCGCACTCGATGCCGCGAGTCTCTGCGCTGACTTGCGATCTGTTCTTGCTGTTGCTTCCAGTCTGCGGGGACGGCTTCGCCATCGCGACGGAGCAGTGCGACGGGGGTCTGGGCTGCGTCAACTGCTCGTGCACGGCGGGCCACACGCCATACAGCCCCCCGCGGCCGGGATGCAGCGCCTGCGGCAACGGCGTGCTCGATGAGGGCGAGTTGTGTGACGGGGGCCCCGGCTGCTCCAACTGCAGTTGCGGCGCTGGCTACCGCAGCACAACGCCTCTCTCTGTCGGCTGCTTCCGCGTTGTCTACAGTGCGTCGTTCCTCCTACTTCTTGTTCTCTACTGAGAGACGGGCCCCACAGAGTGTGGCGACGCTGCGGTGCAGGGCACCGAGGAGTGCGACGGCGGCAAGTACTGCAGCGCCAACTGCACGTGCATGGAGGGAGGGCATGCCCCATTCAACCCAAGGATCTCGTCGTGCACGGGCTGCGGCAACGGCGTCCTCGAGGCGGGCGAGCAGTGCGACGGCGGGCTCAACTGCAACGTCACGACGTGCCTATGTGTGACAGGCTTTGTCGCAACGTCGCCAGGATCACTGGGATGCATCAAGGAGACTGTCAGTGCGTCCACGGTCTGCCGCACCCGCCTCTGACGCTCGTGCCAGACTGCGGGAACGGGCTGCTGGAGGCTGGCGAGGAGTGCGACGGAGGTGCCTTCTGCCTCGCTGCCAAGTGCGTGTGTGCCAGCGGGCACAGCTCCTACACGCCTGCCAGGCTGTACTGCACTGGCTGCCCCAACGGCGCTGTCGACGGTGGCGAGGAGTGCGACGGGGGCGAGGGCTGCAACGCCACCACCTGCAGGTGCCAGACGGGGTACCAGAGAATGCCGACGGCACAGACGTGGTGCCACGTGTACGTCTCTGGGTCGTCCTCTGCAGGCAATGGCACAGGCCAGCAGGGCTCTGTCGAGTACGTGACGCAGGAGAAGACCGAGGTGGACCTGGCGCCCGTCATCGCGGTGCCCGTGGCCATGGGCTGCATCGTCGCTGCCGCGGCGGCCCTGGCCATCGCGCACATCTACAGGACGCGGCACAGGCGCCAGGCGCCCAGCATTCCCGACACGGAGATCAGCCCCATGGGGTCGCAGGCGCTGAGGGACATGCAGGCCGCATCGATGGCGACCCTGCAGCCGCCCTTCAGCTCCTCCGGGGGCGGGGACACACTGTCGTCGGCGTCGCCCGCGTCCCCCGTTGCTGCGCCGCCGCTGTCATTCACGTACCACATCCGCTCGACGGCGCCCGATGGGACGCCCATCATCATTGTGCCTGTCAAGGCGTCGCCCATGTCCATGATGGCCATGAGCGGCATGGCGCGGAGCGGCAGCAGCCAGGGCTCCAGCAGCGACACCAACTCCGCGCCAGTTGTGCTGTGAGCCAGCAGCAGCGGGCACAGAGCAACACAAAGAGCATCTCGGGGCAGTACGAACAGACCACGCACCTTACACACAAATGGCCTGTATTGCAACGTGCGCCTGTGGTGGCGGTGCCCGCCTGTCTCTCCACTCAGAGCATCTTGCGCGTGGTGCTGTCGAACTCGCCTGGGGTGAAGGAACGCCGCTTCTGGGCGACAGTGTTGCTGCCGTTGGCCACGATAGCCCCTGTGGGCGACGCCCGCATCATCTCCAGCGACTGGCGCAGGGGAGAGGGCTTTGCCGACGACACGCGAATGTTGTCGGAGCTGCGCGAGTGAGAGACGGGGGGCGGGCCCTCCTGCTCCTCCCGCTTGGGCGACGAGGAGACCAGCAGTGCCGGCGAGTGCGACGTGCGTATCTGAATGCTGCCGCTCCCCCCGTTGCTGCCGGGCAGCGGCGACGCCGAGGAACCGCTGCGGCCGTCGGGGCTCTCGTGGAACTTGGTGTCGCGGTGGCTCGAGATCCGCCTGCCTGGGGGCACGCGCGAGTCCGAGGCGGTGCGCCCGTGCCGGGACTCCTCGCCCCTCAGCTTGGAGGCCATGCTCGCCGGTGCCTGCTGCGACTGCGACGGCGTCGCTGCTCCTGCGGCCGGCTGCTGCTGCCCCTGCGGCGGCGGCTGCTGCTGCTGCGAGTGCGAGGTCAGCGAGGACCTCCGGGGCCTCGAGGGCGACGCCGCTGCCTTGACGCCGGGGCTGGCGCTGCTCTCGGGAGCTGCTGCCGCGGGCTTGGCGCCAGGTGGGCTGTCGCGGGACTTGAACGCCGGCGAGCCCTCGGGGCTGTGCAGCGCGCAGGGCGACGGCTTGCGGTCAAAGGGGGACGAGCACTTGCGGAGCTGCTCCGGGGAGCTGATGGGGGAGACGGCCTCGCCCTTGGAGCTCTTGCGGGGTGCCGTCTGCTGTGTGTGCGGAGGCGACGCTGCGAGGTAGAGCTCATCCGGTGGGCTGCTGTTCGGAGGCGATGTGCCGGGACTGCCCCTGCACCCCTTGCGCGGTATCGGGGCCTTGACGACGAGCCCGTCCTCCCCATCGGATGTCCGCCGCTGCAGCGAGGGGCTGCCGACGGCGTGAGGGCCTGGCGACCTGCTGCCCGCAGCGCCTGCCTGGTAAGATGGCTCGCGGGGGCCGATGGCGGGCGACTTGCTCTTGGGCGACCCCACGGGGGAGATGGGCAGCTCTTCGGCGGAGAGGCCGATGGCGAGCGTCGACGACGACCATGTGAGCTGTTTCTGCAGGGACCTGTGTGCCCCTGGGCTGGGCGACCTGCGCCGCGCCGCCCTGCTGTCCTGCGCAGCATACATGGGGGAGCGCGGCTCAGGCGCTGCCTCCCCGGCGCTGCCGCCCTGCTCGTCGGGAAGGGCCGACCTGTCCAGTTCCCACGAGGGGACCGAGGACCCGTCGGAGGTGCCCTCGTGCCGCGGGGGCGAGGTGCCGATGAGGATGGGCGTGTCGGCGTGGTGCTTCTTCAGGGCCCCTGCCGAGGCAGCCGGGGGCGACCTGCCCCGCGAGTCCTCTCTGAACTGCCTGGGCCCCACGGTCGGCGATCCCGGCGCCGCGGAGGAGGATGCCGCCCCGAGGCTGGTGGTCACGAGGACCGTCTTGGAGTACTCGAGCTCAGGGGCGCCGTGCTTGAGGCTCGTGGAGAGGCGCGGCTCCGCGGGCATGGGCTGCGGCGAGGGGCTGGGGCTCCTGGAGGAGCGCCTGTGCGGCGTGCTCCCGGCTGGGGGCGGCATGGCGTAGGGCGGGGAGACAGGCGCAGGGCTCTTGCAGTCCTCGATGATGCAGTCGTGCCGCCCGAGCCGCATGAGATCCTTGTCGATGAAATCGGCGAGCTTGGGGTACTGCACGCCGCCCCGCCCGAGCTCGCGGACGACGACCTGCCCCAGGCGCAGGAGGGCCAGGGCGTGGGGCCGCGGCAGCAGCGCCTGGTGGACGGCCTTGAGCTGCCCGACGAGGGCCGTGAGGTTCCGGGCGTACTCGCGCAGGACGACCTCGCGCACGGCGCCCCCGGGGTCGTGCACCAGCGCCAGCTCCGCCACGACGCACATGTGCTCGCCCGCGGCAGCGGGGTCTCCCTTGCCCAGGAGGCGCCTGCACAGCGCCGCCGCCGTCTCCGGGGCCGCCAGGGGGCAGCGCTCGGTGTCGGGGACCGCGGGGCCCGCGCTGGCAGAGGCCGCGGCGATGCGCTTGCTGAGCGACCCCGCCGAGGCGCCGCCGGCGATGCAGCAGAGGGCCTCGGCGAGGCCGGCTGTGGCGGGGTCGGCGGCGAAGAGGGCCTCGGCCTTGGCGCGGNGCCCGAGCCGCATGAGATCCTTGTCGATGAAATCGGCGAGCTTGGGGTACTGCACGCCGCCCCGCCCGAGCTCGCGGACGACGACCTGCCCCAGGCGCAGGAGGGCCAGGGCGTGGGGCCGCGGCAGCAGCGCCTGGTGGACGGCCTTGAGCTGCCCGACGAGGGCCGTGAGGTTCCGGGCGTACTCGCGCAGGACGACCTCGCGCACGGCGCCCCCGGGGTCGTGCACCAGCGCCAGCTCCGCCACGACGCACATGTGCTCGCCCGCGGCAGCGGGGTCTCCCTTGCCCAGGAGGCGCCTGCACAGCGCCGCCGCCGTCTCCGGGGCCGCCAGGGGGCAGCGCTCGGCGTCGGGGACCGCGGGGCCCGCGCTGGCAGAGGCCGCGGCGATGCGCTTGCTGAGCGACCCCGCCGAGGCGCCGCCGGCGATGCAGCAGAGGGCCTCGGCGAGGCCGGCGGTGGCGGGGTCGGCGGCGAAGAGGGCCTCGGCCTTGGCGCGGAAGGAGCGCTGGGTGGCGGGGATCCTGTCGAGGGCGCCGACGAGCGAGCAGAGCGAGCGCCCCGACGAGCGGACGCGGGCGCTGGAGCTCTGGAGGCACGCGAGGGCCGAGCCCAGCAGGGCGGGGGCGGCGTCCCTGGCGGTGTCGAGGGCGCCGTCGGGGAGGACCTCGGAGACGCGGGCGACGCAGTTGAGGGCGTTGCGGGCCATGAGGCAGCCCGTGGGGTTGGCGGCCACGTGGCGGAACACCAGCGCGCAGAGCTGGCGGCACACGGCCACGCGCCTGTCGATGCAGGCGATCTCGAGCAGCGACACCAGCAGCGACCCCACCCCCAGCGCCAGCGACGGCGGCGCGTCGTGGGCCGCCGCCGCGCTGACCAGCTGCCCCGACCTCCGCACGAGCTCCTCCAGCGCGTCGCGCAGCGCCGTCACGGGGCACATGCGCACCAGCAGCGCCGCCAGCTCCAGGGCGTCGGGCGTCGCCGCCGCCCCAGCGGGCACCGCGGCCTCGGGCTCGGCGGCTGCGGCGGCGGCGGCGTCGGGCGGGGAGCTGCAGACGAGGGCGCGGACCACGCGGGCGGCGCCGCAGTCGTCGAAGAGGCGCTCGGACATGCGGTAGCCGTAGGCGAGGTACGTCGTCATGACGGCGCGCACGCAGCGCACGAGGGGGACGACGGTGGCGGCGGGCTCTCCCGCAGGCAGCGCGGCGGCGGCGGCGACGACGAGGGCGCTGCAGAGGGGCTCGCAGAGGTCGCCCCCGAGGTCGGCGCAGGCGACGGCGCGGCAGAGCGAGGCGGTGGCGGCGAGGGCCCCGGGCTGCGCGAGGCCCGAGCGGACGAGGGCTGCGAGGAGGGCCCTGCGGTCGCGGAAGAAGCAGAGCGCGTCGGGGCGCCGCTGCGTGAGGGCGTAGAGGGCCAGGGGCGCCAGCACCCGCGCAAAGTGGGGGCTCGCGGGGCCCCGGGCGGCCGCGCGCAGCACGAGGCCCCGCAGGCGCGGGTGGGCCGGGCCGCGGCCCCCGGCAGCCATGGCGGCGAGCTCGACGGCCTGCCACGCCAGGGGCAGCGATCCCGGGGCGACGGGGCCACCGGCCCTGCGCGGTGCGTCAGCGCAGGCGTGAGGCGTGCGGGGTGGGGGCCGAGTGCCTCTGCTGGGCGGTGCGGCGGAGGAGAGAGCCGAGCAGCTGGGAGGCCTGGCGGCGCTGCTCCTCGGTGAGCTGCGACCCCGCGGGGGGCATCGTCTGCGGCGACGGCGGGGGCCGCCGCTCGCAGGCCTCCACCTGGTCGAGCATCGGCTGGCGCGGGGCGTGGCGATGCGCGAGAGAATGCGCGGAGGGGCCGCGGGGAAAAAGTGATCGGGGATCGCGGGGCCCCGCAAACAGAGCGACGCTATTTCGGGCGCTGCCCTGGCGAGCTCTGATCCCGAAGCGGCCGGGATAGCGCGCCCAGGAGAGAAGCAGACAATCACGGGCAGCGGCCGAGGGCTCGGCACTGCTGCTGCTGCTGCCACCGCTGGCACCGCCATGGGCGACGGCGACGCAGATAGCGACCTGCAGAGCGCGTGGGTTGTGGCCTCGCTGGTGGTCCCCGCCCTCGCCAGCCCCGCAGACCTCCTCGCCCTCGCCCTCAGCCACCCCTGCGCCCTCGCCTCGGCCTGCCTCGCCCGCGTCGCCCGCCTGCGCCCCCGCTGCTCCCTCGCCGCCGCCGTCGCCGACGCCCTCGTGTCGGCCTGCGCTCGCCGCGACGGGGCTGCCGTCGCCCGCCTCGCCCTGCCCCCCTTCGACGCCGCCGGGGCCCTCGCCGGCGTCGCCCGCGCGGCGCCCAGGTACCCGGGGGCCGTCCCCTGGCTCTGCGCCGCGCTGGCGGGGCCCCTGCTGGACGCGGGGGTGCCGGGGCCGCTGGGCCAGGCCCTGCGCAGGGCCGCGGGCGAGCGCGAGAGGGCCGGGGGCGCCTTCGGGGCGCTGGTGGCCGCGTGCTGCGCGGGGATGCCGGCGGCCATCGCGCTCCTGGGGGACAGGCGCTTCCGCCTGGCCCGCGCAGACGTCTCCGAGGCCCTCGACGCCGCAGCCCGCGCAGGCAGCGTCGCGGCCCTCGACGCCCTGGCGCTGCCCCCGCACTCCGCGGGCCTCGTCTCCCCGTACAGCACAGCCCTCGCGGTGCGCACAGGCGGGTCCTCCCTACTGCCCTCCCCCCCGGGCACAAGCGCTGCTGACCGCCGGGGCTGACGGGGGGGTGGGGCAGGGGGCGGCCAGGGGGGGCCACGTGGAGGCCATGCGGCGGCTGGCGCAGCCCCCGTACAGCATGTGCCGCGCGGGGCCCGAGGAGCTGCTGGCCGCCTGCGCGGGCGGCAGCGTGGGGGCCGCGCGGGCGCTCTGCGGGCCGCCGTGGCTGCTGCGGGCATCGGCCTGCGCCGAGGCCGAGCTGCTGGGGGCCGTGCTGCAGGGCGCGGACCCCTCGGCCCTGAGCCCGCTGCTGCTGGACCCCCCGCTGGCCCTGCAGCTCTCCCCCGCCGGCGCCCGCCTCGTGCGCGCCCGCCTGCCCGCCCTCGTCAGCGCCGGCCGCGCCGCCGGCCTCCTGCGCGACTGCGGGCGCCCCCCGCTGGCCCTGGGCGCCGCCGACGCCCGCGCCGGGGGCCTCGTGGCGCGGGCCTGCCGGGCGGGCTGCGTGGACGTCCTCGACGCCCTGGCGCTGCCGCCCTACAGCCTCGCCGGCCCCGACGCCCGCGCAGACGACGCCCTCGCCCTCCGCGCAGCCGCCGCCAGCGGCCACGCAGACGTCCTGCGCCGCCTGGGCCGCCCCCCCTACGCCCTGGGCGGCCCCGAGGCCCGCGCCCGCGAGTGCGAGGCCCTGCGCAGCGCCCTGGCCGGCGGCCACCTCGACGCCGCGCGGGCCCTCTGCGCGCCCCCCTACGCCCTCGGCCCCGCCGACGCCCGCGCCCGCGCCAACGAGGCGCTCCGGGGCTGCGCGAGCGCCGCGGCCCTGCGCCTGCTGGGGGCGCCGCCGCTGCTGCTGGGGGGCGCCGACGTGCGGGCGACGGGCTGCGAGGCGCTGGTGGGGGCGTGCGCGCGAGGCGACAGCGAGATGCTGGGGTGCCTGGGCGCGGCCCCCTGGTGCCTCGGGGGGGCCGACGCGCGGGCGCGGGGCTGCGAGGCGCTGTACGCGGCGTGCCGCGGGGGCCACGCCGGGGTGGTGCGGGCCCTGGGGGGGGCGCCGTGGGGGCTGGGGGCGGTGGACGCGCGGGCAGGGGGCAACAGGGGGCTGCGGTGGGCGTGCCTGGGGCGGCACGCCGGGGTGGTCGAGGCCCTCGCGCACGAGCCCTACGGCCTGCGCCAGAGCGACGCCCGCGAGGCTGTGGTGGGCTGGGTGCTCTTCCGCTGCCTCACGCCCCTCGCCCGCAGGCTCATGCAGGCCCCCTACGCCCTCAGCCTCGCCGACCTCGGCGGCCCCGTCGACGAGGAGGTCCCTCCCGACTGACTGACTGACTGTCTGGCTGGGCTGGCTGGGTGGCGCCCTCCATACCTCCTAGTGCATAGTTTAGCTGCTCTGTTCCCGTGTGCTGCCGTGTGCTCCCGTGGGTCGCTGCCGTTGCCTGTGTTCCGCTTTGCGGTAGGGAGCGCTCTGCGGTGCCTCAGAGGACACGTGGCGCCCACACCCGCGCGCGTGTCTCTGCTGCCACTGCCTGCCCTCGGCCCTGCCGCCAGGCGCTGCTGCTGCCGGTGGCCTCTGTCCCAGAGAAGTGAGGGGCCAGCAGTTGCGGCAGGGCGGCAGGGGCCACGGAGGCGCCGCAGCTGCAGAGTGGGGGGCAGGGAAAAGAGGGGCACCGGCGGAGCAGCCGCAGCCGTTGGTCTGTTGTGTTGTGTTCTCTGCCGCCGCGGATTTCTCTGAGAAACGGAGCAGCGCCCCTTGGCCCTTGCGGCCCCGCGTACCCCGCGCCCCCTCCTCTGCTCCGCCCCCCGACCCCACGCCGCGCGTGCGGGGCCCCCGGCGAGGGCGGGCTGCTCGAGGGGGGCGGTGCGGAAGCAGCGGAGCAGCAGAGGTCGTGGATGATCAACGCGCAGACAATACGGGTGCAAAGCGGCACTCCCCTAGGCAGGCAAAGCGAGAGCACCCCGGAGATCGCCCGTGGCCACACAGGGCAACAGCGGCCACCGGCGCAGTCGAACAAGCCGATCACCGACAGAATTCGCCGCAGCGGGGCGAGCGCACCGCGGCACAAAAGCGGGCAAGCAAAGCACAACACAACAGAGCGAGTCCCAACAGAGCAGCCATGAGCACCACGACGCTCGCACGCTGCCTCCCGGAGCAGCCCCAGGAGCTGCCGCAGCCGCAGCTGTGGCTGCCAGGCGCCCTGTGGCTGCGGGTGCTGTCGCAGACGGGCCCCAGCGACGTGCGTGCGTTCGCGGGGAGCAGCAGGGCCTGCGCCCTCCTCGTCCGCTCCCTCGGCCGCGATCTCGCCGCACGCGTCGCTGCCCGCCAGCTGCTCGCCGCGGTGCCGCCCGGGGCCCAGCGGGTGCCCCCCGGGGCGCTGCCGAGGTCGCTGCGGGTCAAGAGCCCCCTGTGCTTGGGTGCGCTGCACTGGCACTGGCACTGTGCCGCTGAGTCACTGGGCCACTGCGGGCTCCGCAGACGCCGGCGCTTTTCTCTTTTTCCGCAGCACACTCCCGCCCCCTCTCCTCCCTCTCCGCTCGTCTGCCTCTGTGACTCCCCCCGTGGCTCCTCTGCGCTCGCTCTCTCGCTCTCTCTTTCTGTCTCGCGTCTCCCGTCGTCCTTTTCTGCGCTGCTCTGCGGCGGTGCGACTGCTCGCTGGCTCGCTGACTGACCGGCTGGCGCGGGGCACTGGGGGGCGCAGAGTACCGCTGGGCCTGCCTCACGGAGCGAGCCACGCGGGCCGCCGCGGCCTGGCAGCGGGAGCTCTCGGTGGGCGTCGTGTTCGCGGTGCCCGACGCGCGGGACAGGCACGTGCCCAGCAGGCTGGGCGGCTGGTCCGCGGAGGCCGTCGACTGGGGCCGCGCCCTGGGGCTACCCCGCGCACGCCCCAAGGACCCCGCTGCCCCGCCGCCGGCGCTGCTGGCGACCCCGGGGCCCCTCTGGGGCCTGCCGCAGGGCACGCCGGTGCTTCTGCGCCTGGTGAGCACCGGCGCTGCTGGGGGGCCCATCCGCATAAATCGACTAATGCAGCGACTGCCCCCGCCAACAGGCAACACTGCGCGGCGACGACGACCAAGCCGACGCTCTCCGCGAGGTGGCGCTGCGCTGCGACGCCCTGGCCTTCTTCGGGGAGCCCCGCGACGCCGAGTGGCTGCTGCTGCCCCACGCGCGCAGGGCTGGCGTGCTCACCGACGCCGACACAGCTGACCTGTGCGCTGCGAAGCCCCTCGCAGCCCTCTCGCCCCTCGCCCTCACACGCCCACTCGTGCAGGCACGGGGGCTGGAAGGCCTTTGCGGGGCAGCACGCAGAGGCGGCGGCGCGGGTGGCGGCGCTGGGGAGGGTGCTGGAGCAGAGGGCGGGGCTGGGGCTGCCGGTGGCCTGCGCGAGCTGCGCGGGGGCCGAGTGGACGGTGGACTCGGGCCAGGCCCTCAGCGCCTTCGTGCCCAGCGTCGACAGGGCGGGCACCCCCTCCCCCAGGTGCCTCCGCCTGGCCATCCGCGAGGCCGTCCACATGGGCGTCTGGACGGCGCTGCACGCAGAGCGCCTGCAGCTGGGCAGGTGCGGGGGCAGCTGCACGCCGGGCGAGCCCGACTGCCCCGACGCCGACGCCGCCGCTGGCCCCAGGGACTACGGCTGCAGCAGAGTGACCGCGGGGCGCCACAGGCGCAGCTGCGCTGTCATGTGACTGGCGCGGGGCGTCGCCCCGTGGGAGCGGGAGGGCGGGAGTGTGTAGAACAGCAATCGAGCACTATATGCATTATTGAGTCAACTGTGTGACGCAGCACGACACGCAGTTGGCAGGGCGGGGGCGACACGAGGCCGCGGGTAGCAGCGGCAACGGAGCAATAAAGCGGGGAGCGGGCCTACTGGCAGGGGGAGGGCAGGGAGACCACGCCGAAGCCCAGGAGGAAGACGAGCAGCACAAAGAGCGTGTAGAGCAGCAGCAGCGCAAAGCCCGCCCACTGCTTGAGGTAGACGCCCCCCACGGACGTCGCCACCACAAAGAGCAGCACGCCCGAGGCCGCCGCGGCGAGGGCCACCTCCACCTCGGGCGTCAGCATGCAGGCGACCACGGGGGCGCCCCCGTGCAGCACCGCGCGCACGCAGAAGCCGGCGCCCAGCCCCACGGAGAGCGTCAGCACGGCGCTGCCCAGGGCGCCCCCGACGCCCATGCTGTGCAGCCCCTTGTACGCCACAGACGTGTCCGACACGAGGTCGGCGCTGCTGACGCCCCACGCGACGGCCGTCAGCGCCAGCACGCGCTCGTTGAGCCCCGCGATGCGGCCCAGGGCCCGCAGCGCAGACACAAACTCGCAGGCGATCAGCAGCACCCACGCGGACGACATGATGCACGCCCCTGCCTGCGACGCCTGTACGCCGCCCACGCACAGGGGCCGTCAGTGGGCGCAGAGAGAGAGAGAGAGTGTGTGTGTGTGTGTGTGTGTGTGTGTGTGTGTGTGTGTGTGTGTGTGTGTGTGTGTGTGTGTGTGTGTGTGTGTGTGTGTGTGTGTGTGTGTGTGTGTGTGTGTGTGTGTGTGTGTGTGTGTGTGTGTGTGTGTGTGTGTGTGTGTGTGTGTGTGTGTGTGTGTGTGTGTGTGTGTGTGTGTGTGTGTGTGTGTGTGTGTGTGTGTGTGTGTGTGTGTGTGTGTGTGTGTGTGTGTGTGTGTGTGTGTGTGTGTGTGTGTGTGTGTGTGTGTGTGTGTGTGTGTGTGTGTGTGTGTGTGTGTGTGTGTGTGTGTGTGTGTGTGTGTGTGTGTGTGTGTGTGTGTGTGTGTGTGTGTGTGTGTGTGTGTGTGTGTGTGTGTGTGTGTGTGTGTGTGTGTGTGTGTGTGTGTGTGTGTGTGTGTGTGTGTGTGTGTGTGTGTGTGTGTGTGTGTGTGTGTGTGTGTGTGTGTGTGTGTGTGTGTGTGTGTGTGTGTGTGTGTGTGTGTGTGTGTGTGTGTGTGTGTGTGTGTGTGTGTGTGTGTGTGTGTGTGTGTGTGTGTGTGTGTGTGTGTGTGTGTGTGTGTGTGTGTGTGTGTGTGTGTGTGTGTGTGTGTGTGTGTGTGTGTGTGTGTGTGTGTGTGTGTGTGTGTGTGTGTGTGTGTGTGTGTGTGTGTGTGTGTGTGTGTGTGTGTGTGTGTGTGGGACAACGCGTGCCCAGAGGTACGAGGGCTTGCAGCGGCGGCTGCGGTTGCCGCTCAGCACAAACACGGGGAGCGCGAGGGCGGCGCCCCCCATGGCGACACAGGCGGCAACTGGGAGCCGCGTTCCGCTCACAAAGTCGGCAGCGTCTGCGCGGGCAGCGCTACCCGTCAGAGGAGGCGCGGGGGGAGAGGGCAGAGCAGAGCGGAGGACAGCGGACGGCCGGTGTTTAGGAGGAGGAGGAGGGGGCTGAAGACGCAGCAGAGGGCGAGCAGCAGGCGGTTGTGGCGCTTGAAGGGGGGCACCGTCACGACGCGCGCGAGCATGAGGGGCCAGAGCAGCGCCAGCTGGAGCTTGCCCAGGGGCCCCCGCTCGTGCCACTCGACCTCGCCCAGCAGCCTGCTCCACAGCTGCCCCGGGCCCTCGCACTCGCACTCGCCGCCCCTGCCGCCGCCGCTGCCGCTGCCGCTGGCGTCGCTGTCGGCGGCCTCTGCGGCGCGCATGACGGCGTCGGGGTCGGCGCCCAGCAGCAGCATGCTCTGCCGGCGCTCCTCGTCGTCGTCGCGGGCGTAGAGGCGGCCGCTGCCGCTGCTGGAGCTGGCGCGGAGGCGCTCGTAGTCGGCGTCGTCGGCGCCGCCGTCGGAGAAGAGGGCGAAGCGCCTGCGGCTGTCGCGGAGGTCGTCGAAGAGGCCGGCGCCCCCGGCCGAGACCGAGGCGGCGGCAGCGGCGGCAGCGGCGCCAGCGGAGCGGAGGCGGAGGAGGCGGGCGACGAGGACGAGGCAGACGTAGAGGGGGCAGGCGGCGAGCAGGAGGACGGCCTCCCAGAGGAGCACGCGGCCGTCCCAGGCGACGGCGACGACGGCGCCGAGGATGCCGAGGAGGGCGGCAGCGTCGCGGGCGGTGGGCCTGCGGCCGAGGGAGCCGCTCCTGCCGAGGACGCTGACGAGGCCGAGGGCGGCGCAGGCGCAGGCGCAGGCGGAGCCGAGGGCGCAGCAGAGGGCGTAGGCGGGGGCTGCGCGGGCGGCGGCAGAGGCGGCGAGGGCGAGGGCGGGGAGGGCGTCGACGGCGCCGAGGAGGACAGCGCCGGCGCTGTGCTGGCTGAGGCGCATGGCGCGGCTGAGGAGGGCAGCGGCGTGGGCAGGCGCAGCGCGTGGCGACGGCGCCCAGGGCGTAGGCGAGGAGGGCAGCCCACGCCAGCTGCGCGCCGACACGCGGGGCCCCGTCAGCAGCGCAGGGGCTCAGGGGACAGGGGCAGCGGGGCGCACAAAGAGAGCGACGCCGAGGGGGGCGCGGCCCCCGCTCAGGTGGCAGTAGTGCAGCTGAGGGCAGAGGCACAAGGGGTGGAGGGGTGAGGAGTGAGGGGTGCAGAGAGACAGCAGGGGGAGAGGACAGGGGGCAGGGCAGTGCGGACAGAGAGGTAGGGGACGAGGCCGGGCCCGGGCCCGCACTCGTAGGGGAGGGCGGCGGCAGAGGCGTTGTAGAGGGCGCGGGCGCAGGCGCAGCGGTCGAGGCAGGCGTCGATGTCGGGGCAGAGCGAGGCGGCCATGGCCCACCAGCAGCAGCAAAGCGCACAAAAGATACACCGAGATACTCACAAGATATTTCATGACCCCCCCGATACCAAAGACACACACCCACGGCGCAAGAACCGTATCAGCTGTTGCTTGGCGCCGCCTTGCCTCTGGCTCCGCCCCTGTGCTCTGTGTTCTTTGCGGCTGTGTCTTGCGGCGCAGAGGCTGAGGGCTGAGGGCTCCCACACTGGCGGCGTGGCTTGTGGTGGCAGCAGGCGAGGGGCTCAGGGGGAGCAGAGGCGGCTGAGGCGGGAGCCCAGCACCCACATGCCAGCGCCCTCTGCCGCCTGCACTGCGCAGGGTGGGGGCAGGGCACACACACAGAGGGGGAGTGGGTCAGCGCCTCTGTGGGGTGTGGGCACCCCAGCCATCTTCAACTGAGCCCGAGCCTGTGCTCCTGTGCTGTGTGGTGAGCTGAGCGGCAGCGCACCTGAGAGCAGCAGCGCCAGAGGCCACCACGAGGCACCCGCTGCCCCTGCGAGGGCCGCCTGGGCGGGGGCCGCCGACCACCGCCAGCCCGTTGTTGAGGAGGTGGAGGGCCAGGGGCCACAGCAGGCAGCCCACGCCCAGCCGCTGGTGCCCACCGCCAGCACCACCACCAGCAGCGGCAGCAGCAGCAGCGGCGTGGTAGAGGCGGCCCGCGACGTAGGCCCAGAGCGCCTGGGCGCAGAGGTAGGGGGCGCTGACGCCAGGGCGGCCCAGGGCGCCCAGGTGCGACAGCGCGAAGAGGGCGCTGCAGAGCCTCCGCGAGAGGGGCCGCCCCGGGGCCACGCCCCCCCGCTCCTGCAGCAGCCCCCCGCAGCACAGCCGGTACACCGCCTCCTCGCACGCCGGCGCCACCAGCGCCCCCCG
>CACRSC010000069.1:122967-152269 GCA_902651635.1 Mastigamoeba balamuthi | reverse complement strand
GAGAGAGAGAGAGTGTGTGTGTGTGTGTGTGTGTGTGTGTGTGTGTGTGTGTGTGTGGGACAACGCGTGCCCAGAGGTACGAGGGCTTGCAGCGGCGGCTGCGGTTGCCGCTCAGCACAAACACGGGGAGCGCGAGGGCGGCGCCCCCCATGGCGACACAGGCGGCAACTGGGAGCCGCGTTCCGCTCACAAAGTCGGCAGCGTCTGCGCGGGCAGCGCTACCCGTCAGAGGAGGCGCGGGGGGAGAGGGCAGAGCAGAGCGGAGGACAGCGGACGGCCGGTGTTTAGGAGGAGGAGGAGGGGGCTGAAGACGCAGCAGAGGGCGAGCAGCAGGCGGTTGTGGCGCTTGAAGGGGGGCACCGTCACGACGCGCGCGAGCATGAGGGGCCAGAGCAGCGCCAGCTGGAGCTTGCCCAGGGGCCCCCGCTCGTGCCACTCGACCTCGCCCAGCAGCCTGCTCCACAGCTGCCCCGGGCCCTCGCACTCGCACTCGCCGCCCCTGCCGCCGCCGCTGCCGCTGCCGCTGGCGTCGCTGTCGGCGGCCTCTGCGGCGCGCATGACGGCGTCGGGGTCGGCGCCCAGCAGCAGCATGCTCTGCCGGCGCTCCTCGTCGTCGTCGCGGGCGTAGAGGCGGCCGCTGCCGCTGCTGGAGCTGGCGCGGAGGCGCTCGTAGTCGGCGTCGTCGGCGCCGCCGTCGGAGAAGAGGGCGAAGCGCCTGCGGCTGTCGCGGAGGTCGTCGAAGAGGCCGGCGCCCCCGGCCGAGACCGAGGCGGCGGCAGCGGCGGCAGCGGCGCCAGCGGAGCGGAGGCGGAGGAGGCGGGCGACGAGGACGAGGCAGACGTAGAGGGGGCAGGCGGCGAGCAGGAGGACGGCCTCCCAGAGGAGCACGCGGCCGTCCCAGGCGACGGCGACGACGGCGCCGAGGATGCCGAGGAGGGCGGCAGCGTCGCGGGCGGTGGGCCTGCGGCCGAGGGAGCCGCTCCTGCCGAGGACGCTGACGAGGCCGAGGGCGGCGCAGGCGCAGGCGCAGGCGGAGCCGAGGGCGCAGCAGAGGGCGTAGGCGGGGGCTGCGCGGGCGGCGGCAGAGGCGGCGAGGGCGAGGGCGGGGAGGGCGTCGACGGCGCCGAGGAGGACAGCGCCGGCGCTGTGCTGGCTGAGGCGCATGGCGCGGCTGAGGAGGGCAGCGGCGGGGCAGGCGCAGCGCGTGGCGACGGCGCCCAGGGCGTAGGCGAGGAGGGCAGCCCACGCCAGCTGCGCGCCGACACGCGGGGCCCCGTCAGCAGCGCAGGGGCTCAGGGGACAGGGGCAGCGGGGCGCACAAAGAGAGCGACGCCGAGGGGGGCGCGGCCCCCGCTCAGGTGGCAGTAGTGCAGCTGAGGGCAGAGGCACAAGGGGTGGAGGGGTGAGGAGTGAGGGGTGCAGAGAGACAGCAGGGGGAGAGGACAGGGGGGGGGGCAGTGCGGACAGAGAGGTAGGGGACGAGGCCGGGCCCGGGCCCGCACTCGTAGGGGAGGGCGGCGGCAGAGGCGTTGTAGAGGGCGCGGGCGCAGGCGCAGCGGTCGAGGCAGGCGTCGATGTCGGGGCAGAGCGAGGCGGCCATGGCCCACCAGCAGCAGCAAAGCGCACAAAAGATACACCGAGATACTCACAAGATATTTCATGACCCCCCCGATACCAAAGACACACACCCACGGCGCAAGAACCGTATCAGCTGTTGCTTGGCGCCGCCTTGCCTCTGGCTCCGCCCCTGTGCTCTGTGTTCTTTGCGGCTGTGTCTTGCGGCGCAGAGGCTGAGGGCTGAGGGCTCCCACACTGGCGGCGTGGCTTGTGGTGGCAGCAGGCGAGGGGCTCAGGGGGAGCAGAGGCGGCTGAGGCGGGAGCCCAGCACCCACATGCCAGCGCCCTCTGCCGCCTGCACTGCGCAGGGTGGGGGCAGGGCACACACACAGAGGGGGAGTGGGTCAGCGCCTCTGTGGGGTGTGGGCACCCCAGCCATCTTCAACTGAGCCCGAGCCTGTGCTCCTGTGCTGTGTGGTGAGCTGAGCGGCAGCGCACCTGAGAGCAGCAGCGCCAGAGGCCACCACGAGGCACCCGCTGCCCCTGCGAGGGCCGCCTGGGCGGGGGCCGCCACCACCGCCAGCCCGTTGTTGAGGAGGTGGAGGGCCAGGGGCCACAGCAGGCAGCCCACGCCCAGCCGCTGGTGCCCACCGCCAGCACCACTAGCAGCAGCGGCAGCAGCAGCAGCGGCGTGGTAGAGGCGGCCCGCGACGTAGGCCCAGAGCGCCTGGGCGCAGAGGTAGGGGGCGCTGACGCCAGGGCGGCCCAGGGCGCCCAGGTGCGACAGCGCGAAGAGGGCGCTGCAGAGCCTCCGCGAGAGGGGCCGCCCCGGGGCCACGCCCCCCCGCTCCTGCAGCAGCCCCCCGCAGCACAGCCGGTACACCGCCTCCTCGCACGCCGGCGCCACCAGCGCCCCCCGCGCCACGGCCCCCCACCCCCCCTGCGCGGCCGCCAGCCCCGCCAGCCCCCCCAGCGCCCCCGCAGGCGCGGCCCACAGCAGGGCGGCACACGCCCCCACCTGCAGCGCTGCAGCCCACAGGCACAGCCGCAGCAGCCGCAGCAGCCGCAGGCACTGCCCTGCCGAGCTCACAGCACCAGCAGCACCAGCAGCAGCAGGCGGGGCGCGGGGCAGGTAGCGGGCGAGGACCCAGGCGCAGGCGGCGGCGTCGCTGAGGGCGGCAGCAGCGGGGGCGGCGAGGGGGGAGGAGGCGGCGAGGGCGTAGCAGAGGGCGTGGCTGAGGCCCACGTACTCGGCGGCGCAGAGCACAGCCTCCCCCACCCCCACCGCCACTCGCTCCCCCTCGCCCCCGCTCTCCCTCTCGCTGCCGTTGTCGCTGCCGGGGGCGTCGTCCGGGAGGATTGCGGCGCCGCCTGCGCGGGTCTTTGCACGGGCCATTTTCCGCACCGCTTGAGGCAACAGAGCCCGGGCGCTGCCAAGAATAGAATCCCGCTGCTGCTGCATCTTCAGCTATCTGCAACAACCCCCGCCCTCTCTGGATCGCTGCCCCCAGCCCCTCTCCTTCCCCGTCCACCGCCCCACACAGGGGCCGCCCTCCCAGCAGCGGCGGGGCCGCCGGCTGAGCCCCCGGAGCGAGGAGGGGGGCGGCATAGGATAATTTATGGGGCGAAAGTCACTTTGTGTCGCTGCAGCCGCGTTAGGAAATGGACGGCGTGGCGTGGCAGCGTCGTGGCCGGAATTGGGCGAGCGTATCCGAGGAGGGCCACACTGCTATTTTTGACCTCAGAGTAAGACTAAGACCACGCACAGGGGCTCTCGCCCACGCCCTCCCCACACGCTGTACACATTGTCCAGGCCGCCCATCATGCCGGGCCACCCCCCCTGTCGTGCGGCCCCTTCCCCAGCGGCCCCCACCCTCTCGCCTGACGTCCCGTGTGCCCCCGTGCGCTGCCCCCTCGTGCTGCTTTTCCTTGGGGTCGTGGCGTGGCTGGCGTCGTCTTCGTCGCTGCCGGTCGGTCGGCCGGGTCGGCAGGTGTTTTTGCACGCGCTGTATTTATAGCACAGGGCCTCGTTCTCGCCCTCCTCCTCCTCCTCCACGCCCCGGGCTGCCACGCCGTCCTCTTCCCCTCCTCCTCCTCCTACCCTGCCGCGACCTCTGCGCCGGAGCAGGCGTCGTCTGGCGTGCCACAGCCCCAGTCGTGGTCGTCGGGGGCTGAGCAGCCGCAGTCGTATTCGCAGGCGCAGTCGCAGTCGCAGTTGCCGCAGCAGTCGTCGTCGGGCTTCCACTGCGACGTCTGGTGCAGGGCCACATCCCAATGCGCCGACGCAGACATCCTCGCCTGCCCCAACGTCCTGATCGACGACTGGTGGCTCCTCACCCGCAGATGCGGTCCGTCCGCTCCTCCCCTCTTGTTCCTCTCTGCTCCTGCGGAGCCGAATAGAGCGCCACGGCCTCTCTACGTGTCGTGACGGCCGATGCGCGTTTCTCAATACCCCCCTGCTCTCGCGATCTCCTGCTGCGCAGTCCTCGACGAGACCAACCTGACGATGGACCTGCCGACGGCGCTGCAGTGCCCGGCCATGTGCCCTGCCGGCACCGTCTCGTGCTTCGCCGATCCCGACAAGGCCGACTTCGGGCTGTACGTGGAGGCCAGGGCCTGCGCCCCCTCGGTCGAGCAGTGCAACACCACAGCCACGTGCCTCGAGGGCCAGGGCCTCTGCTGGGATGGCCGCTGCCTCTGGGACATGTCCTCGTGCACGTGGCCCCCATGCGACGCTGGCCTCGTCTACACGCGCAGCGGCGCCTGCGTGGCCTCGGCCGACGACGCCACCGCCTGCCCCGCCGAGGCCGCTGTGCTCTGCGAGGCCTTTGGCGCCTGCGTGGCCCGCGCAGAGCAGTGCCCCTGCGCCGAGGGCTCGCACTGGTGCCCCCTGCTGGGCGGCTGCGTGGCCCCCCCGGCGCTCTGCCCCCCCGAGTGCCCCGCCAACGAGACCTGGTGCCATCTCTCCAACGAGTGCCTCGCCCCGGGCGCCCTCTGCGCCATCCGCAATGGCACCTGCGAGGGCGGCAACGCCTGGTGCAACGCCACGGCGTCGTGCATCCCCGACAGTTGGCAGTGCAACACGCGCTGCACGTGGGAAGCGCCCTACTGGTGCGAGGCGCAGCAGATGTGCACCAAAGGCTGGTGGCAGTGCTGCGAGCAGGGCCAGAAGTTCTGCAGCCTGGACAACTATGGCGGCTGCGTAAGCACCGAGACTCCGTGCTCCAGCGCCGACTGCCCCGCCGAGACGCCCTACTTCTGCGACTGGAACGCTCAGTGCATCGAGTCCCAGGACGCGTGCCCCCAGCCGAACAAGCCCGAGGCCACGCACCCCTGCATCGTCGGCCCCGGCGAGGTCATCCCGGCGCCGCTGTGGATACAGTGCCCGCTGCACTGCGCCGACCCCGACCCCGTGTTCTGCGGGTTCAACGGGTGGATCAACGACAACATCATCGTCTGCGGCAAGAACGCCTCGGACTGCGAGAGCAAGGTCGCCTCCTACGCGGCCTGCAACGCTGACAACGGCGGCTTCGTCTGCTGGGACGGCCGCTGCACGCACGACTACAACGGCGGCTGCGGCAGCCCCTGCCCCGAGGGCTCTGTCGTGTGCAGGGACCTCAGCTGCACTGACAACCTCACGGCCTGCCCCGCCTGCCCCGATGGACAGACGCGCTGCCCGGACGCAAGGTCCGCCCTCGTCCTCTGTGCCCCCGGACCTCACAGTACCACCGCTGCTCTGCTGCAGCTGCCTGCCGGCGGGCCTGTCGTGCGACCCTTGCGAGGCGGGCTATACGTGGTGCGACACGGCGAGCAAGTGCATCGCTGAGGGGGCCGAGTGCCCGTACCACTGCGGCGAGGGCCAGGAGTGGTGCTACCTCAGCCACAAGTGCTATGACGCGTACAACGCCTCGTGCGAGTACCCGTGCCCCGAGGGCGAGTGGTTCTGCTGGTCCAACCGCCGCTGCGTCTCCGACTGGTCGCACTGCGGCTGCTACCCGCTGAGCCCCTACTGGTGCAACGACATCTACAAGTGCGTCTCCTCCGAGGACGAGTGCCCGCGCTGCGGCTGGGGCCACTTCACGTGCTGGGATTCGGGGTCGCCCAGGTGCGTCGAGGACGGCTACCCGTGCTGGGGCGGCTCCTCCATGTGCTACGGGAACGAGCGCTGGTGCCCGTGGCTGAAGGGATGCATCCCCTATGACGCCTCCTGCCCCTACGAGACGCTCTACCTCGAGGGCAGGGACTACATCCCGTGCTCTGGCAACTCCTCCGGGCGGTCTTCGACGCGCCGCGGCACGCAGTGCGCCCCCAGCTGCGGCCACGAGTACCTCTGCTGGGCGGGCTACAGCGACGACTACCTCACGCAGTACAACTCGCATTGTTCTTCCTCCTACATGTGCTACTCCTACAACAACTGCAGCATGGGTTGGCCCTGCTGGGACGGCTCCTGCACCACAAACTCTAGCTGCCCCGTACCCTCGTGCGGCGACGGCGGCGTCCTCTGCTACGACTCCTCGTGCGCGGACAGCGTCGCCCAGTGCCCGGGCGCCCCGGCCTGCGAGCCCGGCAGCGTCCTGTGCCCCGGTGGCTGGTGCGCGGCTAACGCGTCCGACTGCGAGGAGACATACTGCGGTGAGTGGAGCTCGTGGTGCCCCTCCAAGTCCCAGTGCATGTGGCACGGCTACCAGTGCCCGTGGCACTGCGGCGCCAACGCGAGCTGGTGCGTCGTGACGGGCACCTGCGTCGAGGCGGGCGGCGTCTGTGGCCTGCCCGAGTGCCACGAGGGCAAGGTCTGGTGCAACGCGTCGCGCAGGTGCCTGGCCCCCGAGCTGTGTAGCGACCAGTGCGACCCATACCACTACGTGTGGTGCGCGGACAACGCCACGTGCGTCCACAACGTCGACCTCTTCTGCCCGAGCGTCTGCGGTAGCCTCTACTGGAGCCATGCCAACGCCACGGTACGCAGAGTCCCTCCCCGCAGAGCGGCCTGTCCTTCTGCTCACGCGGGCACCCGCGCAGTGCACTCTGTATCCCACGTGCTACTACGACAGGCCCTACTGCCCGGCGCTTAAGAGGGTGCGTACTTCATGCGACAGCCGGCCGCTCACAGCGGTGCCGCGCAGTGCGCCGACTGGTGGGAGTGCAACTCGGGGAGCTGCTCGCCGGATATGCAGTGGTGCACCAACCTCGGCAGATGCGCCTACCCCTACGAGTGCTACTCGTGCCCTGCCGAGTACCCCTACTGCACCAACCTCTATAGGGTACACTCTCCCCACGCACCCGGTGCGGGGCGTCGCACGGCTCACTCGCACCACACCACACACAACGCCGCAGTGCGCGTCGCCGCAGGAGTGCTACAGCAGCGGCTGCAAGATCTGGTGCGGCACCATCGACCAGTGCGTCGACGACGACTTCCTGCGCTGCCCCAACATCCTCCTCACGCGCGGCCAGGACCTCATCACGCAGCCCTGCGGTGCGCCCTTGATCCCTTCCCCTCCCGCAACAGGCATCCAATCGTTCGCCCTCACCTCCTCTCCTCCCTCGGCCCGCAGTGCTGTCGGAGAGCATGACGGTGCAAATCCCGACATCGCTGCAGTGCCCGCCCGCGTGCCCTCCCAACACGGTGTCGTGCTACGACAACCCCGAGGCCCTCGACTTCGGCGTCTATCTGCCAACGGCCTGCGCTGCCTCGTTCAGCGAGTGCAACAGGACGTGCCCAGAGGGCAAGGGCTTCTGCTGGACGGGGCAGTGCGTCTCCAGCATGCGCCTGTGCCCGTTCCCTCCCTGCGTCCCCGGCCAGGTCTTCACCCGTAACGGCGAGTGCACGACACCCGACGCCTTGCCCGAGTGCCCACCGACGGCGCCGGTGCAGTGCCTGCCGCTCGGGGGCTCTTGCGTCGTCAACGCGTCGCTGTGCCCCTGCAGCCCCGACACCAAGTGGTGCCCCCTCCTCGACACGTGCATCGCAGCGTCGGACTACTGCCCGCCCGACTGCCCGCCCAACCAGACGTGGTGCCATCTGTCCAACCAGTGCGTGCGCGACGGCGAGCCCTGCACTGTGCGCAACGGCACGTGCCTGTACGGCAAGGCGTGGTGTGACCCCACGGCTTCGTGCCTGCCCGGCGGCTGGCAGTGCAACGAGCAGTGCACGCAGCAACATCCCTTCTGGTGCGAGGCACAGCAGTCGTGCACAATGGGCAACGATGCCTGCTGCCCCCTGGGCACCAAGTTCTGCCGCGTCGACAACCACGCCGGGTGCCTGCCCCCGGAGGCGCCTTGCTCCAGCGCTGACTGCCCGCCCGAGGCACCCTACTTCTGCGAGTGGAACGCGTCGTGCCTGGCCGACCCCGTCTGCCCCGGCCAGTACAGCAGCGACAAGACACACCCCTGCCGTGCGCCCACACTCGCCCCTGTTTCGTCCTGGGCGGCGATCTCAGCCCGCCACCCGCACTGCAGATGTCGACAGCTCGACGGTGCTGCCCGCCCCCCTCTTCGTCCAGTGTCCGACGCCCTGCTCGGGATCGGAGCCTGTGTTCTGCGCGTTCAACGGGTGGATCAACGACAACATCATCCTCTGCGGCAGCAACGCCTCTGACTGCGAGGGCAAGGTCGCCGAGTACCAGTCCTGCACAGCCGACGGGGGCTTTGTCTGCTGGGACGGCCGTTGCATGCACGACGGCTGCGACAGCCCGTGCCCTGACGGCTCGGTCGTATGCAGGGACCTCAGCTGCGCCGACAACCTCACCTCGTGCCCCGCCTGCGCTGCCAACTACAAGGACTGCGGCAATAACAGCTGCGTGCCAGAGAGCTGGGCATGCGAGCCCTGCAGCTACGGCCAGCGCTGGTGCTCCTCGATGGGCGCGTGCATCGCCGAGGCGCAGCAGTGCCCGTATGACTGCTACGACAACGAGTCGTGGTGGTGCGACTACACGTTCTCGTGCACGACGTCCAGCTGCTACCCGGAGTGCCCACCGGGCCAGATGTTCTGCTGGAACACGCACAGGTGCGTCGAGTCGTGGAACGACTGCAATTGGATGTGCGACCCCCTGAACCCCATCTGGTGCGACACCGTGGGCCAGTGCCTCGCCCTAGAGTCGCAGTGCCTGCGCTGCGACTCGGGCTACAGCGTCTGCAACGAGACGGGCGTGCCCCGTTGTGTTGAGTCCGGCTACCCGTGCAACCAGGCGTGGGGCTACTGCAACTGGGACCACAAGTGGTGCCCCTGGTACATGCAGTGCATCCCCACCTCCGCGCTCTGCCCCCACGAGGCCGATACGCTCAAGAACCGCGACCACATCCCCTGCGGGAGCACAAACGCGAGCACGCAGTCGACGCCGCGTGGCACACAGTGCCCACCCGCTTGCCCCTCCGGGCAGGAGCGCTGCACGTTTGGCGAGCTCCCGACGGTGTACACATCCAACTGCTACTGGCCGGGCTCGTGCGGCTACATCTCGAGCCCCTGCTACATGGGCCAGCCCTGCTACAACGGCGAGTGCTCTGCCAACGGGACCTGCCCAGCGCCTGGATGCAACAGCTCACAGGTCCTCTGCTTCGATGCCTTCTGCGCCTCGAGCGTCGCGCACTGCCCCAACGCCCCCCAGTGCCCCCCGGGCAGCGTCATGTGCCCCGGCGGCTGGTGTGCCGCCAACGCGTCCGACTGTGAGGCCACGTTCTGCGGGCGGTGGGCCAAGTGGTGCCCCTCCAAGGGCGGCTGCATCTCGCGCGAGAGCGACTGCCCGTGGCACTGCGCGGTGGGCAGCTTCTGGTGCCCCGAGCTGAGCAGGTGCGTGGCCTCGGTGGCGCAGTGTGTTCTGCCGCCGTGCGATGAAGGCAAGGTGTACTGCAACGCCACGCGCAGGTGCCTGGCTCCCGAGCTCTGCAGCGACCAGTGCGACCCCTACCACTACGTGTGGTGCGGCGCCGCGGGCAAGTGCGTGTACAATGTCAACTACTACTGCCCTGGCCTCTGCGGGATGGGCACCTACTGGAGCAGCGACAATTTCTCTGTGCGGCTGCCCACACACGCCCGCGGACTCACAGGTCCCCTGTGCAGTGCATCTCCCCGTCGTACGAGTGCCCGTCCTACGCTCCGTTCTGCCCCGCCATGATGTCGGTACGCACGATCTGTCGCGCTGTGCCGCGGGCCTTACTTGTTTCTCACGCCGGGGGCAGTGCATGTCGGAGCTCAGCTGCAAGTACTCGTCGTGCCCGAGCAACACGCGCTACTGCGAGTGGACCGACAGCTGCATCTCCTACTCACAGGAGTGCCGCGCGCTGCCCCAGTCGTCGGGCTCGTGCACTTCGGACGAGCACTTCTGCCCCATCACGAGCACGTGCGTGGCCGCGGGCGCCGAGTGCCCGTGCTGGTACCCGTCGCAGGTGTACTGCCCGCTGACAGGCCAGTGCATCGACTACTACAACTACGAGTGGCAGTGTAGATACCAGGAGGACGAGCACTACTGCAGCTTCTACAACACGTACATGCGCAACATCTCCCGCTGCCCGTACTACAACGACAAGGACGGCGGCTTCGGCGAAGCCAACTACTGCGGTTCGTCCACCGCCTGCTCGCTATCTCCTCGCTTCGTCGGCTTACCCGCACTCGTGCCCAGCAATCGACGCTAAGCTCAGCGTGGCCATTCCGGGCTACGTGCAGTGCCCGCTGCCCTGCCCTACAGGAACATACAGCTGTGTCGGTCTCTCGTGGGCGCTGCTGGTTCTCAAGTACGCCCCCCCTCCCCCATCCCCCGCGTGAATATTGCGCCTCTGACCTCTGCACCTCCTCCCGCGCAGCGTGACGCAGAGGTGCGCCGCCAACATGACCAAGTGCGCGGTGCCCTGCCCGGGAATGGAGATGTGCTATGACCGCACGTGCTCGAATTCGGGGTGCGATGGCTCGCCATGTGCCGACGACCAGTTCATCGGCCGCGACCTCAAGTGCTACGCCAGCAAGAGCGCGCTGCCCCCCTGCCCCTCGCAGTACCCGTACCTCTGCTCTCACGGATCCTGCGCTGTCGACGCCGCGCACTGCCCGTCGTGCCCGAACGGCTTCTACTTGTGTCCCTCGTCTGAGGGCGGGTGCATCCCGGTCAACGAAACGTGCCCCATGCAGTGCCCAGAGAACCAGACGTGGTGCGGCGCCATCAACGGCTGCATCGCCAAGGGTTCCAAGTGCGTGCCCCTGTGCGGGGTCGGGCAGGCGTTCTGCGCCAGCACGCAGCAGTGCCTGGGGCCTTCGGAGGTCTGCAGCCCCAAGTGCAACAGCAGGTACAGGTTCTTCTGCCCCTGGACGGGCGAGTGCCTCGAGGACAGGTCGCGCTGCTGCCGCACGGGCACGCACTTCTGCTCCAAGTTCTACACGTGCGTGCCCGACAGCCTCGCATGCAGCATCCTCGACTGCCCTGCGGACAAGTACTACTGTGAGGCCTCTTATTCGTGTGTTTCGAGCCCCTTCGACTGCCCCATGTACTTCAATGAGCTCCAGGGCGGCACCCCCTGCAGTGCGCTACTCCTCTGCCTCTGCTCTCTGCGGGCGGGTGGGTTGGTTCTCAGCAGAGCATTCCATAGGGATGGACGCTACAACTGTGGTCAGCGTGCCAGCGAACGTGCAGTGCCCGCTGCCCTGCACAGGCCACACGCCCGTGTATTGTCCCTTCGGGCGCCTGCCTCTGCGCGCAGATTCGATCGTGTGCGCGGCCACTGCGGCGGGCTGTCCTACGGCCATCGCGGCGGCAAAGCTCAACTGCAGCAAGGGAATGATACCCTGCCACGGCAGGTGCCAGTACCCCGACTGGTGCGACAGCAACTGCTACTACAAGTCCTACTCGTCCTACTCGTCGTACATGCCGGGTGTCGCCTGCCGCAACGGCACCTGTGCTGGGTCGATCGAGCAGTGCCCGGGCTGCCCCCAGGGCTATGTCTCGTGCCCCACGGGCACGGGCAGGAGGTGCGCCCTGTCGGCGCAGGGCTGCAACGCGTGCGGGGCGGGCTTCACGTGGTGCGCCCCGCTAAGCAGGTGCCTCAATTCCACGACGGGCCAGTGCCCGGGGTCCTGCAGGGGCTCCACGTACTGGTGCGACCAGAACAACCAGTGCATCGGCGGCAACTCGTCGTGCGGCATCCCGTGCCCCAGCAACAAGTACTGGTGCAGCCCCACCGGCATGTGCACCGACAACTGCGCGTGGAACTGCGGGCCGCACCAGCCCTACTACTGCTGGAGCAACGGACAGTGCGTGGCCGACGCCTCGCAGTGCCTGCAGTGCTACAACGGCATGGCGTGCCAGGCGGAGAACAAGTGCAAGCAGTGGGACCAGCCCTGCGGCGGCGTCTGCAACAGCGGCATGTACTACTGCAGGTCGCTCGAGAAGTGCCTCTGGAACCGCTGGGACTGCCCCTACTACTTCGAGGGCAACGTCTCGGACATCGGCTACGTGCCCTGCGGCGGCTCCGACTCGGTCTTCGCGGTGCTCAGGGGCACCGAGTGCCCGCCGCCCTGCGCGTACCCCAACCAGCACCGCTGCACGTTCGGCAACACCCGCATCACACGCAACTCGTCGACGTGCTCCGGAGGTGAGTGGTACTGCAACAAGGGCTGCGACAGCTCCAGCGTCCTCTGTAGCGACGGCTCCTGCGTGCCCCGCGCCGTCGCCCACGTGGCCTGCCCGCCTCCCTGCCCCGCTGGCACTGCCTCTTGCTACGATGGCTCCTGCGCTGACAGCATCGAGGAGTGCCCGTCACACACGCCCTGCGAGCCCTGGCAGGTCATGTGCCCCGGCGGCCAGTGCGTCGACAGCAACGCGAGCTGCTCGTTCTGCGGCAGCTACGAGGACTGGTGCGACTCGATCGGCGAGTGTCTGCCGCGGGGCACGTCCTGCCCAGAGCGCTGCGCCGCGGGTCTCGTCTGGTGCCCGTCGGTCAACAAGTGCCTCGATCCGCTGGCGGCCAAGTGCCCAGACCCCACGTGCCCCTCGGCCACGGCGTGGTGCCCCAGCGCCCGCAAGTGCCTGGGAGTGACCGAGCGCTGCGACCCCTCGTGCACGAGTGCTCTTCCTCTGTGGTGCGACGCCACACTGGGCTGCGTGGCCACGCGCGACGAGTGCCCCGTCTGCCCCACGGGTACCAAGTACTGCGGCACTCTGAATAGCTGCCAGGCCCCCACGGACATCTGCCCGGCCTGCCCTGGCGACGCTCCGTACATGTGCGTCCGCTATGGTAAGTGCATGGCCTCGCGCGACGCCTGCCTCGCCGAAGGCTGCCAAACCCCCGGAGAGGCGTGGTGTCAGTCGCGCCGCGCGTGCCAGGGGGCGGGCTTCCCGTGCCCTGCCTGTGTCAACCCCACGCCGCTCTTCTGCGACTCGCTGGGCGTATGTGTGACCAACCTGAGCGCGTGCCCGATACCGCTGTGCAGCAGGAGCGGGGGTGTCTGGTGCCGCTCGCTGCAGCGCTGCGCGGGCGTCAACGAGACCTGCCCTGTGTGCTCCGACTCCATGCCCTACTGGTGCTCCTCCAACGGCATGTGCGTCGCCAGCAGGAGCGGCTGCATCGTGTGCGCCGCCGGCACCTTCTACTGTCAGCAGACGGCCACGTGCGTGGCCTCGGCGGCCTCGTGCCCGTACTACTACACTCAGCCCACTGCGTGGGCCCCGTGCGGCCCTGTCTACGGCAACTACACGGTGTACGTGAACCCCACGGTACAGCAGTGCCCCGCGCTGTGCCCCGCCGGCACTGTGCGCTGCAACGACAGGGGCTTCGTCAAGGAGGCCGGCCTCGTCTGTAGGAACACAACGGCCACGTGCCCGCCGCGCAAGTGCGCTGACGGCTACGAGCTCTGCGGGCGCTCGGCAAACTCGAGCTGCGTGATTGCCGGGCGCTGCCCGATGCCCTGTCCGGGGATGATCCTGTGCCGCGACGGCATGTGCACGACGTCGTGGTGGATGTGCCCGTCGTGCCCCTCGGCGCGGCCCATCGACTGCGGCAACGGCTGGTGCGTCACCGACAAGTCCAAGTGCAGCGTGGTGGCCCCGCCGAGGCAGTTCTGGTGCGACTACACGCATACGTGGGTGCCCGAGGGCACGTACTGCCCATGGACGTGCGCGGCGGGTAAGGTGTGGTGCCCGCTGATCAACGACTGCATCTACGCGACGGCCTCGTGCACGGCACGCTGCCTCTCGACAGAGACGTGGTGCAACGCCACGCAGTCGTGCATGCCCGTCGGCAAGTGCGACAAGCGCTGCACGCCCGCCAAGCCCTGGCGCTGCGACCTGCTCGCCGCGTGCCTCTCGACGCTGGACCGCTGCACGGCCGCCTGCGCCTCGGGCGAGCAGTTCTGCGCGTCGATCGAGAAGTGCCAGTCGACCTACACGGTCTGCCCCAACTGCACGTCGGCAGCTGCGCCGTTCTGGTGCGCCACCAAGGGCATCTGCGTGGCCGACACGCTGGCGACGACGTGCCCCGACAAGATCTCCTGCGACTCCTCGAGCTTCTGGTGTGCCTCGTCTCAGTCGTGCGTGGCCATCGGCGGCACCTGCAAGTCCTGCGCGGACCCCTACGCGCCCTACTGGTGCGACGTGCTGGGCAAGTGCACGCCCTCAGTGGCTCAGTGCTCTACCACCGCGTGCCCCGCGGGCTCTGTCTGGTGTCGCTCGCTCTCGCGCTGCGCCCTCGTCGCCGAGTACTGCCCCAACTGCACAGACGCGGCCCCCGCGTGGTGCGCCAACCTGCAGGCCTGCGCCACCCCCGACAAGTGCCCTGTCTGCACGGCGACGGCGCCCGTCTGGTGCGCGTACCTCGGGCGCTGCGTCGGCGCCGCGGACGCGTGCCCCTACAAGTACGACGTGTCTCCGGCCGCGCTGTACCGCCCCTGCTTCAACCGCGACGGCTCCATGTTCGTCGCGCCGCTGCTGACGCAGTGCCCTGTGCCCTGCGACCCGGGAAAGAGGCAGTGCACGCAGGGCGGCGCCCTCGCCCTCGCCATCTACGGCGCCAACGCGTGCTCGACCAACGGCACATGCCCGGTGCCCCCCTGCCCTGCGGGTCAGGTCTTCTGCACAGACCGCCTCTGCCACGACGCCGCGGCCAACTGCTCCAACGGTTGTCCTGCGGCTCGCGGCCTCCGCTGCAGGGACGGCAGCTGCGTCATCAACATCACGCAGTGCCCGGCGACGTGTCCCACGAACACCACGGGCTGCCCGGACAGGTCGTGCGTGGTCCAATCCGCGCGGTGCACTGCGCCCTGCGGCGCGGACAAGCAGTTCTGCCCGCGCTACGGGAGCTGCCAGCCGTCTGGCGCCTTCTGCCCGGGCCTCTGCGCGGCCAACCAGAGGTGGTGCGGGGCCCTCAACAGGTGTGTTGCAACAGCCGACCCCTGCGGGACGGCTGCATGCCCCAACGGAACCGCGTGGTGCGACGCCGGCAAGGCCTGCATGCCTCCGGCGCAGTGCAACGCCAACTGCACGCCACTACTGCCCTTCTGGTGCGACTCGCAGAGGATCTGCGTGGCCTCGCCCGCCCTCTGCAAGACGTGCGCGCAGGGCTTCGCGTGGTGCGACACGTACGCGCGCTGCGTGGGCGCGTCGGAGCGCTGCCCGCCCAAGTGCACTGCGGCGCTGCCCTACTTCTGCGCCTACACGTGGGCCTGCGTGGCCAGCAGCGCCGACTGCTATGACGCCCGCTGCACGCGCGAGCTGCCCATCTGGTGCGACCAGTCGGGCAACTGCGTCGCCCAGCCCCTCGACTGCTACTACGCCTCGTGCGGCTACTGGTGCTCGCGCATCGCCCGCTGCGTCGTCTCCGCAGCTGACTGCCCAGGCGCCGTCCCCCCGACGTCCTGCGCGGCAAACACGACGTGGTGCAACGCCACCAATACCTGTCAGCCCGTCGGCTCGCGCTGCGCCTTCAGCAACAGGTTCTGCGTGGACCCGACGCCCTACTACTGCCCGGCCACGCGTCGCTGCCACGAGTCCGCGGACCTCTGCTTCCAGCAGGGCTGCTCGTCTGCGACGCCCTACTGGTGCCCGTATACGCGCTCCTGCGTCGCCGGCGCTCAGTGCGCGAGGGCCACCGCGTGCCCTGCGGCCACCACGGCGTGCAAGACCACTGGCACGTGCGTCGTCAGCAGAGACGCCGAGTGCCGCGCGCAGAACTGCCCTCTGGGGACCGCGTGGTGCACGAGCTCGGGAGCCTGCACGCCCGAGGCCGACTGCAAGGGTGCCGCGGCCAGCGCTGCCTGCCCGGGCAGCCAGACGTGGTGCAAGATGCGCCAGAAGTGCGTGGACGACCTGTGGGCCTGCCCCTTCAGCTTCCCGCCGCCCCTGGAGGCCCAGGCGGGCCGCCACGCGTGCCTCGCCGGCTCCTCGGCAGCCGAGAACGCGCAGTGCCTGCCACCGTGTCCCGACAACGCGCCGTACCGCTGCCCAGTGTCGGGCAAGACCACTGTCGCCACTTCCCCGTGCGTCGCCTCTGCCGAGTTCTGCCCGTCGCCTGTCTGCCCGCCGGCCTCCCCGTTCCTCTGCGCCGACGGCTCGTGCGCCGCAAACGAGGCCGCCTGCGTCAAGACCTCGTGCCCCGCGACCAACGGCATCGCTGGCGCGCTGTGCGGCGACGGGCACTGCGAGAGCAGCGGCCTCGTGGCGTCTTGCGCTGCGTGCCCCAGCGGCTACATCGACTGCGGCGGCGGCCGCTGCGTGCAGGGGACAACCTGCCCGGACCTGTGCGCCACGGGACAGCGCTGGTGCGCGTACCTGGGCCGCTGCCTGGCGGGGACCAAGGCGTGCCCGTGGACGTGCGGCGGCGACACGCCTGTGTGGTGTGGCGAGATGAACGCCTGCGTCAAGGCCAAGACGCTGTGCCAGATGCCCACGTTCAACGAGGGAGTCGCGGGCACCCTGTCGCCGGCGCACAGCGTCGCTCTGGGCCTGCCGTCCTCGGTGGTCTCTGCGGGCCCTGCCAAGTTCTTCGTGCAGGCGCGCACCGAGGCCGACCAGAACCTCAACTCCACCAACGGGGTGGTCAACGCGACGGCGTCCCGCACGGCCCGCGTGACGGCCAGGTACGCGGACCACGGCAGGTTCGTCATCGAGATTGTGCTCTATGAGCCGGGGACGGTCAGCCTGGCCGTGACGCTCAACGGCGCGGCCATCTCGGGGAGCCCCTTCTCCATCGCAGTGACGCCGGCCGCGGCCCCCAGCATGCTCTCTGCCGAGCTGGCCCCCTCTGGCGCCTTCATCAAGATCCGCTTCGACTCGGACACCGACTCGGGCGTGCCGCTCTACCCCAACGCCGTCGAGCCCTCCGTGACCGCCCGGTCTGTCGCGGCCCTCACGTGCGAGGCCCTCTTCGCGGGGGAGGCGACGCTCTGGGGCGCCGGCGCCACGTGCGCGTTCGGGGACCCGCGGACGCTGGTGGTGACGCTGGGCAGCAGCCCCGGCATCCGCGTGGGCGACACGATCACCCTCAACTCGGGCCACGTGCGCGGCTGCACGCAGGCCATGCCTTGCTACACGTGGAGCGCCTCGGGCTCGGTGGCGCTGACGACTGCCGACAGCTACCCGCCGACTGCCGCCCTGCAGGCGCCTCCTGGCGTCCCGCGCTGCGGCGCCGCCAAGCTGCGCATCAGCGGACGCGCGTCCAAGGCGGGGTCCTCGTGCGCGGCACTGGCGCCCACGCTGACGTACACGTGGTCGGCCACGTTCGACAACGGGACGGCCCCGGGGGCCAACGTGTCTGCCGCCGTCGAGGCGGCCAACGCACAGTCGCTCGACGAGCTCGGTCTCGACGTGATGACGATGCTGGCCGACACGCTCTACAGGATCTCGCTCGTCGTGTCGGACTGCTCGGGCGCCGTGAGCGCCGCAGCGACGGCCACGACGCAGGCGCTGGGCGACATATCGGCGCCCGAGGTGTTTGTGCGCGACAAGGGCGCCGACGCCACGGGGCGCCGCGTGCAGCTGGGGCAGCCGGTGTTCCTCGAGGCCTCGGTGAAGCTCTCGCCCTGCTCGACCCTCTCGGCCTCGGCCGCAACGTTTGCGTGGACCCGCGTCTCGGGCCCCAGCGACGCCAAGTTCGTGGACGCGTCGGCGCGCTCGACGTCGGCGACTGTGAGCGCGGCGGGGAGCTACAAGTTCCGCGTCTTCGTCTCCCTGTCGTTCAAGACCGGGAATCCTGTGACGGCGACGGACACGGTGGTCATCAACGTCGTGCAGAGCGCCCCTGTGGCGGCCATCGCAGGCGGCAACCGCATGATCAGCGCGTCGCAGGAGCTCGTCATGGACGGCAGCGCCTCGCGCGTGGCCGGAGGCGCCGCGCTGAGGTACTCGTGGGGCTGCGACGACGTGTTCTGGGACCAGCGCTGCGTCGACGGCGACGGCAACGTGCTGGCGCTGCCCGCGGTCCCCTCGTTCACGCTGCCGGCCAGGAAGCTGAGCCAGAGCCTCTACAAGTTCTCGCTGAACGTCTCCATCGAGGGCAGCAACGACTCGGATCTCCTGAGCAGCGCGGCGGTCAAGATCATCGTGACGGCGCCGGTGGAGGTGCTGCCGCCGGTCGTGTCGGTGGCCGCGCTGGCCCTCGCCAAGATCAGCGCGAGCAAGTCCATCTCGCTCGTGGGCACCGCCATCAGCCCCAGCGCCCTCCCGCTCACGCGCGTGTGGACCTGCGTCGAGGGCGGCCTGGCGATGGACCCCGCCAACTTCGACACGCCCCTGACGGCACTGACGCTCTCGATCCGGCCGGGCGTGCTGGCCGACGGCAAGCAGTACACGTTCCGCCTGACGGCCAGGGACAGTCTCAATGGCATCGGCTACTCAGAGGCCAGCTTCGTGACCAACAGCCCGCCCAGCGGCGGCGGCTTCAGCGTGAGCCCCGCGAGCGGCAGGGCGGCGCTGGACACGTTCACGATGGCCGTCGACGACAAGTGGGCCGACGACAAGGAGGACACGCCGTTCAGCTACTCGTACTCGGCCGTCTACCCCGACGGCACGGTCGTCTACCTCAAGCCCCCGTCGCCCTCGCAGACGGTCGCCCTCCCGCTCTCGCTGCCCAACGGCACCGAGTCGCCGGTCAACATCACCATCGTCGCCCGCATCATCGACACGTGGGGCGCCGCCGCGCAGGCGTCGGCCGTCGTGACTGTGGCCCCTGTGCAGTTCAACGCCAGCGGCCTGTCGAGCCTCGTGGGCAGCGCCATGAGCGCCCTGACGACGACGGGCGACGTCTACGTGGCGAGCACGACGCTGGGGGCCGTGGCGCAGTCGCTGGGCTCGGCGAGCAGCGCCAGCACCGAGCAGAAGCGCGAGATCCGCGAGCAGCTGGCGGCGGCCGCGAGCGACGTGGTGACGAGCGCCATCGGGGCGACGGCGACGGTGGATGACACGGTGTACAACAGCTTCAGCAAGATCCTCGAGGACATGACCTCGGCGCCCACGGAGCTCTCGGCGGCGGTGCTCGACAAGGCCATCAGCGCCCTGGAGCTGATGCTCGAGGCGGCCACCAACGAGAACGTCAGCGAGACCGGGGCGCCCGCGGACGCCGTGCAGAAGTTCCAGACGATGCTCGACAACCTGCTGCACTACGCGGGGCTCTACAGCGGCAACGAGACCTTCGCGGCGCTGTTCGAGGCGCGGCTCAACGCGCTCATGGCCAAGCTCTCGCGGGCGTCGCTCTCGGGCAAGCCCTGCGGCCACAAGCCCATCACGGCCAACTCCAACTCGCTGGCCCAGACGGGCATCCGCGGCTGCGGCGACAGCCAGGGCGAGGGCCAGTACAAGACGGGCAAGGGCACCTCGGTCGACATCCCGGCCGGCATGGTGTCGCACGGCCGCAACAAGAGAGGGACGGCACCCAGCGACTACCAGATCCAGCTCTCGACGCGCTTCATCGACAGCGTGCCCGTCACGGGGACCCCGTACGCGGCCGCCCACTCGCACGTCCTCAAGGTGTCGGTCAAGGACCTCGCGGGCAACGAGATCAGCATCACGGGCATCCCCAACGGCATCATCCTCAACCTTACAGAGGTCGTCCCCATCGGCGAGAACTACACCGGTGCGTGTCCTTCTCGCTCTCATCCTTGCGCCCTCTGTCGTGCCCACCCACGCTCACGCGCGCACGCGCCATCACCGCAGCGGCCTGCGTGTGGCTCAACGAGCAGACGGGCAACTGGTCCAGCGACGGCTGCACAGTCGTGGCCTCCGTGCCGGGCAGATACACCATCTGCAACTGCTCGCACTTGACGCAGTTCAGCCTGGCCCGCGCAAAGACCATCGAGGAGCCGCCTACTGATGTGTCTTCCTCCTCCTCGGTGCCTCCTCCAGCCACTCCCCCGTCGTCGTCTTCGTCGTCGGAACTGCCGCCCCATACTTCCACGTCGTCGTCCAAGCCGCCAGTCGTGGCGGAGAAGAGCGGCAGCTCCATCATCGGCATCGCGTACGTCCCCCTCTCTGCCCTCCCGGACAGCTGCGCACCGCGCGCAGCAACACAGCAACCGACTGACCTGCTCCCCTCGCTTTCTCGCGTAGCATCGGAGTGCCTGTGGGCATTGTGGCAGTCGTGGCCGTGGGAGCGGTCGTCGCTGTGGTCGTCATGCGGCGCATGGGCCAGAAGACCCGGCCTGTGAGCCCTGCCAGGGAGGGCCAGCAGTACGAGAAGCCCCGTTCCGCGCAGGCCAGGCAGCCCAGCACCAGTACTGTCGGCGTCGCCCCTGCGCCCCAGGCACCCGTCGACGAGGGCCCCGCCAAGCCGCCCCAGGGACCGTGGGTCGCCCCTGGTCCTGTCTGAGGCGGCCGAGGGCCACTCACGCGCCCCACCCCAGCAGCGCGTTGTAACAACACCCAAGGCTCGACATGAGGCTCAGCCATACACAATGTAACGCACACGCGGAGGTCCCCTCACCGCGGCACAGAGCCCCCACGCACCAACACAGCACCACTACAGACTACAGCAACAACGGGGACGCTGCTGGACACCCAAGGAGTGCTTTTGCTCCCACGTTTTATCTGCTGCTTTGTTTCACACACGGGCCAACAGGCCAAAGGTTCTCTGCGGTGCGCCCTCATCAGGGCTGGACGGGGCCCGCAGACGACACCGGCGCAGCGACGACTGCGGGACCGTCTCCCATCTCTACAGGGACGTTGTGGACGGCGGCGACAATCTGGGGCATCTGGGCGGCGAGGCTCATGGTGACGAGGGGGTCGACGGGCCCGGCGGAGCTGACGCCGCCCTGTACGACCTCCATGCCCGGGTAGCGGGGCAACACGGGAGTCCCCGACGAGTCCGAGGACGAGCAGGGCACCACGATGATGGGCGTGCCGTCGGCCGTCCGCGAGTGCACGTAGGGCGTCCCCTGCGCCAGCTCGGAGCTCGCGACGGCAGAGTTGAACATCGTGTGCTGGGGGCCCATGGGGTTGACGCCCTCGGCAGGCGTCGTCGTCACGAAGGAGACGTTGGAGCCCGGCACGTCCAGGGGCCTGCTGGGCTCCTCCTTCTTGCGGATCGACCGCACGACGGCCACGACGGCCCCGAGCACTGCGCAGACAGCCACCGCGATGCCAGCGGAGGCCCCGACGGCGGCGCCCACGACGCGGTTGTCCTTCTTGCTGACGGTGACGACGACGACCGTCTTGTTCTTCTCGGGGGGGATGGGGACGATCCACGTGCAGGCCACCGTCGGCGGGTTCATCACCGTGAAGTCCGAGGCGCACGAGCAGTTGGCGCAGCCGTAGCCGCCGTCGCACTGCTCGCCAGCGTCGACGTAGCCGTTGCCGCAGCCCGCGCAGAACGTCCGCGCGGGGCTCTCGGCCGCGTGCCCCTCGGAGCACTTGCAGTCGAGCTCGCAGAACGGGCCGCCGTCGCACTGCTCGCCGTCGTCGATCTTGAGGTTGCCGCACACTGCGCAACCAGTGCCGTCAGCGGCCGACTCTGTGTGAGGGCCGACGCACAGACAGAGACGAGCTGGCAGCCGTAGACGCTGTCCGACCTCGTGTAGCCCTGCACGCACTTGCAGGTGGCCGGGTCGCAGCCCTCGGTGCCGTCGCACTGCTCCGTGTCCTCGGCGACGCCGTTGCCGCAGCCGCGGCAGCTCTTGCCCCGCTGGGCGTAAGGGCTGTGTCCCGGGTAGCACGTGCAGTTCTGCCAGTGGCAAAAGTACCCCCCGTCACAGTCCTCGCCCGCATCCACAGTCGAGTCCCCGCAGACTGGGGGGCGGCGCCTGGTGTGAGGCCTCGGTGGTCGGAGGACGGGGCCCGTACAGGACTTGGACTGCACACAGTAGGTCGACTGGTTGCCAGAGGGCTCAAAGCCCCGGACGCACTGGCACGACGAGTCGCAGCCCGCGCCAGAGTCACATTGCTCGCCAGCCTCGAGGAAGCCGTTGCCGCAGCCGCTGCAGAAGGGCTTGCCGATGGCGCTGTGCCCCGCGAGGCACCTGCACTGCGGCGTGCAGAAGGCGCCGCTGTCGCACTCCTCGGTGCCGTTGACCATCGAGTTGCCGCACACTGTGGGCAGACACGCACGCGCAACGTCAGGCAGGCAGGCGCAGCCCAGGGGGGGCCTCTCGCGCACCCTCGTCGCAGTCGAACCAGACGGGGCTCTTGGGCTGGTAGCCCAGGCCGCACTTGTTGCCGACGCAGCCCTTGCCCGAGTCGCACTCCTCCTTGTGCGCATCGACGATGCCGTCTCCTGCCGGAGCTGGCCGTGACGGCGCACCCCGCGCGTTAGACGCAGGTGCGCTGGCGGGGCTCGGGTTGCGGCGTACATTGGAAGTCGCACTCGAGGGTCTTGGAGCAGATGGGCATGTCCGTGTCGCAGCCGTTGGCGTAGAGGTTCTGCGAGTCCTGGTACCTGCAGTCTGTGCGGCGTCCCACGCGGGTCAGTGCCAGTGGCAAGGGGGAGGTGGCTTCTCTGGCGCTGTGCTGCTGGGGCGTCGCACCGGGATCGAAGACGCCGCAGAAGCAGTCGCAGCCGACGCCCGGGAGGCGGTGCGTGAGGTCGGGGTACTGGCCGTACATGCTGGGCGAGCAGCGCCACGCAGGGGGGAAGGCCCTGCAGGCGCCGGCCACGCAGGTCTGGCCGCTGGCGCAGTCCGAGTGGTTGGTGGCCAGGCAGTCGGGGTCGAGGACGCCCCCGCTGGCCCCGCAGCCGCAGTGGCACGTGCCGTCCCCGTAGAGCCCCGCGCTGCACGAGGGCCACGCGTCGACGCAGGCGCCGGCGTCGGAGCAGCGCGCGACCCCCGGGCAGTTGTCGGCCCGCGGGTACCAGGCGCCGGCCACCGTCGAGGCGCGGCAGTCGGGGTCCACGAGGGCCCCCCCGCAGCCGCACTGGCAGCCGTCCCCGATGCCGTACGACGCGAGGGGGCAGCGGGCCGCGTCCCACCCGGGCACTGCGCCCAGGCCCCGTGCTGTCAGTGGCGCTGCAGCTGCAGAGAGGCAGAGCAGCTACAGGGGGCAGGCGGACCGACGCAGGTGGCGAGGGGGCTGCAGACAGCGCCCGGGGCCGTGCAGTTGGGGGAGAGCGCTGTCTTGGAGCAGTCGAGGTCCGGGGCGCCGCAGCCGCAGTGGCAGACGCTGTCGTTGTAGAGGCGTGCGGGGCAGCTCCAGTCGGGGGGCACTGCGAAGGGGTGGAGGGTGGAGGGAGGAGTCAGTGCAGGAGAGCACCAGAGAGAGCGGTGAGAGAGAGAGAGAGAGGGACAGACGGGAGGAGGGGCCGCCGAGGGTGCGGATGGAGACGACCGAGACGTTGTCGTGGGCCCAGTCGGCGAGGCGGAGGGACCAGGGGTGGGAGGGGCCCTGGCGCCAGAAGGACCTGCGGCCAGCGGCGGCGGGGTGGCCGGCCTGCGTGTTGTAGACGAGGGCGTTGCAGGCAGAGGCCACGCGGAAGCCCACGTAGACGCGGGGCGAGCGGGCCACGAGGCCCCCGGCGGGCACGTTGACCCAGGCGACCGAGGGGGAGACCCAGGCGGTGGCGCCGACGACGGTGGCGGAGCTGTCGGGGCCCGGGGCGCCGTCGACCTCGGGGTAGAGGGCCACCTCCACGCTCTCGCTCGAGCTCAGGGCGCCCCCCAGCAGCACGCACACCTCGCTGATGGCCCACGGCACCCGCGCCGGCGTCAGCAGCTGCACCACCTCCACCGCTGACCCCACCCCCGGCGCTGCCAGTGGCACAGAGGCACAGAGGCACAGAGGCACAGCACACAGCGTCAGTGGGGCTCAGGCACAGCACAGGCCACAGGCCACGCAGTGCAGCCACAGCCACAGCCACAGCAGAGGAGAGGAAGGGCCACGCACGGGAGCAGGAGCCGGGGGTGAGGGGGGCGGCGACGGGGGCGAGGGGCCAGGCGTCGCTGACGTCTGCGTCGTACTTGTCCACCGAGAGGCCCCCCGACGCGTAGCAGCGGCCCCCCGCGGTGCCCGCCAGCAGCCCCAGCAGCCCCAGCAGCAGCAGCCCCCTCAGGGCCCCCTGCCGCAGAGGGCCAGGGCCACCGAGAGCAGGCAGAGGCAGAGGCAGAGGCCGAGGATGATGCTGAGGCATCGCGTGCGTCGTGTGCGTCGTGTGCGAGCGAGAGAGGCGTGCGGCCACGCGCGAGGCGCTGCGGCTGTGCGGCGTGGTTGCTGGAGAGAGGGTGTGGGCTGCTGTGGACGTGTGCGCAACGGCAGCAGCAGCAGGAGGAGTGGCGGTTGCTGAGAAGGCTTTCAACTGCGTGGATTTTTGAGCGGGCGCCCAAATGGCCCGTATTTTTGGCCTCTCTGTGCACCTTCTCGCACGCTTTTCCTCCTTTTCCTCTCTCTGTCCCGTTTTCCGCCCCTCTGGCCAGCACCCGCCGCCTCGCCAGCCGCTCCCCTCCCGGGCGCCTCCCAGCGGCGCTGGACCGCTGGACCAGTGGACCGGCCTGTGCACGAGTGCAGCAGAGGTGCAGAGGCATTTGCAGAGGCTTTTTGCTTTTCTGCCTGCAGTGCTGTGGCCCAAATGCGCTGCCCCCATCGGGCAGTGCTTTCCTCCTCTCTTCCCCGCTCCCCCGCGTCCTTCCTCCGGACCACCTGGCCTCCAAACCCCGCCCAGACACGCGCCCCCAGACACAGCAGGCAGGCGTGCAGCAGGGGCGCTGTTTTCGGGGCCACGTCACGAGGGGCAGCGGCCGTTGGGACAGAGCGAGACCACTTTTTCAAAATAGTTTTTCCAAGGCGGAGGCACCGCCAGAGGTCAGCCCACCAGCAGCTCGCAATCCCCGCCCCTCCTGCACCGCCACCCGCGCTCTGACCGCAGGCCAGGCCATGCACACACCGTATCGCGCGTCGCGGGGCCTGTGCTGCCCCCCGCTGCTGCTCCTGCTGCTGGGGCTGCTGGGGCTGCTGGGAGGAGCGGCCCGGGGCGCTGGCTGCCAGACAGCGCTGCCCCTCGAGATGGAGGCCTACGACTCGTACGACCCGCCCAAGGGCTTCGCCACCGCCCAGTCGCTCTGGGGCAACAACCACCGCCTCTACGTGGCCCACAACGCCACGAGCCTCGCAGACGACGTCAACTGCAGCAGCACGCGCCCCCTGCCCCCTGCCCTCTGTCCTCTGCTCCTCTGACAGGGGGGCCACCGCACCCGCAGAGTACGCGCACGCGACGGGGCCCAGCGCCGTCGAGATCATACAGCTCTTCACGCCGCGTGCGCTGCCCTGGTCCTACAGCAAGGCCCGCCTCCACCGCTGCCGCTGCCCTGCCTCTGCTGGCTGACGCCCTGCTGGCCCCTGGGCCCCTGCAGGTGTGCTTCCTGGCGCTGGGCTACGCGTCGTCGTTCAGCGTGCAGGCGCAGGTGGTCATGTACGAGGCGGACCCCGCGACAGGGCTGCCCAAGGCCACGCCCTCGTTCGTGCAGGACGCCAAGGCCGTCAGCCTCTACTCCTCGGTGCTCTCGTGGGGCGAGATCGCCGTCACCGGCATGACAGCCCTGACCCCCCGCGTCTACGTGGGGTTCCGCGTTGTCTCGCAGTGCTACCACTGGAGCTACCTCACCTCCTTCGAGCGCCTCACGCCCCGCCTCTCCTTCTGGCGGCCCATCACGCTGGCGGGCACCCCCTCCTCCCCCGCCTGGAACCCACACGTCGCCGACTGGGACAACGCCAACGACTCCAACGTCCTCCTGCGCACCCTGGGCCAGCCCCTCGCCACCGGTACAACACCCATCAGCACTGCAGTGCACAGCAACACTGCAAAACACGCACTAACAGCAACGGACGGCACACCGACACACAACGCGCAGCGCCTGCGGGGTGGACGTGCGCAGCGTCGCTGTACAACGACGGGGCCGCGTGCCACTGCGAGTGCGGCGTGTGGGACCCCGACTGCGCCAAGAACCCCGTGTCAGTCAACTGCAGCGCCAGCAGCGTCTGCGACCGCACGGGCCACTGCCTCGGTGAGCGCACGCACACACAAGTCCCTCGCACACGCAGGGCTGACGGGGCCCAACGGCGAGGGCAGCGCCCGGGTGGAACACGGGGGTGTGCGCGCTGCGGTCGTACGGGAGCGGGGACGGCTGCCAGTGCGGGTGCGGGGGCACAGCGGTGGACCCCGACTGCTTCGACACCGCGTCGACGCGCTGGTGGCCCCGCGCCCTCCCCTGCCCGGGGCAGCGCGTGGCCCGGTGCTCTGCTGCGGGGGCCTGCGTCGAGGCGTGGCCGTCGACGTGCAGCGCGGCGCGCTACGGGGACGGCGTGTGCGACTGCGAGTGCCAGGTGCCCGGCAGCGGCGTCCGCGACCCCGACTGCGCTGACCTCGGGGCCAACTCGAGCTGCGGCGACCGCGCCTGCCTCGAGGGCGCCTGCAGGGCCCTCCCCAGGAGCTGGTCCTGCTCCCCCGCCAAGTGGGCCGACGCCAACTGCGACTGCAACTGCGGCGCCTTCGACCCCAGTGCGCCCCCCTTCCCCCTCCCCCTCCTGCTCTATTGTGCTAACGCATGCCCTGCACAGCCTGTGTGCTGGCGACCACAAAGGGCTGCGTGAACTCGCCGGCGTCGTCCGTAACGTCGTGCCAGCCCAACGGCGTGTGCGGCCTTCCGCGTGCGCACAATTCGCTGCCCCCGCAGCTCGCGACGCCGTCGGAGGGCTGAAACGCAACTGTGCGCAGGCTGCGGCAACGGCATCAAGGAAGCCGGTACTACGTACGGCAACGAGGACTGTGACGGCGGCGTCGGCTGCAGCGACCAGTGCATGTGCCTGCCCCACTGGAAGGTGGCCTCCCCCACGTCGCCTGACTGCCGTCCTAGTACGCTCCGCACTCGCACTCGATGCCTCGTGTCTCTGTGCTGACCCACGGCCTGTGCTCGCCGCTGCTGCCAGTCTGTGGGGACGGCTTCGCCATCGCGACGGAGCAGTGCGACGGGGGCCTGGGCTGCGTAAACTGCTCGTGCACGGCGGGCCACACGCCCTACAGCCCCCCGCGGCCGGGATGCAGCGCCTGCGGCAACGGCGTGCTCGACGCGGGCGAGCTGTGCGATGGGGGCCCTGGCTGCTCCAACTGCAGCTGCGGCGCTGGCTATCGCAGCACAACGCCCCTCTCGGTCGGCTGCTTCCGCATCGCCTACAGTGCGCCGCTCCCCTCCACTAGGCCCCCTGCTGCTCTGGCGTCTGAGCAACGGACCGCGCAGAGTGTGGCGACGCTGCTGTGCAGGGAACAGAGGAGTGCGACGGCGGCAAGTACTGCAGCGCCAACTGCACGTGCACCGAGGGGCATAGTGCCTTCAGCCCCCGTGTCCCGTCGTGTTCGGGCTGCGGCAACGGCGTCCTCGAGGCGGGCGAGCAGTGCGAGGGCGGCTCCAACTGCAACACGACGTCGTGCCGTTGCCTCACCGACTACGAGCCCACGAGCCCCGTGACCTACGGATGCATCAAGATAGTCCCCAGTGAGCCTTCCTGCCTCTCGCAGCGCCTCGGCCCCCTGGCCCCTCTGACGCCCCTGCCTGTGGCGCAGCGTGCGGCAACAACCACGTCCAGGGCACAGAGGAGTGCGACGGCGGCCAGTTCTGCGTCGCCGACACGTGCAGGTGCTCCGCGGGCCACGCGGCGTACGTGCCCGCGCGGACCTACTGCGCGGGCTGCGGGAACGGGGTCGTCGACGGGAGCGAGGAGTGCGACGGGGGCGAGGGCTGCAACGCCAGCGACTGCAGCTGCCAGACGGGCTACCGCCAGATGCAGCCCGCCGAGACGTGGTGCCACGTGGAGCCCTCTGCGGCGTCGCAGGCCAACAGCACGGGCAACGCCACCGAGGGGGGCGCCTCTGTCGAGTACGTGACGCAGGAGAAGACCGAGGTGGACCTGGCGCCCGTCATCGCGGTGCCCGTGGCCATGGGCTGCGTCGTGGCCGCCGCCGCAGCGCTGGCCATCGCGCACATCTACAGGACGCGGCAGAGGCGCCAGGCGCCCGACACGCTGTCCAACGAGCCCCACATCGACCTGCCCGACCTCGCGACGCAGGCGGGCATGGCGGACCTCTCGCTGGGCGTCGTGAGCTCGGCGGGCGGCAGGGGGATGCAGTCGCTCGAGGTGCCGTTCCACCTGCGCTCGACGGCGCCCGACGGCACACCCATCATCATCCTCCCCGCCAACATCGCGCCCCCGGTCACAGCGCTCTCGGGCGCCAGCCTCTCCAGCTCCTCCAGCAGCGGCTCCGTCCCCATGCACAACGTGGTTTAGCCGGGGTCCTCTGCCCTCCCCCTGGCCCACACGCACGCACGCGCCACTGCACAGAGGGCCCACGGGCGGCGTGCGCATTGTGTGTTCTCTCTCTTTCTCTCCCCCCGCTTAGACACAAAATATAGCACAGGGGCCCACGCGCCCCAGCACGACATCGTACAGCGCCCACAGCAGGGTTGTTGGTCGGGGTGATGTGTTGTGCAGTGCTGCGGCAGCGTTCAGTACAGCCGTTGCTCTCTGGGACGTCCCGCTGGGCTGGCAGCGCAGTGGTAGCAGCGCAGCGGCGGCAGGTCAGGGGAGGCCGACTGTGGTGGTCCAGGCGTAGAGCGGCGGAGGCACCAGCCTGGCCATGGTCCCGAAGAGGGCCTCAGCGGCCTCGAGGGCGCTGCGCGACGTGAAGATGCTCACGAGCACCGCCGTGGGGGCCGTCGAGGCCCGCTGGTGCCCGGCGCCCCCGGGGCCGTGCGCGCCGTAGGGGACGACGCTGTGGGTGGTGCCCAGGAAGCCCGGCATCAGGGGCCTGAAGGCGCGCTCCACAGCGTCGCCGCACGTGAAGAGCGCCTCGAGGTCCACCCCGGCAAAGCGCACCACCAGCACGCGCACCAGCACGCGCGCCTGCGGACCCCGGGCCATGGGGCCCGCGGGCACCACGACGGCCTGCAGCAGCGCCTGCGCCTGCGCCTGGGCGTGTGCGGGTGCCTGCGGGCGCTGCAGAGGAGCAGCGGGGGCGAGGGCGAGGCGCCTGCGAGCGCGCGGAGGCTGCTCGAGGGAGCCCGCGGAGCAGACGGCATGGGCAGGGGCAGGGGCAGCAGGGGCAGGGGCAGAGTCGCCGAGGCCCCTCTTCCTCTTGGGGGGGCGGGGGAGGCGGGAGCGGCAGGCGGCGAGCTTGAAGGGCCAAGTGGGGCAGAGGCCGCCGGGGAGGCAGAGGGCGAGGAGGAGGTAGTCGCCGGCAGGGCCCTGGGCGCAGGGCAGCCCCCCGCAGAAGCAGAGGCGGCGCACAGCAAAGGCGTAGCGCTCCAGGGGGCCAGGGCCAGGGGCAGCCGCAGTCCCGGCAGGCTCAGGCCCCGCAGGGGCGGCAGAGGCGGGGG